>JASPKZ010010284.1:0-600000 GCA_030220185.1 Diploptera punctata | reverse complement strand
CAAGAATATCGCCCGGGGAATGGAAAAAAACTACTTTGATAGGGTGCTGGGAGGTGAGGGGTTAAGATATAATAAAGGAACTATAGTGGAGATCACCGACGCAATACCATTAATAGATCAGGATATCTCGAAAAATGAAGTGATTTCTTCTATTAAAATTTTAAAAAACGGTAAAGCACTTGGAATTGACGGATTATCAGGAGAATTCTTGAAAAATATGATATAATCAAATAAATTATTAGAAGTTTTGGAAACTGCGTTCAAGAAACTATTTAATTGAGGAAATTATCCGGAAGCGTGGGCGACAGGTGTAATCCAACCGCTATACAAAGGGAAAGGTGTGTCTCATAAACCAGAAAGTTATAGGGGAATTTGTCTCTTGTCAGTGTTCGGAAAAATATATTGTAAAGTACTTTACGAACGGATGAGGCAATGGGCTAAAGTGAACAATAGGATTTCAGAATATCAGGGAGGTTTTAAAGAATGGTACTCCACAGTGGGCAACGTATTCGTTCTGAGAACATTAATTGATGATAATCTGAAAAACAAGAGGGGTAAATTATTTTGTGCATTCGTTGCTTTTAAGATGGCATATGATACTGTGGACCGAACTGCACTGTGGGAAAAATTAAATCGGAAAGGATTGTCACATAAAATGATACATGCCTTTATGTCAATTTATAAATATGTTAAATTTTGTATAAAAGTAGACCAAGGGCACATCACAGAGAGCAGTCAAGCCAATCGGGGAGTGAGACAAGGCTGCATTTTGTCACCAATGCTATTTAATCTATTCGTTGATGATATAGCAGCCATAATGTTAGAAGGAGACATTGAGGCACCGGAGATAAGAAATGTTAAAGTCCCAGTCCTGTTGTATGCAGATGATTTAATTATCTGTTCCAAGACAATCAAGGGATTGCAAAGAGGTCTTGACCTACTGGAAATATACTGTAGGAATTGGGGATTGACTGTAAATATTAGTAAGACAAAAACAATGACGTTCAAAAATGGGACGGTTTATGGTAGAGCAGAGGAATGGAAATACAGAGATCAAACACTTCAAAACGTGAAACATTTTGAATATCTTGGTACGACGTTGAAAATGAACGGAAAGTGGAAGAAACATATTGATATAGCATTATTCAAAGGGAGGGGACAACTTAATAATATTCTCAGTATTCTGGGTAGAGTGCCCGATATTCCAGTTAGTACGTTAGAAAAAATATATGGAGCGATGGTGAGGCCAGTAATGCACTATGGTAGTGAGATTTGGGGTTTTCAAAGAACGGAAATACTAAATAAGATATATACGCATTTTCTAAACTATAGTACAGGACTTAGTAAGGTCATTTCTAACTGTGGAATTTTATATGAATTTGGGTCATTTCAGGACGACATAAAATTGCAAAATTCGTGTACTCAAGTACTGGTTGCGGCTAATCCAAGGTGAACAAACAATGGTCAGAGCAATTTGTTACGACCGCCAAATTAGGAACGCAAATGGGAAATTCTGGGCAGACGAGGTTAAGAGAGAACTCCAAAATATTGGGTTGGGTATGGGAAAATGGACTGAAAATCGCAAGAATGTGTGGAGAAAAATTAGGAGGTACTGAGATATAAACCGACAAAATATTTTGGCCGAATGTGCGGGAAAATGATTACTATTTTTACAAAGAGACCTAAAACAAGTTTGGGGAAAAGAATCTTATATACTCAATCTAGGATTTAAAGAGAGATCAGGGCTTGCTTGGTTCAGGTTAGGGGCATGGGTATTTTTAAAAATTAGCGACGATCACGATATGCGAATATGTCCAATATGCGGGCGCTTTGAAGACGAGATACATATACTAGGAAAATATAACGATTTAGAATATTGGAGGCATCAGTTATTACTGGAAATATTTCTAAATTCAAATCGTGGAAGATTGGCATGCTACGAGTTACTGGTAAACTCAGAAAATTGGATAAACCTGGGTAGATTTCTGGACAAAACGCGGAAAATAAGAACAACACTTATTCAGGAATAAATAAATATGTTAGCAAATTGCAATGCCATTAATTCTTAATAATTCTACAGTACTAAGTAAATGTGTATTGTAATTGTATTGATATCTAATTGTAATATTATTGTGTGTGTTTTTTGTTTTTTTTTTTTTTTTGTTTTTAAACATCAACTTATTGTAACGGACTGTCAACAGCACGTACGGCTTACTGCCCGTGCGATCCATATTTGTAAATAACATTGTATGTATCTTAATTTTAGGTTAATAAAGTCCTTATGTATGTACTAAAATCACTACGAAGTCTTTCTCCAAATGAGTTTTATGCTTGCGTACTCAAAACACCACAATATCTTTATCACAATCCGTTTTATCGCTACATACCCGAACCATTACAATATATTTTTCTCAATCCTTCTACCTTTACATACTCAAACCAATACAATATCTTTCTCTCAATCCGTTATACTGTTACATACCACAATCACTATAATATATTTCTCTCTATACGTTTTACATACCCAAACCACCACAATATATTTCTCTCAATCCTTTATATCGTCACATTCCCAAATCATTATAATATGTCTTACTCAATCAGATATATGGTTACATTCCAAACCAGTACAATCTTTTTTTTATATCCGTTCTACCGTTACATGCCCAAAACATTACAATTTTTTTTTCAATCCATTTTATCGTTACGTACCAAACCCACTACAGTAGCTTTCTCAAAATGTGTTCTATTGTTATATACCCAAACCATTAAAATATATTCTTCTCTTTCCATTCTATTTTTGCATATCCAAAACATTATAAAACCTTTTTCTGATCTGTTCTCTCGTTATATATCCAAACCATTAAAATATTTTCTCTTCATCCATTGTATCCTAACATACCCAAACCACTAAAATATATTTCCTATAATCCATTCTGTCCTTACATGCCCAAACCACTACGGTATTTTTTTCTTAGCCCGTTCTATCGTTACATACGCAAAACCCTACAATATCTTTCTCTCAAACTGCTCTGTCCTTACATACCGAAAACCATTAAAATATATTTTTCAATGCATTATATCGTTACATACCATAAACACTACAATATCTTTCTGACAGTTCTATCACTACACACCCTAACCACTACAATACATTTTTCGCAATCCGTCCTATCGTTACATACCCAAACCACAACAATATTTTTTTCTTAGGCCTGGTCTACATGTAACGTTTTGCCGACAGTCTTGCATGATAATGCCAAGTTTGTCAAACAAAATGTTGCGTGTGTACTGCAAATTGGACATTTTGCATGAACTGAATGAGGTTTGACAAACTCGTTAAAAATTTGTGGACTGGAGCTTTGTGTGCAAGAATGAGTACAAGTTTGAATAGTGTAGCCGCACGATTTTTGTGTCAATCTTATTTGATCACGCAAGATTGACGACAAAACGTTACATGTAGCATAGGCCTTAGTCCGCTCTATCGTTACATATTGAAACATCAATATATATATATTTATCAATGTATCATTACATATGCAAACCACTACAATATATTTTTCTCGACCCGTTCTCTCGTTACATACCCACACTTCTACAACATATTTCTCTCAATCCATTCTACCGTTATATATCCAAGCCATTATAATACCAATCTATTGATTTGCTCTATCGTTATATACACAAAACACTGCAATATATTTGTCTCAATGTGTTCTATCGTTACATACTCAAGCCATTACAATATCTGTCTCAATTATCTTTACATACCCAAACCACAACAAATCCTTTCTATCTTCACACACTGGTACTCAAACCACTAAAATGTCTTTCTCTCAAAAATACATTATATCGTTTCGTACCCAAGTCAATAAATTATATTTCTCTTTATCCGTTATATCATTACATATGCACCGTCAAGAAATGCGGACATGGGTTCTACTGGGGCAAAATTTTCCGGAGGTCAAATAGTCCCCCATTCGGTTCTCCGGGCGGGGACTACTTCAGGGAACCCATGCCAAAGACTCAAACACAGGGACATGTTTCTAGGAACATGGAATGTTAGGACTTTATACAATAGCGGGGCACTAGAGATATTAACGCGGGAATTGGATAAATCGCCCTTGGATATAGTCGCTTTACAGGAAGTTAGGTGGCCAGGAGAAGGTAGTCAGGAATCAGGAAGCTTTGCATTATACTATGGGGGTGCAGAAAGACCTGCATTTGGAACGGGTTTTTTAGTCAGAAGGAGGATCCTATCCGCTATCCGAGATATTAAGTTTGTTAGTGATAGGATATCATACATAATTCTAAAGGGTAAACGACATGATTTTATAATTGTAAATGTACATGCCCCCACAGAAGATAAAGATGACAAGATTAAGGATGAGTTCTATGAAGAATTAGAATGCTTATTTGATAGCCTTTCACGATATCATATGAAAATTGTCTTAGGAGATTTTAATGCAAAAGTGGGGCGGGAAGATATATTCAAACCAACAATAGGCAAATTCAGTCTTCATGAAGATAGTAACGACAACGGGGTTAGATTAGTCACATTTGCCACATCAAAGAATCTCATTGTTAAGAGCACAACATTTCAACATAAGGATATTCATAAATACACCTGGACGTCCCCAGATGGAGAAACTCGGAACCAGATAGATCATGTATTAGTGGATAAACGCTGGCACAGTAGCATCATTGATGTTAGATCAGTTAGAGGGACAGACTGCAATTCAGATCATCATCTGGTCAGGGTGAAAATCAGACAACGGCTATCGCTTATGAGAGGAACAAACGCTAAAGATGATTCTGTAAAATATGAATTAAAAAACTTGAAAAATGATGAAATGCAGCAAGAATACCAAATCAAAATTGCTAATAGATTTGAAGTACTGGAATCTTCAGATGACAATGTGGCAAACGAAGAAGAAACTGATATAAATAAGGAATGGGAGGCTATAAGAGATACTATTAAATTGTCAGCATCAGAAAGCATTGGTTGTTTAAAAAAGAGGCAAAACAAGAAATGGTTTGATGAGGAATGTGCCGACATTGTAAAGAAAAGAAAGCTAGCAAAAATTAAATGGTTACACGAGCCAAATGAGGTAAATTTAGAGCAATTGGGTAGTGTTAGACGGGAAACCACCAAGTTACTAAAGAGTAAAAAGAGGGAATATTTGAGAGAGAAGATTAATGATCTTGAAATGAATGCAAAAAAATAGGAACATTAGAGAATTATATCAGGGAATTAGTATAGAGAAGAAAGGGTTTCAGGCTAGAGAACAAACATAATTCGGAATGAAAATGGGGATATGATTGTAGATTCCAAGAGTATATTAAATAGATGGAAAAGTTATTTTAATCAACTATTAAATGTACATACACAACAGGACATTGAGGAGGATAAGTTACAGACAGCAGAAATGCTAGTCGCAGAGCCAAGTGCATTAGAGGTTGAAATGGCAATTGAAAAATTGAAGATGTATAAAGCATCAGGTTCAGATGAGATCCCAGCAGAACTGATAAAATCAGGGGGAGAAAAATTGATGGACAAGATACGCTGTTTGCTTAGTATGATTTGGGAAAAAGAAGCTCTTCCAGATGAATGGAAGGAATCAATTATCGTACCAATTTATAAGAAAGGAGATAAAACTGATTGCAACAACTACAGGGGCATCTCATTACTTTCAACTTCGTACAAAATTCTAACAAATATATTAGTCAGCAGACTTACTCCCTATATTGATGACATTCTAGGAGATCATCAATGTGCATTTAGAAGAAAACAGGTCTACAACAGATCAGATTTTTAGTATAAGACAGATTTTAGAAAAGAAATGGGAATATAATGGTACTGTACATCAACTATACGTAGACTTCCAAAAAGCATATGATTCAATTAAGAGGGAGAAGTTATATAGTATCCTGCTGGAGTTCGGAATTCCTAAAAAGTTAGTTAGACTTATACGAATGTGTCTAAATGGCTCAACGAGTAGGGTGCGTGTAGGCAAACAGTTTTCAGACACTTTTGAAATCCAGAATGGGTTGAAGCAAGGAGATGCACTATCTCCTCTACTATTTAATTTTGTACTAGAGCATGCCATTAAATCTTTAGAGAATGAGGAAGGCTTACAACTGAATGGTATTAATAAGCTATTAGTTTATGCTGATGATGATGTAGTACTACTGGGCGATAGCGAGGAGATACTAAAGGCCAACACGCACACACTATTGAGTAACACTAAGAAATTAGGACTGGAAGTAAATATCAGTAAAACTAAATATATGGTCTCACGTAGAAATACATTATATAATGGAAATGGACAGCTAATGACAAATGAGGGAAATTTTGAGGAATTGGCTGAATTCAAATACCTAGGAACAATAATCACAAATAGGAATGAGATGCACAAAGAAATTAAACATAGGCTCAATTCTGGAAATGCATGCTATTATGCATTGCAGAGACTTTTGATGTCCCAACTCCTTTCAAAAAACGTTAAGCTGAAAATATATAAAACTATTATTCTACCAGTTATATTATATGGGTGCGAAACATGGACTCTTACTTTAAGGGAGGAAAGGAGATTACGAGTATTTGAGAATAAAGTTCTTAGGAAAATTTTTGGACCAAAGAGAGATGAACAGACAGGTGAATGGAGAAGACTACATAACAATGAACTACATGGTCTTTATAGGAAGCCAGATATAATAAGAACAGTTAAGTCCCGTAGACTGCGATGGGCAGGACATGTTGCGCGTATGGGGAATGAAAGACGTGCATGGAAACTTCTTGTAGGAAAGCCAGAAGGAAAACGCCCAGTTGGTAGACCAAGAATGAGGTGGGAGAACAACATTAACTATGATTTGAGGGAAGTAGATTATACAGGGAATGATTGGAAAGCATTAGCTCAGGATAG
The DNA here is from genome assembly GCA_030220185.1 of Diploptera punctata. NCBI lineage: Eukaryota > Metazoa > Arthropoda > Insecta > Blattodea > Blaberidae > Diploptera > Diploptera punctata. The sequence goes on along the minus strand of JASPKZ010010284.1, from coordinate 593,074 downwards.
GGATGTATGGAGAGCTTATGTCCGTGCGGCCATGAACCTACGGGTTCGATAGTGCCAGTGAGTAGTAGTAGTAGTAGTAGTATCATTACATATGCAATCCATTACAGTACATTTTACTCAGTACGATCTACCGTTACATATTGAAACCACTACAGTATATTTCTCTCATAGGATTATATCGTTACATACCAAAAATTCTACAATATCTTTCTCGCAATCAGTTCTATCACTACATACCCAAAACACTATAATATATTTTTTCGCAATCGTTTCTATCGTTACATACCGAAACGACTACAATAAATTTTTCCTAGTCCCTTCTAACGTAACATATTGAAAACCTCAAGAAATATATATTTCACAATTCTTTCTCTCGTTACGTATCCAAACCGCTACAATATATTTCTCTCAATCCGTTCTACCGTTATACACCAAAGCCATTATACTATCATTCTATCGATCCGTTCTATCGTTACATACCCAAAACACATTTTTCTCAATCCGTTCTACCGTTACGTGCCAATACCACTGCAATATCTTAGTCACAATCTATTCTAACCTTACACAGAGAAACTATTAGAATCTTCTTTTCTCAATCCGTGCCATCAGGACACACTCAACCACTAAAATATATTTATTTAAATCCGTTCTATTGTTACGTACTAATACATTTACAATATATTTTTCCTAATCCGTTCTATCGTTACATACCCAAGCCATTACAATATATTTTTCTCAATCCATTCTATTTTTACATACCCAAACCACCATAATTATTTTCTCTCAATCCATTATACCGTTACATACCCAAATCACTACAATGTTCTTTCTATAAAAAAAGTTATATTGTTACGTACCCAAATCAATAAATTATATTTCTATCTATCCGTTATATCGTTGCATATCCAAACCTCTACAGTACCTTTTACTCAATCCGATCTATCACTACATACACAAACCACTTAAATAGATTTTCTCAATCCGGTCTATCGTAGACTAATCCATATTTATTCATTGTGTTACTTCTTCTTGTATTTATATAATTCTCTTTATGTCTGCGTCAACTTCATTCCTACATATTTCTGAGGAGCTTCATTTAATCTGCTTAAACTTTATTGCAATTACGTTAATGGTTTTAACAACTCTAATTAGGAACAAATGTTGAGGCGGTTTTTTTTTCTCTTTCTGTCCTCATAACATTTACATTATAGAAATTATTTTGAAATAAAATCCATCATACGTGTGTAGTATTAGCAATGGAATAAAGCATTATCATCTGGCATGAAAATTTAATTAGAACTTGACGTCTTTAGGCGGTAACTTATGTAAAAGAACATATTTTGATTTCACATATATGAATGTCTTTGTTGATGTCTGTGGTTATTGTAAAACCGTTATGTTTCACAAACTCATTGATGATTATAATTAAAATGGAATGTACGATACATTCGCTAGTAATTAGTTTAATTTCCTGTTTCCAGATAGGTAGAGCTTTTATTTTCTAGTGGTTTTGTAACTCCTCTTTTTATTTCATAAACTGTGACTTTTTAGTATAGAAGTAAGCAGCCGGTGGTATAAAAATTGTAATTTGTTACGTAATTACCTGCGAACAGAGGGCTCTAGTCACCATGAGGTATGTATTACCTCAAGTTTGCTTAATACATTCACAGATGGTGGTAACGATGCTTCTAGCTAATTATTACTTTTTGAAAGGACTTGAGGTCAGAGAAAATGTGATCTCAAAGAGAGAAATTTTAATGTTGGAATAATGTCTTCTGCAAAGAATTCTTAATCACCGCACAAGACACGCAGCCGTGTTAATTCATGAACAGCAATAAAACATTAAAGGTTCGTTTCATTACGTTGAATATCGGATTATTTACCAACACACACACACACACACATATATATATATATATATATATATATATATATATATTATATAACTAACTAACTCACTGGCACTATTGAACCCGTAGGTTCATGGCCGCGCGGACATAAGCTCTCCATACATCCCTATCCTGAGCTAATGTTTTCCAATCAACCCCTGTATAATCTACTTCCTTCAAATCATAGTTAATGTTATTCTCCCACCTCATTCTTGGTCTACCAACTGGGCGTTTTCCTCTGGTTTTCCTACAAGAAGCTTCCATGCGCATCTTTCATTCCCAATTCGTGCCACATGACCTGCCCATCGCAGTCTACGAGACTTAACTATTCTCATTATATCTGGCTTCCTATAAAGACCATGTAGTTCATTGTTATGTAGTCTTCTCCATTTACCTGTCTGTTCATCTCTCTTTGGTCCAAAAAATTTCCTAAGTACTTTATTCTCAAATACTCGTAATCTTCTCTCCTCCCTTAAAGTAAGAGTCCATGTTTCGCATCCGTATAATATAACTAGTAGAATAATAGTGTTATATATTTTCAGTTTAACGTTTTGTGTAAGGAGTTGAGACGTCAAGAGTCTCTGCAATACATAATAGCATGCATTTCCAGAATTGAGCCTATGTTTAATTTCTTTGTGCATCTCATTCCTATTTGTGATTATTGTTCCTAGGTATTTGAATTCAGTCACTTCCTCAAAATTTCCCTCATTTGTCATTAGCTGTCCATTTCCATTATATAATGTATTTCTACATGTGACCATATATTTAGTTTTATTGATATTTACTTCCAGTCCCAATTTCTTAGTCTTACTCAGTAGTGTGTGCATGTTGGCCTTTAGTATCTCCTCCTATCGCCCAATTGTACTACATCATCAGCATAAACTAACAGCTTATTAATACCATTGAGTTGTAGGCCTTCTTCATCCTCTAAAGATTTGATGGCATGCTCTAGTACAAAATTAAATGGTAGAGGATATATATAGGCGTATATACAGGGTGCATAAAAAGATGGTGCAAACTTACATGGTTGAAAGTACACGATAATAGAAGCAACACTATCCCAGTAAACATTGGTCCGCAAACGAGCCGTTTGCGAGATAATTACGAATGTATGGTTACAAGCCGCCACTGACGTCATTATTTGTGACATCATACTGTTTATTCCTGGCGTACATAAAGCCGTCCTATATTCTTTGTTTACAAAACTGAACATTGCCGAGAGGTGGAGTTGTAATCAAACCATACACGCAGAACGTACACGACAGATACAGTACACTGTCTCGAAAGGTATCATTCTCGTCTGAGGAGTGCGACTTATGCTGTGTTGTAGTTACAATGGAACCTTACAGTAACGAAGAGTATGCGGATATGCATTTCATATACGGTAGGGCTAATGTCAATGCACGGGAGACTGCACGCTTGTACCGAGAAACATATCCTGATCCAAGACACCCCGAAAGTCGTGTATTTACAAGGGTCCATCAGCGCCCGAGTGAAGATGGGGGTGTTCCACATGGCAGAGCAGTAGGTAGGCCTGCTCGCATTACGCCTGATGTTGAGGATATGGTGTTGGAAGCAGTACAGCTCTCTCCAGGAACCTCGACGAGAAGAATTGCCACACAAGTGCCTGTACTAAGCCACAGTAGTGTATGGAGATTTTACAGCGCAATTTACTGTACCCTTGCCACCTCCAACGAGCTCAATGTCTCAATGATGCGAACTATGTTCTTAGAGTGATGTTTTGTCAGTGGATGCAACAACAGACTGTAGTCAACCCTCGTTTCGCATTTAACATTTTATTTACAGACGAAGCAGGATTCTCACGCGATGGTGTTTTTAATTATCATAATACACATTTTTGGTGTGAAATAAACCCACATGCTGTTCATGAGTCACCACATCAGCACAGTTTCTCACTGAATGTGTGGTTAGGGATATTAGGTGATCATCTCATTGGGTCACACATTCTTCCACGAAAACGTAATGGACGGAGGTACCTTAGGTTTTTGCGGCGTCACCTTCCAGGATTGCTTGAGGATGTTCCCCTTCAGCAACGTCGCAGTTTGTGGTACATGCATGATGGAGCTCCGGCACATTTTGCTGCTGCTGTGAGACGGCATCTAACGCGAAGATACGACCAAAGATGGATAGGTCGAGGCGGATCTGTACCTTGGCCTCCAAGATCACCTGATCTAAATCCTTTGGATTTTTGTGTCTGGGGCCACCTCAAAAGCGAAGTGTACAGCACACCCGTTAACATGGGTGAAGAACTGGAGCAGAGAGATGTACATGCTTGTCAAGAATTCAGAAATGATCCAGGGGTTTTCGAAAAAATTCGACATTCATTGCAGAGACGAGCACAGTATTGCATCCAGATGCAAGGAAGACACTTCGAACACCTCCTTTAACAGGAAATCCATAAGTGAAGTGAACTGTGAAATGTGAATTAAATGAGATGAAAAATTAATAGTAAAGTCTAAATTCAAATTAATTTGTACTAACTAGGACGATGTTTACAATGAAGTCAGTGGCGGCTTGTAACCATACATACGTAATTATCTCGCAAACGGCTCGTTTGCGGACCCATGTTTACTGGGACATTGTTGCTTCTATTATCATGTACTTTCAACCATGTAAGTTTGCGCCATCCTTTTTTATACGCCCTGTGTAAGCTGTACGTCATAACCCTGGGACGGCTGGATCCAATTTATTTAACGATAAGGAAGTACAGAAATAAATTATAACCTGGAAGATGCTGTGGAGTTAAAAATAGTAGGTAACCTAGGATGGGGTTACATAAAAAAATAATCGATATGACTGAATCGATTGTTTTCGGGGACGGTAATCTAATTGGTGACATTCACGATGACATTTAAGCCCAAACTTGACTGTAGCCCTGTTGTAAACAGAAGTGAGATGTGTGAGAAGGGGTGAAAAATAAAACATAAAAAGTGGCCGAGATTAATATCGGTTCATAGTTCGTGGGCCGCTAAGCTGATTGGTGACAAGAAGATTGCAATAAATAAATAATTCTGGGTATTCAGTTCTTTAATATAATGGTGTAGACAACGAGTTTTCGCCTCTCACCGCAGGATACCTCGGTCACTCCACGTGGGTTTCATGTTGGACGAATGGGTTGGTTTTTCTCTGGGATTCTCCCGTTTTCGCCTGCCACACATTTCATTCCACCATTTCTCTACACTAATCTCATTAATTTAGTTTAATTTCATTTATTCTGCCTCTGTGGTGGTTCGTCATGCGTGGTGTGCATGTTATTCTCGTATCTACGATATAAGGGGCTTCATTGCATCGCATCTCTCGGCCCGACCTTGTGTGGGGAAAGAAGTTGAGCAGGAGGTATACATACTATATGGACTGATTAATTTCGCCATGTTTTGCATTATAAACAGAACCAGAAAATATAACATTGTTAATCAGCTCTTGCCTCTAGCCATTCTAACATAACTGGTCTATGTTATTCTCAATCAGGTCCGTATATTTATATAGGATAAATCCATTTCTCAAACAAACAATGGTTAATCTATTGTTGATGGCCTGTCACGAGATAAATTGGTGAACATGTGAATAAACCGCATTCTAAAGTTCACTATATTATATATATATATGCTGTAGTACAATTAAAAATACGCAAAATAAACCAAAGTAAAAGCTCCTAAATCAAAGAAAAGAACGCTGCATCATAAAGTATAAAATAACTGCTTGTAAATTTCACCATTTGTCGAATTTTCTTCAGGGAAGAAAGCGCTCATCCTGACTATGAGTACGGTTTTGTGGATTGTCCAATTACACGAAGGAAGACCACAATAAGTAAAAAGTATGAGAACTCGACTGACATTTGCCATAGGAAATTAGAATAAATCCAAGAATTTATGGAATTATGCTATATAGTGTGATGAGATTTAAGTAAACATTTTCGGCTCTTATGGAGTTCGAATTGTGAAAGAAGACAAATACATCAGAAAAACCCGACCGACAGTCAAGTATGGAGGTGACTCAATTACTCTTCGAAAATGTAGCCATATGTCGACTAAATAAGTCATCCATCCAGTTTATTGGAGACACATTGTGAATGGAGGTTCTACACATTCAAGAAAGAGGACACGGCACAGATTAACAGATTGCACTAAATTGGAGTACAACCAACAACCACAACACCTCCCAGTAATACAACACCCCTTGTAATACATATGCCCTGTTCTTAAACTAAAAGTTAATCAATAAGGCGTTAACTTAAAAACGCGCCTGAAGATGTGATTACAGCACCGTGGCCCGAAACTTGGATAAATCTCGTAAATTTAATTAACATAGGGTATAAGCAGATGGCCGAGAAGGAGTTCATAAAAACGCAATACTTTTGACATATTGTACATGTACAGTTAATTGTCCTCTTATTGCAGTAGACAAAATGATTACAATTTTAAAGGTGTATAAAAGACAAATATAAAATATAAGCAGATAAAAAATTACATAAAAAAGGTTCTATTTTCTTTACAATTATGTTAATCTTGTTTATTTATATATAATGGCGTTTTTAATGTGTTTCTGCGAGGTATAGTAATTAATTAATATGTAATGCATTTACCAATCATATCATATATCTCTGTACAAATATAGGCTTAACTGTTAAACGCAATGTTTTTGGAACCAAACTCGGCATATATCAATCAGTTATGAAAATTAAGTTCGAATTTGTTTAATTAGCAAAATGGATTAATTAGTTAGCGGCCGCAATTTTCGATTTTTCGCAACCTAACTGTAAATGTCATTGAAATAATACAAGTAAGGTATTCTGAAAAAAATTGTGAAATATGAGAATTAGGAGTGGAGGTCTACATGTAAGCCGTAATTAAAGAATCGCTTTAGCGGCCACCTTGTTTGTTTTCTCGCAACGTAACTGGATAGACGCGATTTAATTAATAGAATGGAGATATAGGCCTCTTCCATAAACCACCAAAGTTGGACCATATATTTGACTTGCTGTGGATTTCGTTTAATTTACGCTGTTCTTGCAACAGTACTTTTTTTCTGGTTTTTAATTTACGGTATGAATCCATCTACCCAAAATATTTGTTTATAGCATTTGTCCGTTGTGATGAATACTGCCTTCTCTAAAGATGGGTAACTTTTTTTGTAGAACTGTGTGTACATGATCATGAACAGAGGTAAAGCTATGTGCATATCTGTCGACAAACCAATCACAAATGCCAGCAGTTTGTTTTCCAAATGAAGACGGGAGATGTTTCATTTTTATTTCCTGTATTTATTCGTGCAAAAATATCCATATATATATATATATATATATATATATATATATATATATATATAGCGGAAGCTAAAATTCAAATTTCCGTGCAAGTAGAGACCCAGGGGGCGACTCCAATAGTTAGAATGTGTTGTTTATTCAAACCCAACCTGCCTTTCTAATAGTTATTTACTGAAAATGATGTTCTACTGATATTTTTGCCGCCGAACTGTACCTAGATCCGAATTTCGAAACGGATTGGTAAAACATTTTCATTCCTTCTGTTACATAATTGTGTTTCCTTTTACGGCGAATTTAATTATTTTTAATAACTAATTATTAAAGGAACGAGCAATAGCGTGTGGTATCTTATCTGCAGATTCTAGTTGTGAAATAAATGTTATCCAAGACTGTCTCTGCCTCTTCCTTATTTCCATTTTCCCTATTGAAATGTCTTGTATCTTTTTATAAAACTCTTCATTGTCCTCATCTCGGCGTTCTTCAGGAACATAGATACCAATGACAGATGCAGAAATGAGATTGACGCGCCGAACTGCTGGATATACTCTACTTCACCATCAGAGAAATGAAAGTATTTTATAGGAACTCCACATGCAACCTTTAGAAGAAAATATATCCACCTAAAGAGACAGATGGCTGCACCGTGTATCCCGAATGTCACAAACTAGGATCCCAATGCAGTTCGTCGGATTACCCAGGAGGACGAACACAACCTGGACGTCCACAAGAGCGTCTTTTAGAGCCAAAACAGGTCAACATTGGACTTCATCAATGGTGTATTATGATAATGCCGATCTTATCAGCAGGAATATGGACAAGCATGAGTTAACTGTAAAGTTATTTATCCCGTTCCTCTGTATAGTCTTTGTAGCGCACTATGAAAACATAAACCAGTGCTTTGATACTACAGTCTGTGAACTACGTCAGGGATTGTCACAGTATAATATTGTTCAAGAAACGAATTTATAAATAGACCTATTATCTAATAATAGACTAACAGAGAGAGAGAGAGAGAGAGAGAGAGAGAGAGAGAGAGAGAGGAGAGAGAGAGAGAGAGAGAGAGAGAGAGAGAGAGAGAGATAAATTAATAATTTATTTTATTTTATGAAAAAGTATAATTAAGATTAATCAATAACGTAAAGTGTTGTTCTATACATATATACAGGTGTAAATGAACTATACCGCATAAATTTAACTACGTATAGAGGAGTATTTTATAAGCATTTTGAGATAATGAACTAATGGGCTACGAATAAAAATGTCCAAGTTATGATTCAATTTGTAAAACTACTCACTAGAGCGCTAGGTTCTGGGTATTAACGGCCGAAGCCTCACCCGGTTTCACACATTGCACTGGGCATAACAATATGCACTGTAAAAATTTCTACTCGTCACAGGAGAAGAAAGTCGACCCGAGCGTAGAGCTGCACTGCTCTGAAAGTCCGTTCTGCACGCTGTCAGCTCGGAGAGTGATGTTGATCGAGGGTTTTTTTTAGGTTTGGAGGTGACTGGCATCATCCCACTTACTGCACCTTTCACCCACAGGGTGATCTGGGCAGTTATATTCCTTAGTGGCTATCGGTATGGGGTTGTGGCTCATGTAACCCTAGCCTTGGGTCGTAAGATGGTTTATCTCTCAGATTGTTTCTGGACTCATGATAGTGGTTCACCAATATTTAACCTATTGAACATAGGTTAAATATTTTGTGTATGAATAGGAACTTCTCCATAGTTGATAAACCAGCCACTAAGGGCTGAATACCCTGGAGAAATTCCTCCACATGTGTATTTAACTGTACTGCTGGCATAGTTCGGTCTTCAACATTACTGTTCACATTGGTTTGTGAAGAAGTACCAGTTTGTATGACACGGGAAAATGAAACTTGAGGGTTGACTTTCACCGCAGTGAAAGTCCTAGGTTTGGGTAGTGGAGGTTGGTTCTTTTTAGGTTGTGTGGCCTTGCCATATTTTTCCAGCGCCGCCTGGAAAGCTGGATAGACACGATATGATGCAGGGTGGCCAGACGCCCAGCAATTTACCCACTTCATTAAATTAGGGTCTCTCTGTGCAGAGGCCTTAATGGTGCAGACCTTATGCACAGATTACGCAACGTGGCGTCCGGCTACACGCGGGAAAGATATTATTAAAGACTGACACTTAAAACATTGTTTAAGACCGGCCCTTGGTCTATATGGTTCTACGGCCACTACGCAGAAACGTAGCCTTTTAAGTTCATATTTTGAGAGCCTCTGCTGTTCGCTCTAAATCCAAAATAAAGATTGGTAGGGGTTTGGCCAAATTATTATTTTTTTGCAATTATTTGCGTCACTTCCTTGAGAGGATATCCCAAGGACCTAATTTCCTCTTCAATATCTACAATTTCTGTATTAGATGGCAGGCGTTTTAGAGCTACCTTCAATGTTGTGTCTTATTTTATTTGGTACGTATAATATTCCATTTGCAAGGAATTAAAATACGTCTTCAATACCTCAAAGACCTCCATTGCATTTGCGTAGTAACGCAAACCTTCAGTTATATTGACCACTCTGAGATCCACACCAATAAGTGCTCGTATTTCTCTACTCATGCGAAACAGATCCGCGTGCCCAATAACAGTAATGGGTGGCGGTCTCTGTTTCGCGGAGTCAATATTTCTTGAAGGGGTAGTTGGTTGTGTGGTCGTAGAAGGGCCAGCAGTAACAGTAACAGTAACAGGTGGAACCACTTGCGAAGAAGTTCCAGCGATTGGTTCTGTCGTTTCAGTGAGAACTGAAAATCTATTGGCAATCTCAACCGCTCGAACTACGGCGGGTGACTTTACCTCAACCTGCTTTGGTCGACTTATATGCTGTGTAACTATTTTGGTTACGTCGCTTGACTTTACGACTTTTTAGTTCATTTACTTTTATTCCTTCTTTTCTTAGAAGGTTTAGACTCGACTTTTTTGAGTTTTGAGAAATGTTGATGGATCCGACCTCCCAGTGCTACCCAAGTTAGCAGAGCTATCCGGGCCAACAGGGGAAAACTCGGTTTCCATATCTAAAAGTTTACTTTTAGAATCATTGTTTTCTTTACTTTTTTGATTGGGTTGGGAGAGGAAGCTAATTGACTGAAGTTCAGCCGCACTAGCCTTCAACTCTCGCAACATTTCTTCAAAGAAACCAATTCCTGGTTCATAATTTTCAAAGAATTCCGTAATCTTATCAGAGCAGGTATTAGTAAAGTCATCCACTGCATCGGACCTTTCGCACTCCTTGAAGGTGGCTAGATAATTGGTAATGATCAAAAAGGTTCCACGTATTTGGTGAATAAATTCTTTAAACTCTGAATTTTGTTCATACTTTCCTTGTTCATTAAAAATTTCTAGCAGTTTCAGGATAGAGGGTTGGTTATATCCTCGGCTGCAGGTCAGCAGTGCTTGATGAGCACTGACCAATCAGGAGCTGAGATGTTGTTAGCTTAGGCCTATATATTGAATGTAAGCCTGTCTGCGGTGTTTTTGGAGCGCTGGCAAATCAGATGCATGGATACAGAGACTCCACATTAACTGGTCCTCAGGTCCAGATTCACTCAACTTACCGTAATCGCTGGTTTTTCTCTTCTTATTCTTCTTTTTAGTTGCTCTAGTCGCTCGGTTCTTCTCCTCTCCCTCAATCCTAATCTCCGCTAGCTGTTAAACACTGCCCAGTTGTACTACTTCACCTAGTTTCACTTGTGGAGTCAACAAATGACATAGATAATTGTAGGCTTTCACGGCCGGCGTCTTGATCCATATTTGGTTCGTCTTCCGGGCTTATAGGCCGTGGTCTGGTTGTCTTCTTACTCGACGTTTCGTCTACTGCTGCGGTAGACATCATCAGGAGATACTGCGTGCTTTCTGTGAACTCCTCAACAGTCGGCTGCAGACTGGTAGGTCGTTGGAAACTGTCTCTCTGTTTATAGCTAAACCCCGGGTGGAGGGGAGGTTTTCTGCGCGCACCGAGTTGTGCGCTGTATTGCCGTGTGCCGAAGTCATAGGCTTCGTTGTCGTGTTAAGCAGTGCTGGGATCCAAATTTTGTTTATCTTCAAGGTTTCTTCTTTTTTGTTGAAGATAAACAAAATTTGGATCCCAGCACTGCTTAACACGACAACGAAGCCTATGACTTCGGCACACGGCAATACAGCGCACAACTCGGTGCGCGCAGAAAACCTCCCCTCCACCCGGGGTTTAGCTATAAACAGAGAGACAGTTTCCAACGACCTACCAGTCTGCAGCCGACTGTTGAGGAGTTCACAGAAAGCACGCAGTATCTCCTGATGATGTCTACCGCAGCAGTAGACGAAACGTCGAGTAAGAAGACAACCAGACCACGGCCTATAAGCCCGGAAGACGAACCAAATATGGATAAATGACATAGACCTAATGCATCCTGTGACAACAGTTGTCCAGCTCTCTTATCGCACCACTGATATAATTGTCCAATAGCTTATACTTTTCTCATCTAAGCTATTCAATACGTTATTCATTAAAATTCTCAAGATACAGATTAAGATATTATTTTAATTCCTTCTTCATAATATTACTTTTTTCTATTCAACTCACTATTTTATTCAGAGCATCGTCAAAATCTTGCTTCACGAATTCCGTCATCTTAAATTGCCAATTATATAGCGATTAAACTCAAATAGTGTCAAAATATGTCTATGCAACACTTTTTTTTAAACTAAATATGTAACTAGGGGCTTGTGTACTGAATGTATTCATGTGGGTATGTATGCATGTATGCGTATGTGCATTTAAGCATGAATGTGTGCTTTGTGTGCATGTTACCATGTCCATAGGTCGTATACATGCGTGTATATGCTTGCTTGCATAAATGCATATGTGCGTGCTAGCATAACTCTCGAACGCCCTGAGCAATTTAAACGAAACTTCATAAACATATTAATTACTGTCTGTAAAAGTGGATATAATGGTAAAAAGCCCTTAGCACCCATAGTGGGAGAGAGGTATTTCAATTGTAATATGATCGAAAACGACGGATATCTGTTCCAGCATAATTCTAGCCGCCTATAGTAATTTCTACAAAACACGGTATATAATTTAAACTATAATCTAGGAAAGATTCTGTGCGAACAGTGTCGGAGACCTCTACCTCCCCTAAAGAAGGGTAAAGTGAGAGTGGATAATATCCGAAATCACAGACTATATTACTTTCGCATTCGCATTATTCTGGATCGCTAATTTGATTAGTAACAAGAAGATAGGGATAGCACCCCCCCCCCCCAACGGGGCAATCTGCAAGTAAGGGATTTTTTTTTACTTATACAAATGCAGGGGATTTGACAGAAGTCATTGTCCATATTATGAGTAAGCAAATAACTGATAAAAGTAAATAAAAACAATAAAACATCATAGCAAAACAAAGTTTGGCTCTTGCTTCCCAGTATCTATCCTTCAGCGTAGTAGAGTGAAGTGTCTGACACTGTATAGGTGGTTTCTGTCCATGTTATTCGATGTCCATGAAGATGAGCTTCAAAGAAAATCATGTCCAGTGTTTAGTTGAAAATATGCAATAGCTGACTTTCGAGGTGCATCTGGTGTACTATGAATAATATTTTTCTATTATTTTCCTTGTATTCGGATCTGATGATTGTTTGAGAATATATTTTTGACCGTTTGTTTGAAATAAATGATTGCTGAGAGGTAAGATGTGTTTTTATTAGGTTACTGGGAAACACATTGTTCCTCGTTTTGCTTGCATATCGGTTGCTTCATTTCCATTGACACCGCATTGAGATGGTATCTATTGCAATACTAATGTCTCATGTTATTTTATAAAGGTCAGTGAGTAGTTTCCTGCAATTCACCATTTCCTTGCTTTGAATTGATTTAAAAGATGTTATTGCTTGTTGGCAGCTTTGAAATCAGACAAAATCACAATGGTTTGTTGACGGCATATGATTTGTGATAGTGCAGTCCATCAAAAGCAGTTTTATTTGTTCCAAGTTGAGTGTACGGAGAGAGGAGTGAGCAATGAATTCCAGCTCCCACGGGGACATTGTGATTGACCTTAATGCCAACTGTATATATATATGTAACAATGTAGGACAGGATTATATTGTTTTTATTGTTTCCAAAGCAAATAATCTTAGTATTTCAGGGTTGGTGTTTGCTTTTATCAATCTAAGCGTTACCGATTATGTGTAGGGATGTAGAGATTTAGAGGATTATCTTGTAGGTGTAATTTTTCTGTATTGTATAAAGTCCTAATATTTATTTCGTATCTCTATAACATTGCAGAAAGCCTTATTGTGTTTTCAATTTTTTTTTTCATCGTTATACTATTTGGAGCTAGTTATCATCTGGGATTCTGATTAATTTTTCATGAGGGTTCATGGATGTCATCTCAATTTCTGTTTTAATGCTAGGTTCTGTGTAAAAAGCAGCATCACATCTATTGGAATCGTCTTGATAGCATTGTAATGAGCCCGAATATTTGATTTTGTAGTTTCGTAATCTGTTGAGAATAACCTCTGGCGAGTGGTTCACAATTGTAAGTCATTATTCGATTAATGCACATGTTATACAACTATAAGAACTAAGAATAATTATAAGTTCAAGTACGCGTTTTTTGAGATTTAGTGATTATGTTGTTTGTTCATTCCAGATTAGTTTGTTGTCAAAAATTGCACCAAGGTATTTAGTATCATAAGACTGCGAAATTGGTTGATTCTTAAGTGAGAGATTCAATTTTGGGGCTTGCTGGCACAGTGAAAATATTTGGTAAGTCATTTTTTTAAAGTTTGATTGTCATTGCATTTTCTTCTGCCCATTTTCCTATGGATTGAACCTTTTCGTTGAGTCTATTCACAAGTGCAGATCTATTTTTGTGTTTTTTTTTTGTACATGTCCAGATGACAAGATCATCTGCGCACATAAGAGCGTTAATGACTCCTCTTATGTGTTTTATGACAGATATGATGTCGTAGAGAAAGAGATTGAATAGGTACTGCTCAAGTCAGCACTTTGTGGGACACTATTTATTACTTGTTTGAATAGTTATGTTTGTTCTCCATATTTAACTCTGCAATATCGATATCCTGTGACGTTTTGAAGCCATCTAAGCATATTTTTTCCTTATTCCTTATTCAGCTAGTTTCAAAATCAATTTCTCTTTCCAAATGTAGTTAAATTAATTTTTAAGATTATGAAACGTGCTCCTGGTATTTCTTCATTATCTAATTTGTCTTTGATATGTTGACTTAAACTGACAACTTGTTGATTTGTTGAACGAATTTATCTAAATCCATCTAGTTCGAATACTAATATATTGTGCTTCGATGCACCATTTTAGTCGGTTATTTACCATTCTTTCTATCGTTTTCGACATGATGCTTGTGAGAGAGATTGGCCTATAACTTTCGATGTTTGTTGGATCTTTGCCTCTTTAGGTATGATAATAATTATGACTTTCTTCCTTTTGGTAGGAACAGTATATTTTTTTCCATGAAACATTATATTAATTATAATAGAGTTGATCTGGCATTTTTCCCCCGTGTGTTTTAGAAATTCTGCATGAATATTATCGTCGCCAGACGTTTTTTTTGTAACTGATTTATTGATATATATAGTTCATGTTTTGTAGATCTTTTTGTAAATATATCATTAGTTGATGATTGAATTGTATTTTGGTTGTTCAATGTTGATCATTTTATCTACTTTTTTATTAATGAAGTGTTTATTTATTTACTTTGTTTTTTTTTTCTCTTGGTTAGAGTAATCTATTGCAAAGGCTTTTGCGATTTCTTTGTCATTGGTTAACAATCTGTTGTTGATTGTCAGTAGTTGTTTGTTGATTCTTGAGCTCATGTTTGAATTTGTTGACATACTTAAAGATGCGTTGACTATATTTCCAATAATTTATTTTGGAGATGAATTTATTAAATGTTGATTGCTTTACGAGAGTAATTTCTTTCTTCGTTTTTGCTGCAAGTTTTCTTCTGCTGTCTTTGTTTCTTCAAGTAAGGAATATAATTCTCAGTAATGTGTAATTCGTCACATTCCATTTTGATTAATTGTCCAGATATCTTCCTCAGAATTTTTTGTCATTTTAATCTTGATGTGACTGATCAATAAAGAATATGCATATAATCTGATTTTATTACACAATCATAATCAGAGAGTAACATTTGAAGAGAGAATTTTGACACCATTGTGAAGTTTAAACATTTTCAGTTCACTTTGCTGGAAATAAACCGTCGAAATGAAAACATTCCATTCTGTTCTCTCATTCTCTATTTGCCAGTCACGCGTTATTTCCGACAAGCGCCATTGGCAACGCTGCACTGCCTGATTTGCAACTTAGAATATGCCGTGCACATCAACATGTGTTTATTTTTCAATTATGTTTTACTATTTAATTCTTAATTGTATACTTTTAACATCTAGATATATAACTAACTCACTGGCACTATCGAGCCCGTAGGTTCATGGCCGAGCGGACATGCATCACGTTCGTTTTATTACTCAATTTTTCGAATTTTGAAGCAATATACCTATTTACGTTGTTTTCATTAAAATATTTTAAAAAAATATAAATCTTTATTAATCCTATTTAGTAAGCACCGAAAATGATCATGCCAAATTATGTATACCGGTATATACATATATGTGTGTGTGTGTGTCTTAACGCTCTAGCGGCTGCAATTTTTTTTATTTTTTGGAACTAAAGTTAGAGTATTGCAATCATATTAAGAAAGTAAGAGTTCGCCAACCAGCAAAATCGGCCAATTAGGAGTAGGGGCCAACCAGCAAAATCGGTCAATTAGGAGCAGGGGATTAATCTGAAACTAAAATTTGAAAATAGTTCTAACAGTAGCCATTTTCAATTTTTCGTAACGAAACTCTTTATATGACACTGAAATAAAGCGAGAAAGATATTCTCTAAAAATCTGCGAAATCCGACTATTAGATGTGGGGGTTTGCTTGAAAGTCAAAATTAAAAATCCCTCTAGCGACCGGCATCACTGCTGTAAGTGAAAACAGAAGTGCCAATGTTTTATATAACGTTCTTAATATTTGTTTCTGTTCTAATGATATTTTTAAAACTTCATTAATTATTCCTAAACATCTAATTGTAATTTAGATATTTTCTAATAAATGTCTATTTTTTCAGTCATCCATGTATAATCCACTCTCTCAAATCATGGTTAATGTTATTCTCCTCCTTCATTCGTCATACCTACTGAGTGCTTTCCCTTTGATTATCTACGAGTTCCCGTGTCCTTCTTTCATTCCCCATTCGTGCATGTCCTGTCATCATAGTATAAGAGACTTGACTCTTATTATATCTGGTCTCCCATAAATATCATGTACCTCACTGTTTCGCAGTCTTCTCCATTCACCTGTCTGTTCTACTCTCTTCTTTGCAAAAAGTTCCTAAAAACTTTATTCTTAAATACTAGTAATGTTTTCTGTTCCCTTATAGTAAGAGACCATGTTTCGGTTCCATATAATTGGAACAATAACATATAATATAAATATAAATAACTAAAATACTCCCTATAAAAATACCAAATAAGAAATTAATATGTAATTCTGAATTCTCTGTTTGAGTGGTCAGGTTTGAAAAAAATATGGAGATTATTCTGTGAAATGTGTGTGCTTCAATGTCACCCACTGCACTTTTTCATCCATCAGATTCCACATTAGCCGGATAGACGGCGTTAACATGGTATATTTTTAATTTTAGCAACACTTGGGCAGACCACATTATGTTATGTACTTGTAATGTGTATAGAGACGAGTGTGTGCGTGTATGATTTAGTGTTTTTTCTGTATGTGTGAATGATGATGAAGAAATGAAGCTGACCTACTCCTGCTAAAAACAGCAAGCGGGCTCCACAAACTTAACATTTCATCGATATCAAAAGTGCTGTTGCCTTCTTAACACAGATATTGCGGAAGGGTTTGAAAATTAATCCAGACATCTGGTGCACAATCCAGCGATTAAATAATATAAATCTGCACCCCTCCTAGCCCCCAAATTGGACATTGTAGAATTATATTATACCTCGTCAGTTATAGATCTCTAGTCAGGAAGCATGTATACTAGTCTACAATATTTGAACTATCGCGACAGTCATCTTTTAAATATTATCTGTAAAATATTTGTTTCCCCTGTTTCTTTTGAAAAGAGAAAATGACACTATCTCGTTCTACACTGAGGCAACACATGTTCTTTCCCCTGAGCCTTTAGATATCTGGTGGAACTGCCGGTTTATTGATGTAATATGACGGAATAGGTATCAAATATTCACATTTCTAAATGCAAAATGTCTTTACTGCTACTTCTTCCTGAAAAAATAAAAGTATGGTAAAAAACCTGTGAGCACAAACGCCATCGCTAGCGCTTTTTATCTGTTACTGTAATAACTATGGTCATATCGGGAATAATGTTGTAGGTTAACGTTACGTGAAATAACCTCGCGTGATAAAAAGGGCTTCCGAAAAAAAAATATGTTACCTATTTTACGTCCAGATTTGATTTGCGACGCCAATGGTCTCAGTGTGGTTAAACAGCGTAGTTAAAGAAAATACTAACAATTGTAGATTTTGTCTGAAAATATGAAAATGAGCCTTAGAGCCTTTCTCTGAAGATTTATTGATTTGCAACACAGTGTTCCGTTGTACGGAATTTAGCGCCACATTGCTAATATAGAAGCTGTCTTGTCTCCTTTAGAGGAATTTTGAAAGCTATTTATTTATATTTTTCTTTAGTACTTCCTTTATCTTAGTTTAACCTCTCACCTGTTACTTTTACCTGGTCCAGGTACACCCTATTTGGAGAACATTCTAAACTTTTGATACATAAATAGCCTATACTTTTTATTATCACATAAACAACATAGGAAATCTCCTTGGACTAGATCTAATTAAATTCTAAGATGAAAAAGTTGTGCACAGGTATACAATCGCACATTTATAATCGAATTACAACGATAGTGTAATATGAATGTCATTCTAAATTTGTAGTTTTACTTGTTTGTTGTTACCTAATAGTTCTAATACAGTATTCTAATTTTAAGAACAACTAATATTGTTATTTTATTACTATTATTATTATTATTATTATTATTATTATTATATAGTAGCATTAATAGACCTGTTATTAACTATATCACTTTCACTATCGAATCCTGAGGTTTATGGCCACTCGGACAGTATTTTCGAATCATTATCATTATAGGGCATAATTCACCTTCTCTCAATCACGGTTAATATTATTCTCCCACATCATTTTTTACCTCCTTATAAGGCGCTTTCCCTTCGATTCTCCTACAACAAGTTTTCTTTCATCTCCCATCTTGCCACATGCCCTATCAACCGCAGTTTATGAGGCTTAATACTAAAATAATATACTTAATGTAATTTGAAGTTCAGCTTAAACAAGTCCAATGCGAATGTAGAAATATTAATGTAATAAAAACAAGACTAATATAAAATAGGTCTAAAATACTTATGAGTAAAACGTCGGAAATATTTATTCATGTATTTGTTTAATATGTGTGTTTATGTGAAATAAAACTTCGAATATAGGCCTACACTGTCGGATCTCGATCGAGATATTAAATTTTATTTAAGGGATGTACTGTACATATTAGGGGGGAAAATACTTGCATACAAATGCGGACTTTACTTATCACAAATAGAATATTCAATACTAGTTTTGAAGTTTCTCTAAGCTTTAACTAATCGAATTATTTTTACTTAGTGTATGCAAATAACACCACCCACTGGTGTAACCGAGAGGAAAAATATCGCAGTTAGGTGACATAGGTATTTCAAAAATTTTAATTACTTTAAAAAGTAATTAAAAGTTGTTAGATGGTATATTGCGTGCATGACTGGAATATGGAGTGGTTGTATGGTCTGACAAGCGGAGCCCGAAATATCCAACTCCCTAGTGGATACACTACCCCCCGATCAATAGCGCTGCCTCGTGTATATGTGTAATGTTTGCCCAGACTTCCAGCTCAAACTGGTACATGTCCCCTTCCTGCACCAACCATCTACGAGACGTCTTTGAATTCCGCCAGAGAGATTTATTCTGCAGCAAGCACTGTTTTGTTTTTGTCCCTAGTCCGCCCCTGGGGATGCTGTGACCATCCCCACTATGTTTTCTTAATTCTACATTTTACCCGCGATAGTGCACTAGAAAAGCTTTGGGTTCGCTTTCTCAGCTCCAAGAGTAAAAATGGCATATAGATCCTAGCTGCAAATTCCTATGCTTTACAATCCTAAAATTTATTGCTCAAAATAGTAATGACCTTCACAAAATTTCATCCTCTCTTGCTAGAGCATCATATATGTTTGTGTGTGATATACTAAAAAAAAGGGGTTTTCTCAGGCGTGTTTTAGGTGGTAAAACTGAGAAATGGAGAATCATTTCCCCTCTCATTGAAAACAGTATCAGGTTTTCTGCCATTGTATATTTATCTCAAGTAACTAAATCAGTTGAACTTAATAACGGTATTTAGTTTCTCTAATAATTTTAACTTGATTCATTTTAATTTGTTTAATTTGTAGCATATAATACTTAATTCTATATTATTATCTTATATAAATGTTTCGGTATGTTTTTCATTGGTTGAGTGCAAGAGAATCCCTTATAGCCTTAACTCTGCCAATTTAAATAATAATAATAATAATAATAATAATAATAATAATAATAGTAATAATAATAATAATAATAATAATAATAAAAATATAAACCTGTAACTTGATATTTTTTTACTTGATAATGAAAGTAAAAACTCTAAATCAGTAATAAAAATGTGCCTAGGGAAAAACGTCGTTATTATTTTAAATTAGCTGAATTTAATTTCGAGTTATATTGATTCAATTTTAAAAATTTTATTAATTCGATTTATTGAATAACTTATACTGTAAAAATGCGAGCAGATATTTGGTGGTCTCATAAGTAAAGTCGATTTTTAATGTAATGTTGTGTGCTGGTGGAATTTTGAATGTGTAATTCACTGGGAGTTTGTTTCAAATGGGCATGCAGTTGATGCGAAATTTTATTCTCAACAACTGGAACGAATTCATGAAATTTTGAGGACGCGAGTTCAAATCCGACCGGACCCCATACTGCAGGAACTACCATGATAAAAATTAATTTTGTGGAATCGAAAACTGCTACCACAGCCAGCATATAGTCATGAGCTTGTCCTTCAGATCACTAAGGAAGCATGGTCAATTTCTTACGTGAAATTTCGAAAACATTGAAACTGGAAAAGTGGTCTCAACGAATTCTTCGCATCAAAAACCAGATTCTGGTACTGGCGCGGATAATAAACCTGGCTGAAAATGGCTCAAGATTATAGTGTGCTTATATGATATCTACTTTGATGAGTAGTTTAATTTCTTTTCACAAAGCATTTCAAATACATTTTGTTTTTAAAAAATTACTTACTAGACATTTGCATTAATTATTTCATTTTGGCTTTTTTCTACTTGTTAGAACAGATAAAACTCAACAAGTTAGAAAGGAGTACGGTAAAATCATACTCACGCGACTGCAGGGTACAGAAACATGTTACACTACTCGGACTCAGGAGCTCACAAAGTTTAATCACTTTCGCACCCATTATGGGTTTTTAGATCGTCTGCCAGTGTATATATTTTCTTTAGTTAACCCCTAAATTGGCGAAACATAAATATCTCGTGAGGCAGTTACGGTATTTAAATGTGTCCAAACGCAGTGAAAACAAAGTAAGTTTTTTTAATAGCTTATACTGAGTCTTTTTTAAACAAATTTACGATCGCTAAAGTTAATTTTAAATTTTCGTTTTAGGTGAATCCCTACCCTTCATAGTCCAGTTTTGCTAGTTAAACGGACTGGACTTAACTTTTTTTTTAATTGACTGCTATATGCCGGTAATTTAATCTTTATTGATCTTTATAGCAGCCATGAGGAAAAGCGTTTTGTATTGTCAAAGTATATATCATTAACCAACTGTTAATTACTGTTTTATGACAATTTTACTCTTAACCTTAGTTCAGAGATATGTAAAATCACTCAAATATATTAAAATGTATATTCCTCTAAACTGATAATTTAGTTTAATATTATTCCTTCAGCTGGTGAAATCCTAGTTTATGACTCATTAACCTCTAGGCCCATTTTCTTACTTTCAATTTTAATTTATAAAATAACTTCTTTAATTCCATTTACACCCAGTGCTACCATCTACACAAGCACACATATTTCATGAACTATTAATAATAACTTACTTTCTTTTCAAATTTCTTACATCTTCATGCAAAGCAATATAAACAGATTCAAATAAAATGTAAAATATTTAGTTAATCTATTTTATCAGAATTTCATTGTTTCTCTTGTATATAAATGAAATGTAAACAAAAAAAATATAATTCTAGATAAGTGGACAGGATACACATACCTTCATTATTTGGTATCAGATTATGCTGTTGTATTACGTATTAATTCTGGAGATTCAAACTTAAGTTCTCCCTTCATATTTTCCCTCTGGTTTTTCTACAAGTTATTTCCATGCCCCTCTTTCATTCCCCATTTATACCATATGTCCTACGAGAATTAGCTGTTCTTATTACACCTGGTTTCTCATAAAGATACTGTAGCTCACTGTTATGTTGTTTTCTCTATTTACATGTGTATCCGTCTCTCTTTAGCCTAAAATTTTTTCTCCGTGCACCAGCAAAATCTTTATCATCTAAAGATTTTAAGATATGCTCTAGTACGAAATTGAATAATAGAAAAGATAATACATCCGCTTGTTTTAACCTGTTGTGAATTTCCAAAGTATGTGGAAAATGTTTGACTTTTCGCAAGATACTCCTTTTACCATTTATACACATTCGAATAAGTGTGACTAACTTTCTCGGAATTCCGAGGTCCAGCAGGATACTATACAACTTCTCTCATATCCCTGCGAAATAATTTTTTCTTCAGAATTATTTATTTTGTTAAAGACAGCTAGAAGTTTCCATTGTTGGAAGTTATTCTATGAATCATCCTTCGAATTTGCCCCTCGGTAAAGTCATCCACAATAACTTTCTTTTGTTTTTCTCCCTCCCCTGTTTGGTGAAGAGATCTGACAGGTCCGCTGGTGGACAAAGACTCGTATCTTTCCTTTAAAATGATGGTTACCAAACTTGTAAAAACACCTGGTCCATTTAATTGCTTTTTCTAACATTTGTATTGAGCATTTTTCTCCGACACTACCACAGACAGCTTATCTTGAAAACATTACTTTCCATATATTATAAACAATATTACTGGCTTGACTTCTAAAGGTCTCTCATATTATTCATACAATTTCACAACTATATAACCGATTTCTTATAAGTAAGTAGAAACTACATAGACTTGTTAAAACTTGCTGAGAGATGATCTCACATAATTAAAGTAATGTGGTGAGAGATTTTAATAGCTGAAGTCAGTGCAGATTGTATCCTATTGTCTCTCCATAATTATGTACTCTGTCGCCGCACAGATCACGTGGGAAGATCTCTCTCCTCCTCCCGAGACTAGCAGTATCACAGAATTAATACCTCTTGGTCATGACTATCACAAGTAAGGGGCATAACGTGAACAATTGGGTGCGGTAATACATTACAAGCCGAAAGGTAGCGTGTTCAATTCCTAATTGGCACTGGATATTTAAACTGGCTTAATTCTCTGAGGGTACAATAGCCTTGGGATCGACTCAGCCTGTAATATAAATTAATATCAAACATGTGCTTTGCGAATGAAGGCTACTGTCATGCAGGGTTGAGAACCCGGTTGATATATTTTTTCCGATGCCTGCAAAGTAGGCCGACTTAATTTTCTACTACCACAAGGGCCTTATAAGGCTTGTAGGAGGTCTCTTTTCTTAAACAATACAGAGTTCGTTAATATATTGTTTCATGATATAGGGTAAACTCAGGTACATCCGTAATAGGATAAACTCATGATAATTTCCTACATACTTGATTATTAAAATGTAAGTGCCATCGCTGGCTAATCTTGTTTTGTGTTTCTGTTCTTTGCATTATGATGACCTGTGCTGTTTTCAGCGGTAGCCTGAAATTCTACTAACTACACACATGTGGTATGGAAAGTATCGCAAATTTACCGATTTCACGAGATTTCCTGAGTTCACCCTACCTCGAATTTTTGTTTTTTTTCTTCTTTTATTACCTCACTTTTTTTATTTTCTTTCTTTTTCTGTGTCTTTTTTATTTAAGAAAATAAAATAGTTTTCCACTCGCGTTTCACCTGTGGGGTATATAGGGGTTTATATATATATATATATATATATATATATATATATATATAAAATGCCTTCAGATTAAGTAGCAACCCTAAGCGCCTGAAGCCAAGCGGTCAAAGCACCCCCCCGTTTCCCTGTCAGTGAACTGGCGGGCGGGCGGAAAAGCAAGCTCCCTTTTTACCACTGTTTAGTTTTATTTATATAACTGTAATGTACAGACGTGTTAACCGAAGTTTTTTTTTAACCTTCTTGTGAATTTGTGTTCAGGTGTGACTATAGTGATTTCAGTTTAACATGCTGTATACCAGTGAACAGAAGGTATTTTGGCTCATGTTTCCATTAAGCGCAGTGTGAATTTTGTCTAAGTCCGAGGCAGACCAAACGCACATACACCAACAGGGTTTTATTTTCAAATTATTTCCCACCATTTACAACAAATTTAATTTTTTTCTAACGATTATTTGAACATATTTTTCTATGAAATATAACTATATACGTAACATGAAGACGTGGCCGCCATATTGATTTTTAAGAATATTCTATACAACAACAGTGCAGCCAACATAGGGTATGTACTTCAGAATTTGAGTACTTACTATTTATTTTTGGACGTTGCATTCTTTCACAGGTTAGAGTGCTTAAATTGCGTTAGGTTACCTTTTAGGTTGGTCTTTCACAGGTTAGAGCACTTAAATTGCGTTAGGTTAGCTTTTAGGTTCGTTAAATAGCATGTATAATGTTGGCTGCATCGCGATATTCCATATAGTAAACCGCTTCGCGTTTGTTAGAGCATGCGCTTGGTGTCTGCCTGGGACTTAGAAAAAATTCTCGCTGCGCTTAATGGAAAGATTAATTTTGAGAAGTGCAAAGAAGAAATCTTACAAAAGTTGTTCATTTTGCCGTCAATTCTCTAACGCAACTGTCCCGAATAAAGCCACTATTTCGAAACCTCTAACAGTAGAGTAACTTAATGAAAATATTCGAAGTGTGAACTTCATTATTTCAAGGCAGAATTTGAATAGCGTGTTTCAAAATTTTCTTCGCCGGTTTGAACTTTGTATTGAAGCTGAAGGAGATAATTTTGAAAATGTTTTTGTCATAAGTTAAGGAACAAACACCACAAAAATCGATTTTCTTCCATTACAATATGTAATCATTTTCACAGCTACTTAGATTTATTTGGTGATATTACCATATGAGATCCGTGCGACAAGTGGTTGCCAGGCGCTAGTATTACTTATTAAAATCAAGACTCTCTCTCTCTCTCTCTCTCTCTCTCTCTCTCTCTCTCTCTCTCTCTCTCTCTCTATACATATATATATATATATATATAAAGTTCCATAAAATGCGCAAAATGACATATATTAACCTTGGAATGTGTGGATGATATAATTGAGGAAGTCTTCTAGTCCAACTGTGCTGATGTGGTGTTTAAGTATGACTAGCATAATGCACTCAGTTATGAGATGAGTTGTTTGTGGCAATCTTTCAGGTCAATTACACAGTGGGGAATCATGTGGTATAGGTAACTACTGAATATTCCATACTTTGCCACCTATTTTCTGATCACATAATTAGGCAAGAGGAATAAGAAAAGTCTATGTGATACGTTTGGGATAACTCGTAAAGCATAGACCCCTATCTAATTCCCCTCCTCTAAATCTCCTTCCTGCTAAGTATTAGACCTGGTGGCATGTTGAGGTCTCTTTTAAGTGGTCTTCCTAGCAGCTCAGAATAGCCTATGTATGGGGACTTCATCTGTAACTGTTTACATTTGGGTAATTCTTGGTGAACGCGGGAGGTGAACACTGCTCCTCAATGACTAACATTCACTGGAGAACGAGCCACCATTTCATCGGACGTGAGTAAATGCCGCATTACACTAAAATGGCAGCCCCATCACTGGACTACAGTGATTTCATTTTCGCCAGAAGTTTCAAGGACGTATGAGTGATCGATATTCTCCGCTGCAAAGCTCCCACTCCTCGGAAGTGACAGTCACATGATAAGCCGATCTTCTTACAGATCATATTTTAATATACGAGTACTCTGCGCAGCTATATGGAGTTGAGGGTGGGTGTTTGTGTGAGTTGTGGGAGGCACAGTGACTTGACCTTGAAACATCTTGCGAAAATGAAATCACTGTACTTTGTTTTGGTCAGCAAACATCTGGAAGGAATTTATATTGCCTTCAGGTCTCTCTACAACACAAGACGGATGAATTCAAATCATTACATATAACAAGAATATGTGGCCGCTAATACAAGATAATAATAATAATAAGAATAAATAAAATTAATTGATAAATAAGAAATAATGTAAATTTGAAATCACATAATATTATTTGGGGAAATTTCCAGCGTCAGTTCTCACAGAAAGCAGAAGCAAACCCTTTATGACGGGCCATAAATATGTAGACTTCAATGAGAGTAGAAACTCTTAAGCTGGGTTTATTGAAAAACATCACGTACAGAGTTGTCGCTTTACCTGTATAGGAAAACCCAAACTTATACTAAACACGCTGCTTGTTTTACTCGTAGGAAGACGAGAAAGTAGGTAGTATTTTAATAAAATTAACGCCTCTAGAAGACATTTGATTGCAAACTCTAGCCAATAAAAATCAGAGTCAGGATGTATAACCATATATGGAAATAAAGGGTCCTGACTTCGATACTAAACTGAGGATAGATGAAACACTCTCGTATAATATCTCTTAAGGACCGAGAAAAAAATGTCTCGAATCACGGGATTTAGTTAATTCCTGTAAGTATAATATTTATATAACTTCGAGTAACAGTCCTCATGAAGTTAGGTCTCCAACGTCCACGCCAACTCAACTGTGTAAAATTAATCGTATGTATTCTTAGCGCTAATTTAATTGAATAAAAGTTTACTTCATTTACGATTATCTGTTTCCACGCAACTCCCCTTCCGGTCCCTAAATAGATAAGAATCGCAGTGCTCCATCCTAATCGAACCGACTGGCTACCTCTCTAGGGCAGACCAAACAACTGTTGTGACATAGTGACCCTAGTGACAATTTAGTGTCCCATACATTAGGATACAAAACGATACAAACTGGAAAAATAACAATAAATTAATCACTTAGGATGTCTGCAGAATGTTTTAAAAGAAGTCCAAGTAGATTGCAAAAAAAAAAAAAAGTCGCTGCTATAATTGAAAATAATTATCTGATGCACGGAAAAAAAGCAAAATATGATTCAACTGGATGTATTTTATTAAATATTCTCGATTTCCTAGAAAGAGTCATACCTAGAACAATATCAGTACGAAAATATTTTTAAACATTCAGAAGAACGAAAGCTCGGAAGAGTCAATATAGGCTATATTATTTGCAACCATGAGACAGTATAGGGCTATATGCACACCCTCAATCTTAATTTCCATTCACCTAATCGGTTTTCTGTAATTCTCATAACATAAAATAACCATTCAATTGGCCTCACAAAATTGACTGGACTTCGTTCAAGATCCTATGTACGAAGTAAAATTTCTATGATCCATCCATCCATCCATAGTAATTCTGGCCGAAGGCAGGTCCTTCACTGCAATCATAGCATTTTCATGCTATGCTTGCAGCTTTACTAGGGAATTGTAGGTGTGGTAGCTTTCCGTTGCTTTCCACACCGGTGAAGGATAATGATGATGATGATAATGATAAGGGTGAGGTGGAGGATGATGACGGCCATATGATTTCGGGGACCGTTTGGGCCTTAAAGTTTTCCTGACATTTGTCTTACAGGTGAGGAAAAACCCCGATAAAAACCTCACCCAGAAAAACTGCCCCGACCGGGGATCGAACCCGGGCCCGCTGCGTGACAAGGCAGCACGCTACCTCGAGACCACAGCGGTGGACATTTCTATGATATAGCCGGAAATCGTATCCCACAGCTCTTGGATTCTACTTACAGGAAGAGGCAGTACAAAAAATTGAGAAAACACGATATCATTCTATTCTGAATTCTTAATTTCCATCCTTCATTCATAAATTTATAAGTTATCCCCAAACGGCTCTCACCAAAAGAGTTAGTACTTTTATTTAACAACGCTCTGTAACTCCTCAGGTCATTAGCTTCGCGATTCAAGGGCCGAAACAGTTTGTACATATTCTTCTTATTTCAGATTTGAATTTATTTTATGTTCCGTAAATCGATTACATTGGACCCACGACTTTACTTCCCTTCCGAAGGAAACTTTTCTCAGGATATATGCGCCCTTACAATCTATAGATCTCGTCCTGGTTTGAACCTGTAAACCTCGGAACCAGAGGCGAGTAGTCCGCCAGGAGTAACTTTCCCAGAAGAGTAGAGGGTCCCGGTGGGCTAGTAGTTACCATACTCGCTTCAATTTTCAAGGTTCGCGGGTTCTGAATTTTTAAGGGCGTGAAATCCTGAGAAGTTTTTCTTCTAAATGTGACTAAACCTATTGGTCCTGTGCCGTAGATTTATGAGAAAGTAGAGAAACCTAAGCTTGAAATAAGAGGCTGTACGAAGTTTGTCGAATCAGATTACTATTAAGACTCTAAACGCATGCTTTAACTAACTCACTGGCACTATCGAACCCGTATATTCATGGTTGCGTAGACATAAGCTCTCTTTTCATCCCTATCCTGAGCTAATGTTTTCCAATCATCCCCTGTATAATCTATTTTTCTCAAATCATGGTTACTATTATTCTCCCATCTCATTCTTGGTTTACCAACTGGGCGTTTTTCCTCTTGTTGTCCTACAAGAAGTTTATTGGTCCCTCTTTCAATCCCCATTTCCATGCACTAGCGTAGTTAAATAAAAACTAATAAACAAAAAAAATCTGACTGAACCCGGATTTGAACTCAATATATCCATATAAATATTATAATATGAGATTATGGAATTAGGTACATTGTAAGTTCGACTCCTCAACTCATAAAATTATTAAAGTCCTTTTGGGACTAGTCCAATCGTCAGGAGGAGGTTGGTTTGTTGTTACTGACCACAGATAAAGTACTTGCTCATTTGTGATTATTTTGTAGAAAGAATTATACGTACTGGGCACGTTCTCGTTTAAACCCAGGTTGTTGTTGGTTTCCTTTAGAATCTCATTTATTTTTGGCCTCCTCTGTTTAAGATTGTGGGATGTAATTAGACCGAACATATATAAAAATATTGTGTCTCTAACACTGTAAACTTTTGAATGTATTGATTAATTTATTTTGCTAATTTATATCAATATGTTTGAAACATTTTAACCTACAATTACAGGGGTCTCCTGTTTCATGAGTCTGAGCTCTCAATTTTTTGTTAGTATCTTTCATCCTACCAAAAACTCTTCCTCTTCTTAGTGCTTTCATAAGAAACACTGTTCTTGATCACACTCATTCACTTTGAAAGTATGTGATTCCAGTTTTCACTTTTCTCGCACAATATTACTAGTAAAACAACATATGAAGTACCACAATGAAGAAATAGTGCATATGTAATTCTTCTCCCAAATCAGACACAATATTGAATAAATCCAGTTCTATTACCCTACACCTGCACTGCAACAGTTGGAATAAAATGACTTGCTTCCCTTTTCCCCTGTTCACTATTGACTTACCATCCTCTTTTTTTCACTATCAAATATCTCAGTGACTAGCCTTACTTTTGCTCCGTAATTTAGCCCATATAAAACTCACTGCTCAAGCTATATGAATCTGCCCTTAACTGATTTTTTTATCACATTTACTGACTTACCGGTACCTCTTTTTTCCCTATGGTCTTTACTTCCATCACTGCATTTCCTCAAGGAAAGGTAGCCTCCAACGTAACATACAGGAATATAAATTAAATTTATTCACGTAGACTTTCACGGCCGGAGTTGCTATGATGATCTTGATGAAGATTTTCGGGCTGTAGGCCGTGGTCGTGAGGCTTGTAGTTCCCCGACGTTTCGCCAGAGACTGCGCCTGGCATCCTCAAGGGTTGTCTTGAGACGGCAATTCTGTCCGCTGTCTGTCCTATTTATGCGTTCACCGCGATGTGTTCGTAAGTTGAATCTGCCTTCTGATTAGTCAGCGTTAGGGACTTCCATTGCTCCAATCAGATTGCTGTTTGATGGTCTAGTCGACTGTACGTTATATCTGCCTTCTGATTGGTCAGCGGTAGGGACCTCCATTGTTCCACTGATATTGCTGTTTGATAGTCTACTCGACTGTACTTGTAGAGGTTTACATTTTGCGTTTGTTAGAACCGGTATCCATACTTTATTGACTTTTAATGATTCTCCTTTTCTATTGAAACTGTTTTTATGTTTGAATATATCGATGGCTTCCCGTTGTAGACGGCTAAAATAGTGTGTGCAGTTAGATAATATGTCTGTATTCTGGTAGAATAACCACTTCGCTGAACGAAGAACTCTACAGAATATGGACGAAGAAGGATTTTCTCATCCGACAGCACGCCACACTGCCAGAAGCCAAAAACACCAATAGAAACTAGAAATATGTATGACTCACTCAACTCCGACAAGGAAGAAATACCACCTCCTATAGTGGTGAGCATTAAGGACATAACACCATACGAACTGGAGTGCATCACAGCAGGAAACAAAAATGAAGTATCTATGCGACACAATCAAGAAACTCTCACCATCAATACTACTTCAAAAAGAGCTTATGAACATGCCTACAAACATCTAAAGAAGTCAAACGCTCAGTTTGATACTCACGGCTACGGCAGAAGACCCATCTTCAAGATTACTTTGAAAGGGCTTCCCAGCTCTGTCTCTGTTGAAGAAATATGTCATGAACTTGAAGATAAGAAACTGCCAGTAAAAGAAGTGAGAAGCATTGAAAAACAAGTCACAGAACAAGGCATTAAGAAAAAGATTGAATTACCTATTCAAATCTTAACGTTCTACAAAACAGAAGACCTTCAATCAAGACTAAAGGACCTTACAGAACTATTCAACATCCGCATCAGACTGGAACCATACAAGAAACCAACAGGAGGCACGCAGTGCTTCAACTGTCAGGGCTTCGGGCACATCGCGGAGTTCTGCTTCAGAGCGACTAGATGTGTTCCATGCTCAGAAGATCATAAAGTAGCTGAGTGCACCAAGAAGACCCCAACATGTGCAAACTGCAAACTGGAGCATGCAGCGAGCTATCGTAACTGCATTTTTTCAAGAAATACCTGAAACAAAGACTACAAACACGACAAGAATCAAACGAAACACCTAGAAAATTAGAAACTACAATAAGAAAACCAGAGTCTTCAAAACCGTCAAGAAAAATAGAAAACAACAACTTTCCTCCATTACCTACTACTAAGATCTCAGATCCAAAGCCTGAATTCCTTCTACAACAAATCCTACAACTCCTGACCACAATCCTTCAGAATCCTCAAATCCTACAAGCCACTTTATCCTTCATAAGTACCCTAACAGCCTCAAGTCAGCTTCAAGCTTCATCTTCTAGCCAATAAATGACAAAAAGAAGAACTTCAAGGAAATCTTTTAAGACCGAAGAGCTTAAGATCTACCAGAAAACTTCAAATGGCAAGATATCTCAAGACATCGAATTCAGAAAAATCTAAGAGAGGAGTACTCTCATTAGCTAAAAAACTTAAATTGCAAGCGCACCTACCTACAAGCACATCAATGATTGGGTCAAGGCCTGAATCAGGCCGGTACCATACAACACACATCAATGAATACAAGTGGCTGTATTCTGGTATTGTACTCTGTGGCCATCAAGTAAAGAGTGTTCTGCTACTGCCGACTTATCCATTTGTTTAAGACGGCTGTATCTTTCATGTTCCTTAAGTCTGGTTGCGATGCTGCATTTAGTGGTGCCTATATACACTTTTCCACAACTGTATAGTATCCTGTATATGCCTGCTGTCTGATGAGGATGGAGTTGATCCTTTATAGGTCTGAGAAGGTTCTTGATTTTCTAGGTTGGCCTGTATACTGTCTTTATGTCTTCTTTCTGCAGTAGTTTTCCAATGCGGTCCGTTACATTCTTGATGACCGGTAAAAATGCCCTGGTTGAAACAACAACAGCACGGAATCAGAGGGAAAATATTCAACCAGGGCATGTTTACCATTCATCAAGAATGTAACGGACCGCATTGGAAAACTACTGAAGAAAGAAGACATAAAGACAGTATACAGACCAACCAAGAAAATCAAGTACCTTCTTAGACCTTGTAAAGGATCAACTCCATCCTCATCAGACAGCAGGCACCACTAAACGCAGCATCGCAACCAGACTTAAGGAGCATGAAATATACAGTCGTCTTAAACAAATGGATATGTCGGCAGTAGCAGAACACTCTTTACTTGATGGCCACAGAGTACAATACCAGAATACAGACATATTATTTAACTGCACACACTATTTTACCCGTCTACAACGAGAAGCCATCGAAATATTCAAACATAAAAACAGTTTCAATAGAAAAGAAGAATCATTAAAAGTCAACAAAGTATGGATACCGGTTCTAACAATCGCAAAATATAAACCTCTACAAGTACAGTCGAGTAGACTATCAAACAGCAATATCAGTGGAAGAATGGAGGTCCCTACCGCTGACCAATCAGAAGGCAGATATAACGTACAGTCGACTAGACCATCAAACAGATCATCATCATATCATATCATCATTCAGCTATGGTTACTCCTTGGGTGCAGTCGACTAGCAAGTGGACCTTCTAAGCTCTCTTGGAATCATCGGCTTCGGCTTCGGCCAGCGTTTCTACCTCTACCTGCAACAGTGATACTACTAATAAGTGGTGCGGTCTAGTGTAGTGGTAGTGTGTCACGGCACATCGGGGTGCGGCTGGGTAGCCAATCCCAAGCGACTTTCACTTCGGTGAAGTGTTGTTCAATCAGTGGTCCGTCAGTGGTAGTTTAACCATTGTTACACTAACTCTAGTGACTGTGAGTAGTGTATTAGGCCAGTGTTAATAGGTGTTAAGTGTCTAGTGTAGTTAAAAGTGCCAAAAACTAAGTCTTGGTAATCAAGCATCATGGCAAGTTCTAGTATAACTCCAAAAGAAAAAGTGAGTACAGATACAAATATGGATACTACAGAGGAGCCCAGTACTCTCAAAATTTGGGAGAATACATATTATAGGTTATAAGAAATATTCAGAGGACAAACGTTTGTAGATTCAAAATATAATGATTTAAAGGAAGAAATTGCAGGAGTCTTTGTACTCATAAATAATTACCTAAATACGTACCCCAAATTTGAGAGAACTGAAAGTGCATATGATCTAACAATACACTGTGTTAAGCAAATTCAGTTATATAGTAATAGTTGTCAAACTAAAGAAGAATATTTAAAAAACATATTGGCAGAAATCAAAACAGTGGCAATGGAGTTTCAAACTTCTTGCTTTTTCACTTCAGCAGACTCACTACCTGAGCCTACAATTATAGCTACTGTCCAATTAAAAGAAAAATTGAAGCAAACCAAAAAATGCAAAAAAGAGAAAGACAATTGTATGGTTGTTCAAATGCAAAGGCATCTGCAGTACCAATACAAAACAAGTTTGCTGTACTTGCAAACAATAGTGATATTGTAGAGCCGCAGGCTCCTAATAATGGTCCTACAAGTGTCAACAGGGCTCAAACAGCTACTGAACCCTCTGAAGTGACAAATGCAAATAAAGGACCAAGACCTCCCCCAATTACAGTACTAGATAAAAGTGATCTATTTAGAATCAATAGAAAAATAAAGGCCAAGTTACAACATGACTTAAAAGTAGTTAACACTTCAGAGGGTCTAAGATATTACACAGCCTCAGTGGAAGACTTTAAAGTAGTCAAAGAATGTTTCACAAATGCTGGAAAGCCATACTATACTCATGTAATAAAACAAGAGCTTCCACTGAAAGCTGCGTTAAAAAGATTACCAGCCGAAACACCAATTGAAGAAATACATGAAGAGCTTCTTAAATTAGAATATCCAATCAATTCAATTAAACAGATCTCGAAAAAAGAAAATGAAAACATTATCAAGCTTCCATTATTTATAATGGAACTTAGAAAACAATGAAAAAGGAAGAGAGATCTTTAACCTTCAAAAGCTCATGTATACCATAGCAGCTGTTGAGCCCTACAGACCTCGATCTGGACTTAAACAGTGCTTCCGATATCAGCGTTTTCAACATACCTTTGCAGAATGCCACCTCACCCCGCGTTGTGTGATATATTCTGAGGCACACAACCATCAAAATTGCCCAAAGAAAACAGCTGCACTAACAAATAAAAAGTTGCTAAAGTGTGCAAACTGCGGTGATGAGGGACACCCTGCATCTTATAGACAATGCCCAGCATACCAAGCTGCGCAAAATGCTTTCTTAAATAAAACAAAAGTAAACCAGAAAATGACAGAACCTAAAACATTTCACTCAAAGCCCATAGATCCGAATAAAACTTTTAGCCAAATTGTGGCTCCAAACTTAATTCAAGCAAGACAAAACATAAGCACTGCTCATCGCCAGACGAGGTCCAGTCTTCAAACCACCACTTCAGACCAGGGACAACAACTTCTCCAAGATCTTAAGAGAATGCTATCTGGCCTGAGATCCCCAATGGAGAAGATGATGTACCTGGTCTCAATAGGACAAATATGTTTCGGCGATAATGGATTGGTCCCGTCGTGGAAGCTATCTCAATGTCATGGCATTTAATGCCAACGGTGTTATCAGACAGCTTCAAGAGCTAATTACATTTACACAAACAAGATATATTGACATTCTTCTAATAAATGAAACTCATTTAAAACCAAATAATCGTTTCAAAATTCCGAATTGTAGAATATATAGAAATGACCGCTTAGACGGTCCCCTTGGGGGCACAGCAATTTGTATCAAGCAGACAATTGGTCATAGAGTAGCTCATATACCCAGACTTCAGTTCATTGAAGCCACCGGAATTCTTCTGCCTATCTCTCACCGTGAAACAATATTTATAGCTCCAATATACATATCACCGGTTCGTATACTCACGAGACACGACCTCAATATCCTTACAACTGTCTCCCCTAGTTATGTACTAGCGGGAGATTTTAACTCGGAACATCGTTTCTGGAACTGTCGTGTCTCAAACCCTTCAGGTACATTACTTCTAAATTACTGTCATCAAAACAATATAGAAATCTCTGCCCCCAGGGAACCAACACATTACAGCCGCACAGCCTATGGAATCACTACTAGTACACTCGACATAGCCCTATCGAAGAATGTCCCTATCTCGCCACACATCACTACAGTAATAGACGCACTAAACTCTGATCATACACCAATACTCTTCAAAATTTCACCAGCATTTTTATTAACTTCTCCTATACACATCCATCAGGATAACATAGACTGGCAGAATTACACAGACATGCTTAACCAATGGGTTAAGCCTACACTATCTGCTCAGTCTACAGAACAACTTGAACACTCCGTCCTCAACTTACAGGCCACCATTAAAACGGCCATTACACTATCTACAACGCGAACAAATCACACTGCACGATCACAGCAATACGATCCCACACTACAAAATGATTTATTTCTAAAAAGACGATACCTTAAATGGTATCGTACTTTTGGCACTCCCCATCACAAACAGCTACACAATCGATATGCTCATTTGGTACGGAACCGATTACAGGAAATGAGAAACGCTGACTGGGATAAAACTCTTCAGCGTTTCTCAGATGAACAAACTCCGCCTTGGGAGGTAATAAAAAGAATAAAGAAAAGCCGTACTCCCCCGTTACCGACTGCTATTTACCACAATGGGACTTGGGCCTATCACCCTCAGGAGAAGGCACAAGTCCTCGCGGACAACTTATCGCAGCGGTTCCGTCCACATGAGCTTACAACACCAGCTCATGAAGCCGAAGTGCACCAAACTGTTAGTGAATTTCTTGAAAGACCTATCCCTCATACCATTCCTGACATACGGCTTTCAGAATTGAAGGCCGTAATCCATGATCTACCGTCTGAACGTTCCCCCGGTCACGACCGGATACCTAATTTGGCGGTAAAACATTTACCGCCAAAAGCCTTAATCCTCCTCCTATATATAGTGAAGCTCTGCTTTCATTTCCAATACTTCCCTGAAGTATGGAAGAAAGCCAGAGTTATCACTATTCCTAAACCTGGCAAAGATCCTACCAACCCTGACCAATCAGTCTTCTACCAGTGCTGAGCAAAATACTGGAGAAAATTATTTTGGCAAGATTAAAAATTGAAGTCTCGACACGAGCATTGATTCCAAATTATCAGTTTGGTTTTAGAAAAGCACATAACACTCCGCTGCACCTTGCTAGACTGATTGATTGGATTGTTACGGGATTCAACTCCAACAAATGCACTACAGCAATATTTTTTGACATTGAGAAAGCTTTCGACACTACTTGGATAAATGGATTATTATATAAATTAATCAAATTCAACATTTCGGCTCCTCTAGTTAAACTTATTGATAAATACCTAACTGATCGGCAATTTTATGTGTCGGTTAGTGGGTATGATTCAGACTGTAAGCCTCTCTTAGCGGGAGTTCCTCAGGGTGCAGTTCTCTCACCACTACTGTACACACTCTATGTGTCAGATTTCCCAACGTTTAACCATATCCACACAGCATCCTTTGCCGATGACACTTGTGCCTTTTACCAACCCAGAATCAGAACATTCCCACACCGTATCCGTATACTTCAAGATGCCCTAAACTCCATTTTTTTCCTGGTGTCGTCTGTGGAATATTCGGTTAAATGCAAACAAGACACTAGCTGTCCTGTTTGCACGAACCTACAGACGACCTCCTCTACAACTCACTCTGGGAGCTCAACAACTCCGCTTTGAAGCTTCAGTCAAGTATCTTGGAGTCCATTTGGACTCCAGGCTTACGTTCAAAATCCATATTCGACATATCATTCAAAAAGCAAATGCCGCAATTGCGCTTTTATATTCATTTTTCAAGTCACCTACCTTATCGACACGGATCAAACTTACTCTTTATAAAGTTGTGATCCTCAGCTTTTTGTTGTATGGAAGTGAAGCATGGAGCATTCTTGCTGCATGTCATAAAAAGAAAGTGCAAGTAACTCAAAACAAAGTACTAAAAATCATATATTCGGCACCCATGTATACGAGAATGGCCAGGCTTCACGACCTAGCACAGATGCCGAATATTGCGACATCAATTGAACATAATGTAGCAGAAATGTTACATAAAATAACAAATCATTCAAATCCAATTGTGCGCAATATAGGGCGTATGCTACAACAACGTGTTGTCCACCGAAACATATTTCCCATACCAGACACTTGAAGGACCAACTAATGAAGTGAGTGCTGTACAACAGCCGGAGTAGAGTGGCTCATTCTGTGCGGCTGGCTTTCGGACTCTCTGCTTGTCCAGTCGCGTAGTTTACGATGCCCTGCTCCGGTGAGATGACAACCTAATTTCACCATATTTGTATCGGCTCTAAGCTAAACACATTAACACCGCTAATACAGACGGTTAAATGGTTAAACTCCCAACTGATAACCACAAAGGTATTGGCCACCAGGTAGCCGCAACTGGTTACAGACGTGGCACACTGGGCAATGCAGGAACATTGCCGCTTACTAGTAGTAGTACCATCAAACAGCAATCTGATTGGAGCAATGGAAGTCCCTAACGCTGACTAATCAGAAAGCAGATACAACTTACGAACACATCGCGGTGAACGTATAAATAGGACAGACAGTGGACAGAATTGCCAGTCTCAAGACAACCCTTGAGGATGCCAGGCGCAGTCTCTGGCGAAACGTCGGGGAACTACAAGCCTCACGACCACGGCCTACAGCCCGAAAATCTTCATCAAGATCATTAATTAAATTATTTGGAGTCTGTTCATCATATCAATGATTATGTTAAAGAACAAATCAACATTAATATTGAGGTAAGACGAACAGACTCCAAATAATTTAATTAAAAGAACCTCAAAATATTACTTCCTAAAATAAAACATTAAGTACAGGAATATGTTTGAAAATTACTTGAAAACACTAGTGGGTAGCACATAGAAGTAATTATTTTGAAATTATATTTTATTTAATATTTTTCAAAATTATACAATAATTCATGTAAATAAACTCTATTAATTACTGCTTCAAATCTCTTATTGTTTCTATCAGTTATAACAAACTGCAAAGCAATAAGACTGAAGAACATGTTTATAATTTGCTTTTTTTATAATTTCATACTGCGTAACATTGTACAGCATCTCTCAAATATTCACTAATCATTTATATTGAGACAGGCAATCAGTTCTAGTAAAATATTTAAAATTGTACTGCACATTTTAAAGTTACTGACCATTACTTTGAATAGTGTATATTGGTTCCATGTTATGTTGCTAATTAAGAAAATATATGTGTAACAATATTTCATATAAAAACCTAAAATATTTTTAAATTAATACCGTATCATCACTGATTAAAATATTATAGAACAAAAATACAATTAACAATTTATTCTACAGTGGGATTTGACGAGCCTTCACTTTACAACATTGTTGTCTCGGTTAAAAGTATTTTTTTCTTTCTCAAATAGTGCAACTAAATTGAGATTAAGAACATCCTGAAGTACTTGTTCACCTGCATATTTTAAAATATTGTGTAAAACGTCAGTAGCCCTATGATATGAAATTCATTAATCAGTTTTAAATTAATTCCTACACCACTTCCAGAACTGAAGAGCTTCTCAGTAACCTTCAACATTCTGATTTAAGATTCATTGTAGATGCTGTCTGCAAGTATGTACAAAGAAGACAGAAATACATTAACATGGACATCTGTATCAACATATGTATCATCTTGAAATCTATCTCTCCAAACCCAATTATGAAAAAAATAATTTATAGAGAAATTATAACAAAGTCATATGACCTAACTAACAACGTTACGCTTTAATAGGGTGAGTTATATTTTAAACTTTTGTAAGGTTAAGACTGATGTGTATAAATATTTATAACTGTTAGACTGTTAATAGTTGCAAATGTTATAATTTGCCATAAATTGTTCTTCATAATATTACTGAGATATTAAATATATTGCTGTCATTGCTGCTTCTATCGATGTCACAAAATTTCATATTTGACTTACAAATAGCCTTCACATTTAAAGAGAAGTAGTATTTCAAGTTTATTGAACTATTCTACTACACCATCACCAGATCTTTATTCTTTGTTTGTGTAATCCATTGAACTTCCAGTCTTTAGGATGTAGCTTGAAGTCAAGAACTTGCAATGGCACAACTGACTCGGTGGGCAATCTTAGGACTGTTGATCTCCTGACCCCTGAATGATCAACAACACTCATCTAATCATTGTCCAAAGCCAGGAGCAGCTGATTTATTGGAGAAATGGCTTAATTTCTGAAGAAAAAAAAAAGAAAAAAGGAACTTGCTCTATTGTACAGATCAACAACTCATATAATACACACATATGACAGTATCGCCTCACTAATGATGCTTAACAATCGGCTCGCTTTGTTTCCCAGCAGCTGTTCTATGTTATTAAAATACAAAGATCCCGAGTACGGCTACTACGACGATGTTGCCACATTGCTTTTCTTCCCTCTGTTTCAATTAAAACATGAAACGTGCTGCAGTCGATCTAGTTATACAATTGTATACCGTAATTAATTGTTATAATTATATCGGTGATTTATTGTGATATGTAGGTCGAATAATACAACATATCTACATATTATATTTGTTTAATAAGTGATTTCAACATGTTCTGGCCATGGGAAAATATTTCAGACCGAATGGATAATGTGACACAAGAGGAAGAACCTCTTAATAGTTCAAGGAACAATAAATTACATTGACAGACTCTTAGTAAGCAGTCTCAACAGTTGGTCTGTAATCAATGTTTATGGTTATACTAAAGAAAACAATCTCAGAAGAGGGTCTCTTAGATAAACTTGGCTATTCTTCCCTCAGTTTCAATTAAAACTCGGAACGATGTGAGGCATTCATTCCAATTATAAAATTGTATACCGTAATTAATAGTTATAGTTATCAGTGATTTATTGTGATATGTAGCTTCAATAATAATACAATATCTACATATTATATTAGTTTAATATGTAAGTGATTTCAACATGTGGCGGCTATGCGAAAATATTTCAGACCGAACAGTTAATAATAATAATAATAATAATAATAATAATAATAATAATAATAATAATAAATAATGATAATAACAATGGCCAACTAACTAACAATGTCGTACCCGTAGGTTCACGGCCGTGCGGACATTAGCTCTCCATACATCCTTATCCTGAGCTAATGTTTTCCAATCATCGCCTGTATAATCTATTTCTCTCAAATCATGGATAATGTTATTCTCCCACCTCATTCTTGGTCTACAATTGAGCGTTTTCCCTCTGATTTTCCTACCAGAAGTTTCCATTCACCTCTTTCATCCCCATATGTGCAACACGTCCTGCCCATCGCAGCCTACGAAACTTAATTGTTCTTATTATATCTGGCTTCTTATACATATCATGTAGCTCAGTAGTATGCAGTTTTCTCCATTCACCTGTCTGTTCATCTCTTTTTTATCAAAAAAATTTCCTAAGAACTTTATTTTCAAATATTCGTAATCTTCTTTCCCCCCTTAAAGTAAGAGCCCATGTTTCGCATCCATTATAATATAAAAGGTAAAGATATCCCATTACAGGGCTAGGAAGCCCTTGGAGTAGTAGGAGGTTAAGGCTCCCACTTTTCTGGACAATCGGCACATGATGTCAGCCAGGATGTCAGACCTGCGTGACGGCCGTCTTTACCCCAGAACAAGTGTCTGGTACTCATTTCAGTTGGAGGCTGAGTTGACCCCAGGGCCATAGTGCCGCCAGAAGATTTGGGTCAGTTTAAAATTCCTGACCCCACCAGGTCTCAAACCGTCAACCTTGAAGTGTAGTGCCTTAACAAAAAAAACTCCTAAGGACTTTATTCTCAAATACTCGTAACCTTCTTTCCCCCCTTAAAGTAAGTGTCAATGTTTCGCATCCATATAATATAATTGGGAGAATAAATGTTTCATATATTTTCAGTTTAACATTTTTTAAAGGAGCCGGGAAGACATGAGTCCCTGTATTATAGCATGCGTTTCTAGAATTAAGCCTATGTTTAATTACTTTGTGCATCTCATTCCTATTTGTGATTATTTTTCCTTGATAGTTGAAATCAGCCACTTCAAAATTTCATTCATTTGTCAATAGATGTCTATTTCCATTAGGCCTATATAATGCATTTCTATGTGTGAATATATATTTAGTTTTATTGATGTTTACTTCCAGTCCCAATTTCTCAGTGTTCAATAGAGTGCGTGTGTTGGCCCTTAGTATCTCCTCGTTATCGCTCAATAATAATACTATACCATTAGTATAAAAATAAATACATATATAATTTTAATTTTAAAAGTTAAACAATACCAAATCCATCCATCCATAGTACGAGTAATTCTGCCTGAAGGCAGGTCCTTCACTGCAATCATAGCACTTTCATGCTATGCTTGCAGCTTTACTAGGGAATTGTAGGTGTGGTAGCTTCCCGTTGCTTTCCACACCGGTGATGATAATGATAATGATAACGATGATCATGATGATGATGGCCATATGATTTCGGGGACCGTTTGGGCCTTAAAGTTTTTTCTGATATTTGTCTTACAGGTGAGCAAAAACCCCGATAAAAACCTCACCCAGAAAAACTGCCCCGACCGGGGATCGAACCCGGGCCCGCTGCGTGGCAAGGCAGCACGCTACCTCGAGGCCACAACTGTGGACTAATACCAAATAATAACATGAAATTAAATAATAACATAAATAATCAATGTATTCTGCCCTTATGTAATAAACGCTCATAGCGCTATGAGAAACGTGACAACATCGCATGTCAAGTATTGCCGCGCGGCACTCGCTTTTATATAAACTGTTAACCATCCGAGTGAGGCTATAAAGTCACAATCGATTCACAATCAACATAGTTTATCACTGGTGTATAATACATAAGAATTACTGTATGCATAGTAACTTGCATTTCTTACAATTTGTAACTTCTGTGTGTCATAGTTTTGCATGTGCTGATATATCAAATATTATCATTGATCTGCAATTACTTCATGAATTATCTTTAATGCTACAGGTTTGTAGTCTACAATATTAAGACTCGTCAAAACATAATTATTTAAAGAAAAGTAGTATTACAGAATTAGAATAATAAAATCAAATAATAGAGAAATTGCTGCATTACATATAATGACTGTTCTGTTCTGGAACAGAGAAATACTTGATCTTACAATAATTGTAAGATTAATTATTAATGATAATATATGGTAGGCTGTTGGGGCACGCCGTAGCGTAGTGGTTAAGGCACCGAGCTACAAGCCGGAGGGTCGAGGGTTCAAGTCCCGTTGGGGTCAGGATTTTTAAACTGACCCAAACCCTCTGGCGGCACTATGGCCCTGGGGTCGACTCAGCCTCTAACTGAAATGAGTACCAGACGCTTGTTCTGGGGTAAAGGCGGCCGTCACGCAGGGCTGACAACCCGGCTGTCATAAAGTGCCGATTGTCTAGAAAAAGTGGGAGCCTTAACCTCCTACTACCCCAAGGGCCTCCTGAGGCCTGTTGTGGGATCACTTTACCTTTACCTATGGTAGGCTGTTATTATCTAACAATTTTAGTATAATTCCCACTACTCTAATGTTAAATAATTTTCTTGGATGTCAGATATATTACTGATTATCTACATGGCATTGAAGATTAACACCGTTTTGGAAATTATATCTAGAAATACTTGTATTTAGGCCCAGGATCCCATTACTTGTTATATATAATAGGGCTATACATACTAGATTTTAATTACGGTACTTGCTAACAATTTTAACAAAAATAGGCCTACTGTATTTAATATCCCAAAATATTAAGAATGTCAAATAAAAACCAAATATTTTATAAAATATATTTCTATAATTGGTAATAATTAGGGTAAATATATCGATCAAAAATAGTCCCTAAATAATAAACGTAGCCTCACATTGTTTTGTAATGATGCTAACATGGTTTTAAATATGTATACATGAGTGAATAAAATTAGTAATTCATTGTGTGAAGTACTGGTATATACATGAATAAAGTCATTTTCAATAACGGATTAAACTTACTTGTATTTAGGCCTCACTTGTTTTATATAATAGGACAGTATTCATACTAGATTATCAATACTTGCTAACAATTTTTAAAAAATAGGCCTACTGTATTTAAGAACTCAAAATATTACGAATATCAAATAAAACCCAAAATACTTTGATTAGTAATTAAATATAACGTTCAAAAATTGTCAATAAATAATAAACATAACCTCACATTATTTTGTACCGATACTAACTTGGTTTTAAATATATAAGCATGAGTGAATAAAATTCGTAATTCATTGTGTAAAGTACTGGTATTATACATCAATAAAGTCAGTTTCAATCATGAAATAAACTTACCTCTCCGTTGATCCAAATGTACAGTAGCCTATCAGGTAGATAGGCCTGATATCTTCGAAAGTCTGCGATATCACTGTAGTCGTAATTTTCAATGATTTTCGAACTATTCACAGAGTTATTCTACCCAACTAGAGTATTTTCAATTCAGTTGGCCTTCAAAGTAATAATTAAAACCACATTCAAATATGGCCAGTCTTTCACACGCCATTTTGATATAGGAATCACCCTCCGA
This sequence comes from Diploptera punctata, assembly GCA_030220185.1. Lineage (NCBI taxonomy): Eukaryota > Metazoa > Arthropoda > Insecta > Blattodea > Blaberidae > Diploptera > Diploptera punctata. The sequence continues at coordinate 549,837 of JASPKZ010010284.1, read as the reverse complement.
TTCTACCGACCAAATTTGTACGGTTACGGTTTACTAACGAAATAACTCCCGGTGACAAGTTACTGTTGTTTGTGAAACGCAAATTGTACTGCAACTGGAAAATGCACCGTTTATTTCTGCGGTAACACAGTTATCTATGTTGATGAAACCGGCCCTTAGAGATTTAATGAATTATGGTCGAATTTCGGCCGCTGGCCGACCACTAATAATAATAATAATAATTCCATGGCGCGACTGGGCTAGAAGGCCCTTAACCTACAAGCCGGTTGCTGGCCACACATCCACATTTCAATCGCATAGGTAGATGGTCATCTAGGCAGTGTAGGGGTGACATGTGGTCAGCATGTCGAGTCCCCCAGCTATTATAGCTGGTTTTCTCAACCTGGAACCGCTACTTATTGTAGCTACCCAAATGCCTAGTACAACTAAATAGATGTCTTTAACTACTGCATGTGAATGGCTTGCCGAATTATATTAATTTCAATATTATGTTCGAAGTAAAAACTAACCCATTATATTATGTATTTTTTACCGTGTTAAAACAGTTCCTTAAAGATCATATTTATGTGTTTGCAAACAGGCATGAGTCAGTTGTTGGAAGTCAAGCTATATACACAATCAATAGAAACGGGTAAGTCTGTTTCCACGAACAAAGCAGCTAGCAGTTCTTTTGATAAGGAGATTCTGTCGAGGCGCGTTCATTAGGCTATGATAGTATGCAGCACACAAGAAGAGTATAAATGAGGATCATGCTACCAGATGTCTCTGATGTGTTATGCAGATGCTGGCCATGGACGCTTCAAATAAATGAAGGTAGTGAGGCGAATAATGGCAGTCATCAGTCAGATGTAATTTGCACAGTCCCGCATACACCAGGTTCATGTAGGCTTACCTTGCATTTTGTTATCGTACAACAGCCACAATCCGCTAAAGACCTTCACATCCGCGGGGAACTGACCCAACACCATCTTTATATATTTTCATTTTTATTTACCTCATTGCGATTTTAAGAAATAGGAAAATGGAACATTACAGTACCATATGCTGTAATATATATAAAATGTCTCATCTTACGCCGACACATGAACAAACAATGGAAAATATAGCTAGAAAAGTTAAAAAAATATAAAGTGATCCGACTATAGGCCATGGCTGTAGTGGGATGTTAAGGGTTCCACCTTTCAAGGCAATAGGTACAAGAAGACAGCCGAGTTGTCAGCCCTGCGAAATGGCCGGCTTTATTTCAGAACATGCATCCGTTAGAGGCTGATTCAACCCCAGGGTCTCTCTGTCTCTATCTATCTCTATCTCTCTCTTCTCCCTCTATCTCTATCTCTCTCCATATATATATATATATATATATATATATATATATATATATATCCTTATCCCTCTATCTCCCTATCTCTCTCTTTCTCTTTTTTCTGTTTCTCTCTTTCTCTTTCTCTTTTCCTCTCTCTTTCTCTTCCTCTCTTCATAGCTACTTGTAACACATCTCAAGCCACCCCGACCTGTCGAGAGAGAAATTTTAAATCTAAATCACATAGGTTAATTACTTTTTTGACCACACAGGGACAAGGAGGGTCTCCCTGGTTGGGCGATCATCAGAATCCTCGGGCCACCTCCGAGACAGCAAGAACATTTAAAAGAAGACACACTTATTTGTATTAGACAAGCGATTATAAAATGTATGATTGTGATGGCCGCCATTTAGGCCTAATACTATTAGAATTTTAATTCCATTTTTTCATTCTTTCCTTTCCTTAGTGTAACCTCTCCCTTGTAGGTACTTTCATATTCCCCATGCCTCCCGGGCCTTACAGGGACGTGGCCTATCAGGAGAGGATTTTAAAACTCTGGAATCACATATAAACTTTTTTACCACGCGCGGACATAGTCGACTTTCTCAGATGCGTAATCAGCTCAGTGTCAAGGCCACTTCCGAGACAACGCCAAAATTTATTACAAGAAACGTCATTCACTCATACATTAATACTCAGCTAATGTTTTCCAACCACTATTTTTGTATAATTCACCTCCTTCATTTCATAGTTAATATTATTTTCCCACTTTCCTACATGAAGTTCCAAGCCCTTTTTTTATTCCCCACTGTCCCGCCCGTCACAGTCTATGAGACTTGACTTCTTATTACATTTGGTTTCCCAAGCATATCTTGTAGATCACTGTTATGAAGTTTACTCCATTCGCCCCTATGTTCGTCACCCTGTGGTCCAAAAATTTTCCTAGCAATATTATTCTCAAATACTCGTAATTGTATCTCCTCTCTTAAAATAAGAGACCATGTTTCGCATTCTTACAGCTGGTGTAATCACAGATTATTTTTAACATTTTATGAGAGAAGTTGCAATGCAGAATAACTTGCGTTTCCAGATTTAAGATTGTAGTTTTATACGTTTAAGTTTTCCATTCGACTATTAAAAGGAGATCAACTCTAGACGTCAAAATATGAAATTATTGCAACTCAGTCTCATGTCAGAACTGCAGTGAAAACAATTCATAAACATAAAATAGTATTTACTTGATCCACTATCTTATCTACTCTTGTGAACTGTTCTGTAATTGACACAAATTGAAACTACTTGTATCGATTTCTTTAATTTGATTTTATTAAAAATTATTAAATAAATTAAACCAGTGTACCTTACAGAATTATCAAATGAAGACTTAATAAATATATAGGTAATTGTTAATTTTTAAACCTAATATTGAACCTCGGTTCAGGTTATAAAATAAAAAGTTCAAATAATAATTAAATATGTTCTATGTTCTGTATTCAGAGTGGGAGGGCAAGATTGCCTGAAATATATATTGCGCTATCCCAGTAGCATGTAGATTGTGGACTGAAAGTCTACTCTGCAGTGTTATGTGAGTTGAAAGTCGTCTTCCAAGTCTGACACGCCAGATTCTATTCCCATGCCCATGCCGCTATTTTTCGGTCGGGCCCATGGTCGCGAGGGGGGGATTGCAACCCTCCCTTTGGCCCCTTCTGCCCTATTTTATAGTTTAGACTCGGAGTCGAGAGGCAGCAATATGTGGGCACTCATTAGATCCCCGCAACTACATATTTTAAACTCCTGTTGATTACCTACCAAACTACTTTCGGTGAAGAGTGATATGAAATGAATCATTGAGATGAAATGACATGCAGGTATGGGAATGGGGAATTGAGAATGTTGTTGGGATGAAATTCGGGAAACGGGAGAACCCCGAGTTAAATTTCGGTATGATCCACCGCAATTACCCCTCAGGATTCGGACTTGGGATCCCAATTGGGGCAGCGCCGCGAATACCGAGAGAGCAATAAAATACATAGGTATGTGATATCTCAGCCATTCTCAACTAATTTAAATTTAAGTTGAAAATACTTCGTAGGCCTTTCGAAGCATGCTTCATGTCCATCTGTTATAAAGGTATTCATTAGTTAAATAGTTATCGGAAACACAGTTTTCTTTATTTTCAGTTTAGTAAAGTACGTTCTCGTATCATGTTTTTTTTATATAATCCGCTATTGAACTTTCATATCTTGTGGTTTCCGACTATGCTCCTGTATTACCATTAATATTTTATTGAAGGATATTGTAGAAATCCGATTTTTATTATATCTATTGTAACTGCCCTTTTACGGATATTTTTATTTTACGATATCTGAGCGATCAATTCAGTTACTACGAGTATTACATCATTCATTACTCGTGCTACTGGACTATTTATTTTCTTCTATTAGGCCTGCTACTACTACTGTATTATGTGCACCGCTATCATCTCGGAATAATTAATTACTTATTTACGTGGTTCGTCCTTTGTACAATTAAAATTCAGCCTACAGTAAATATATACATAATTAATATACTCAGATTTGCGCGCGCGCACACAGACACACACAGACATATCTTTTAATTACTTTTTTTTACTGTTTTAATTGTTCATAAGTTTTTTAACTGAATTTTAAGGGCAACTGAGATGTCTGATATTGTTTTATTATTTTAATCTATGTATGTATGTATGTATGTATGTATGTATGTATGTATGTATGTATGTATGTATGTATGTATGTATGTATGTATGTATGTATGTATGTATGTATGTATGTATGTATATATATGGTATGATAAGAAAAATAAATGCCTGGATGGGATTCGAACCCGGATCTCTGAGTCTGTACCTCAGCGTGATATCCATTACACCACCAGGCGAATTCAATTCAAGCACTTATTTTTCTTATATATGTATTATATTCTCCATTATATATATATATATATATATATATATATATATATATATACACACACACACACACATATACATATATTAACTTCAACGATGGTTCATGATGTGTAGCTATTCCATGACGCGACAGCCCTAGAAGGCCCTTGTCCTACCAGTGGGCTGCCGTCCTCACATCCTCATATGTTAATAACAGATACGGACGATTATCTAACCACTATAGGTGTGACGTGGTCAGCATGACCGGTTCCCCAATAGTTACAGCTTGTTTTCTCAACCTGGAGACGTTACTTATTCTTCACGTTACTAAATGGACACCGGTCCCATGCTGGCCGTGATTCTTCAAAACTAGTATTTTACATATGTCTAAACTTCTAAGTGATAGTATTTGGTTTGCATTAAAAAATCACTAATCTATTAAATGTATCTTAATTAATTAATTTTCAACAAATAAGTATTGATTAACTGAATTTTAAAAATTAAGGGGAATCATAAGCTTGATTAAATATGTTTTTGTATATTTATTTTTATGTGGTCCCGAGCCGTAGCCGAGTGATCTAAAGTGTCATGTCTTGGTGTAAATTTATGGAATTGCGCTAGTTCGTGTCCATTGGACAGAGAGAAACTTTCTCGTGCAATTTCGGCCAGTGTGGGATTGTTGACCACCCAGTATCCCAAGCAATTTGGATAGCTAAAATAACTAGCGACTCCAGGTTGAGAAAACCAGCTATGACGGCTAGATTACTCAACATACTGAACAAATGTTACCCCTATGTTACCTGGATGCCATCCATTAAATGACACATGTATGTGAGAGGCCAATATGCTATTGGTAATCCATCGTGCTGAGTAATTTAGGTAATTACAAAGGTTGGAAACACTTTGCTAGAATGAAGTCTACCACACTCCTCCATGTGAGTGTCATTGATTTAATTTTTTCTATGAAATGTTGTGTTTTTTATCATACATTGTGCACAAGATAGACGTCATTTGTTGTTGTCTCTGTTACTTAGAAATTTAATACTTTGACCTCTGTGCACAGAGGCCGGGGAAGGGAGATGAAAGAGGAGCCCTACAAGCAACGTTTTTGTTCTGCGCTATGTTTCATTGAGTTGGTGTCAGTACACGTCAGGTGCCTTGGCAATAATCACTTTTCTTATATTAGTCAAGTTATATGAAGTGATTGCTGATCTCCCGATTAGGCTCAGCTTCACAGATGTGGTTCCAAGTTTCTACAAGACATTGGGGAGGTACTTCAAAGTTTGAGGAACAACTTAGTATGTCATAATGTAGCACAACATTTTTGTTCCTTCAAAATTGCATGACGCTCATTTTCGTCACATTGTTTACACAAGACATGAAGTTGCCCCCGAGGAACATTTTGTATCTGTTCCGCGCTGGGGATGAAGTTTTGGTAGAAGTTACAAAAGGGATGAGGGTACATTATTGTTTAGAGCAATATTGTGCTAAGAAGGTATGAGAGAATCCCTAATGTACAAGCGTGCTTTAATCTTATTTCCTAATTATCAGTTGTTTTCCTTCAGAATGGATTCATGTTACCTATTCCTCAACTTTGCTTCCAACGAGATAAAAATTAAACTGATTTCAATTATCTGTTAATTATAACAATTGTTTATGTTAATTAAAATTACATTTCGCTTTATATGTGCTTGTGAAGAGTGATGGCTAAAACACTATTAGTCACATTATTATAATCTTTCAGTATCTAACTTTAAGGCGTAGTAAATGCATAAACTAATCTTACAAAAACGGTAAAAATTAAAGATTAAACACAAATTCAAATAGAAACTCATTTTATTACAGATGAAAGTGAAGGCAACTAATTTTTATTTTTATTTAACAGACGTACCCACAGAGGGTTTGCCAAAAGTGACAAAGTATACTTGATAATAGAGAAGGAAAGCAAAACATTAGGTGATACAGAAAAATTAAACTACAAAATATGTTATTGTAAAATTGACTATGATTATTTTTAGTGGTCGCCTTTCAAAAGCAGGAAATTTAAGTCAGTATAAAAATATATTAAAATTATTTTATTGAATAATTTTAATGTAATTTAAATGTCTTTAAATAAAAACAATATTCTAAAAATTATTGCATTGAATTACACAGATTGTATATAAATTAAGAAATGCTAAAACATATAAAACTGTTAACATTTCAAATTTCTGCCTGTTGCTTTAATTGATACGTCATCAGTTTAATTGGTTTAAGATAAACCACAAACATTTTCATATGTTCAATTAAAACTGATTATATTTGAAAATATTTGAACATATCGCTTAGTTGAACATATCTTAGTTGAGAGGGCTCAACCAATGGAAATGAAGAGATAAGTCACATGATATTGTATTTTAATATATTTCAAATTTAGCAATTACTAGCGAACAGTCGTATAGGTTGGACCTACCTCCGAATAACTGAAGAAAAGTTCGTTGCACGGCATCCTCGTATTAGGTAGAAGCCTAAATGACTCTGCGAACTAAATACAAGAAAGATGTTGAAAATATAAATAATTATATATATTTAACCTTGGCCTAATACTTGGAAAGAAGAAGAAGAAGAAGACATAAAAATATTCAGTGCGTTACTTTATATTATTTTCAAATACAGAGGTGAATGTTAATCTATAAAATATTATCAAATGCGGATTCTTAATAAAAAAGTGCCGCTAAAAAAATAATTGAAAAAAAAAGAGTGCTGAATATTAGTATACAGTTTAATGTGTTTCATTTTTTCTCCACTAGAGTGCAATCTTCCAATATTGCGTTCCTTTGGCAATAAATTGCGCCGATTGGGGAACCTTTTCATAACATAGGTAACCCAAAATTGCAAAACCACGCGATTTGCTACCAATTGTGCGCCGTGTATCGCCTTTAGTTTCCCTTGGGTATATGTATATATATTAGCCTTGAGTTCATAACAAACAGGATTATTCAAAAGCCTTTGTCCGTGCCCATGAGAGGCAACGATTGATTCTTCCTTCCTATCTAAATACTTACACATTAATCAATAATAGACCTTAAAACACTGTAGTAATCTATGATACTTAGCTAAGTTGAATGTATTATTATTATTATTAACCATCAAAGCTAGACGGAAAACAGGAAGTTTGTATGACCCCTAAGCAAGCTTGTGTACGGGAATATGCCAAACAGCAGTATACACACAAATAATTAAACATTAAGCATTATATATAAAAAATGATGTTTAATATAAATTGCACGTCTGAAGTTTAGAAAAATAGAATTAAAGAATAACTTTGATCATTCATTAATTAAAGACAAAATAATAATTAACATAAAAAATATCATAACTCACACAAACAATCTCACATACATGCTTTCAGTCCTTGCCAGGGTGGCTTTAACTGATCCACCGGACCAAAAACCCAAAGCACGCCACTCGCGTCCTCCAGACGACGACAATGTTGCAACCAAAATTTCCGATCGAATGATAATGTTCACACACACATACGTAGTGGAAGTGCAGGACCTTTCATGCTAACCTATCAACCAGCCAAGCAAGCACCCAGCTTCCCGGGAGCCACTTGGCAGTCGATGGCAGCAGGCCCATGCAACTTCCGGCTGTTTCAGGGACTTAAATGCCCTCTTCAGCCCAATGATGATATTCTGTCGTTGGTTGAGCGATTATCCCCCACCAGTCGCAACTAGCCGTAGATCAGGAGACAAAGATCTAGTGGTCGGACATTGCCAAGCCTTGCAGACGCTGCTCGAAGTCGATGATCTAGATGTTCGCCGATCATGCTGCCAAGAGGAAGACCGCAACAGCCCCAGAAGCCGCCAAGCCCCGAAGGGGCAAGAACGGGAGGGCAAATTGTCATTCCAATCAGAAACGGCTACCTCAGGATTTAGCTGATCTGTTAGTGAAATTTAGAATTTTGAAAAAGCGGGAGGATTGTAATTAACTGGTGGACTCTAGGGGACCACTCCGACATTTGTCTTGACGCCAAGGGAAACCACCTAAAATTAAATTAAAGCCAAATTGATCAGCGTATATTGGCTCCACAGCAAATTAGCCAACGGAGTCACTATTTAGGTAAGTGTCAGGACACATCCTTTCAACGTCATGAGTTGACATGCACTCTACTAGGAAAGTGCGTTTTTGGTGATTCAGTTCAATAGATATGACTAATGAATCTGGATCATTTTCTAGTTCCTTAACTAGTTTCTCTAATACTTCTTCAGTAATTGGAGTATTTTTTTTTGAGAGGGCGGTTTGACCCTGCCTTCTCTTTTCCGACGGATCCATGGCCTTTTGAGGGCCTATGGTCACGATTTGAGGTTCAGGTAAGCTATTGAGCTCACCTAAGTCCTTGAGTTGCAAGGTCTTTTCTTCCCGAGCCTTCTTGGTCCCGGTACTTTTCTTTCTTCTTTGCTTAGTGCCAGTTGCAGCACTAAGTTTTGGGCTCTGGGCGGACTCAGGCCGAAGAGCAGCTGGCTCTATCAGGTCCGAGTTGTTGGGTAAGACAATAGGAGCAAGCTCCGCCAAATCGGTTTTATTTTTGTAGCAGGTGTGACCTGTACTACCTTCTTCTGCTGACGTCGATAAGGCTCGATTTTCACTTTATAGTGAAGGAACCTGCGGAGCTGCAATAGATCAGCGATCTTTGGGTCATCCCTCAGAGTGACCACAATCATGGGCAACGGACTCTTGGTCTTTCCGGACGTCATATTGACGACCTTCAAGGCCTCGAATCCATTGGCCTTCAAGTCACTCCGAATGCAGGATGGATCAATGGCGTGATCTATTCCTTTGATGACTACTCGCCCTGTAGCCTGGTGTTTCTCTTCCTTCTTGAAACGAATGTTGTGTGTCTTCAGCAGATGCTGGTACTTGTAGGCCGAAATTGAATTCAGCCTAACCCTTGTACCGAACCTAGTATTCTCACAAATAAATGCGAGAAGTTCAGATTTGTGGAATTCCTCGTTCGCTTCAGTCAATACGCGGATATAATCCCGAAGTACCAGCAGGGAAGAGATCCTAATCTTTGTTGGGAGCGAGTCCTTGGACTTTGTGCCTCCACAGGCCCCTCCATTGATGTATGATGAGATCTCTGGAGGCAAGGAGACGACAAGATGGGACTCGAATTTATCAACTGCCGTGGCTGTTGATTTTTCTTGCAGAGCGGCTTCCCATTTTGCATTATAGTAACGTAGCTTGGTACGTGGTGTGTCTTCCTGATGATTTCTTGGAGATTTTTTGTTGTTTATATACTTGCCGTACTTGGGCATCTTGGTGTGGTTACCTTGATTATCGCTGGCCAATGAGGTGTTAGCTCGCGCTGGCTTAAAAACTGCGTACAAGCTCTTGTAGTACGCTGACCAATCAGGAAGAGGCGATTTTTACTGACTGTATTACAGGCCAGTAATTGTTCAGGTGACCGTTGCCTCAGCTCTGGTCGCTGATTTATGAAGGAGGATTCTAGTAGACTCTTCTACTTCTTCTTTTCTTCTTCTCCTCTCAGAATTTCTTGCACGGCCGAGGGTACTTCAGAATCAATCATAATGTTCTGAATGTGCGTATCGTATTTCAGCGTTCCGAGGTAGAAGGGGAAGATGCGCAGTACAAACAGCGCAATGGGAGAGGTAGAAAGGAGAGTGGGGGTAGATGCAGAGAGAAAGGAAATTGTCATAGTTCACGAATCTTTCAGTTAAAGGAGGATAACGGCACTGATGTTACGAACCGAAATTTGCACTTTCGGTTCAAAATAATATGATCTGGTTGCAGTGATGAACAAAAGAAGCAAATGAAGCGTACCAATCGTTTTTCATTTGTTTTCAAACATCGCCGTTTAAATTAAATATATAGGCGTACATATTTTAAAATAACTATATTTAAATAATGATTTGTGAGTAAATAGCTTAATTTTATTCGTTAAATAGTCCTAACAAATGCCACTCTTGATTTCCAAATTCTCTAGATGAATTCACTCCTCACTTCGGGAGTCGTGAATTTATCGATAATTTGGAAATCACTCGTGGCATTACTTATGACAATTTAATTACTATTTAATGACAATAAATGATGGAAGACCGTATTTTATCAATAGCTTTTATAAGAAAAAATGTTTAAGTTAAAAATTAAATTGCCCAACATTATTCATTAAAAGTATTACAGGTACAACAACAAAAAATACAAGGGGAGATTTTTTTCATATAATGACTATTTGTATTTAAAAATTGTATTTTTTTATTTGTTATGAAAGATGAGAAAACTTTGGCTCAATAAAGTAATGAGAGGATCAAAATCAATTATTTAAAAAAACAGTTTAACATATCTAAACATTACATCTATATTATAGAAACTAGATTTATGTTTAATCAGCACTAGAATGGCGTCAGTTAATTATAATGAGAGACGTCCACCGTTCTGGTGTCGGGTAGTGGAGGGACAAGTTTCATAGCGTGTAAGAACTTTAATGCCAACGGATCCCGAACATCTGGCTATAATAATCATTATCATCATATCCGCCGTATTTAGTATTAAAGTGTGAGCGAATGTTGTGTTTCGTCTTAAATTTTCGTGTTGTCTCTGAGGAGGCCATGGTTTGAGCAGATCACTCATTTGGGGAGGGATTCCATGTCCTTGTGGTAAGAAAAAATTATGCGATCCAATGTTTAAAATCCCTCTCCCGACATGTGTGCCACTGTCGCGTGGAGCATGTAAAAGTACCTATAAGATGAGAGGTTAAACTACGATGGAAGTGTTTAATCAAAATATCATAAATATCTTCTTCTCGCTATATTAGGCCTACAGCATGTCCCTTCCAGAAATTAAGATTCCTTCCATCTCCTCTTCAGTTTTCCAGACGATCTCTTCCCGTGTGCAAATCGATTGTACTTTGCTAAAGGTACAATTTTGTCCGATACCTTGCGAGATGTGTGTTGGTTTCATTTAGTTCTCTATTTCCACCCAATCACTTGTTGATTGAATATTTAACTGGTTTATACACGTCTTAAAATATTCATTTCGTTTATCTCAAAAATCTGTTTCGTTCTAGAAGTATCCGCTCTTGTCTCAGAAGCATGGTCGTTACTAGTTTATAGCCTTGTCTCTGGTATTTGTTTTTCCATATACCATGCATTCTGTTAATCTCATTAGTTTGATATACTACTTCATTCTACAGCTTGTTATCTCAACACCCAGATATTTTATTATGTGTCTTTCTTTTTCTAACTTACATCTTAGAGTTATTGATTTAGTTTTTATTAACATAACTTTCATATACCTGTAATATTCTGTGCAACTCATCCTCAGTATCCGCCACATCATCAGGATAGCATGCAGTATTAAGGTCTTTATCATGAATATATATCTCCAATTTTTTAATTAGATCTGAGATGTACTTTTTGATTACAAACTACTTGTTATTATCTTCAACGACTTCCCTTAATAGTACAACTCAAATCACATTTATGATTTTAATAATATGCATAAAATATCATCATATTATTACGCTCTTTCGTATTATTAATAAACTCCTGTGTAAAAATCCTATAACTATTTTATAATTCTTTACATTAACGACTGATAAAATGTTTATTGGTATTTCATTAATTGTTTCTTGCTTATTAATATTATTTGAGACGACTCCTGAAGTAGTTAGACGCTCGCCCTTCAAATCTGAATTTCGAGTACGCGTCTCATTCACTTCATGGGGGTTCGTGGTGGACGAATAGGACGCAGGGAATGTTTTTCTCGGTGAATCTTTCGTTTCTTCTGACAAATATCCATTCCACTACTTGTGCGTATTCAGGTCATCCATTTCATCTGCCACCGTGATGGTGTGACATACGTGATCAATCGGCGAACGGATTTCAATTGGCATGTGGAGAAGAGGAAAGCTAAAAATAACATGGATTTATGAAATTGTAAGCAATCATCAAGGAATAGGGTTTGAAAAATGGAGACTGAAACAAGGAAAGCCGACGTATAACAATTTTATTATAATTGACCTCAAGGAACACGTTCAACACTGCAAAACGTACCGAATAAATAATAATAATAATAATAATAATGATAATAGTAATAATAATAATAATAATAATATAATCTTTCTTTCTTCTTCCTCTACGCATGAAAGCTGGCAGCTGTTGCGTGTTCATTCACTACAGGTCCGGAGTATGGTGACGTCCTTCCATCGTAGTTGTGGTCTTCCTAAAGTTCTGCTGAGGTGTCCAGTCACGTACTTTCTTAACTAGTCTACTGTTCTCCATTCTATGTGATTGTAATAATAATAATAATAATAATAATAATAATAATAATAATAAATTATGAAATAATATAAAACTTATTATTATTATAAATATAATAATAATAATAATAATTTATGAAATAATATAAAATTATTATTATTATTATTATTATTATTATTATTATTATTATTATTATTATTATTATTATTATTATTATTATAAGAGGAAGGAGAAGAAGAAGAAATTAGTAATGTTTTACATCTACAAACTAACACCCGTGAGTTTTTCCAGGAATTAAACACTTAACTAGGAGAGAAGTGTGAAAATATAGCTCCACTGAGAGGATGTCAACTTAAGATACGATCTATATTCCAATATGCACAGGTGACTCCGACAAAAACTTTTAAAAGCAACAGCCAATTACTATCTAGCTCCCATATTGTGAGCAAGGCACAGTAATCCGCCGTTATCAACACGTCTTTTAACACACCATTTATCATTTAACTCTCGGACAAATGAGGGAAATTTTAAAAAAGAGGTTGAATTCTAATACCTAGAAACAATAACTGCAAAATTAAATACAGGCTCAATTGTGGAAATGCGTGATATTATGCATTAAGGGAACTGTTGTCGTTTCAACTTCTCCCAAAAAATATTTAATTGATAGGCTTAATATATAACACTGTTAATCTCCCATTTATATTATAGGAATGCGAAACATGAACTCTGGCCATTGAGAGATGAACAGACAGGCGAATGGAGAAGACAAGCATAACAATGAACTGCATGATCTTTATGGGAAACTACTGTAATAAGAACTGTTAATTATTGTTTATTGCAATGGGCGGGACATGTGGCAAGAATGGAGAATGGAATGGGAGCATGAAAACCCTTTGTAGGGAAATCAGAGGAAATCGGTATATATGTCAAGAATGGGATAGAAGAATAAAATTAATCGTGATTTGAGAGAAATGCATTATACAGTTAATGACTGGAAAATATTAGCTTAGGATATGAATATATGGAGAGTTAATGTAAGCGTTGCATTCACATTAAGGGTTCAATAGTGCCAGTGAGTTGGACGATAATTTAAGCAGTGTGCTTGTAAAATATGACAGAAATGTATATTTGTTCGTATTCGGTTACATTGAAATCATAACTAATGTTAGAAACTGTTCATATTAGCTTACATTAAAATCATAACTATTAATATGACTGTTGATATTCGGTTACATTAAAATCATACCTATCAGTAGGACTTGCCATATTCGGTTACATTAAAATCATAACTAATAATAGGACTGTTGATATTCGCCTACATTAAAATCATACCTAACAGTAGTACTTGCCATATTCGGTTACATAAATTCATAACTAATGATAGGACAGTTGATATTCGGTTACATTACAATCATAACTAACAGGACTTGCCATATCCCGTTACATTAAAATTATAGCTAACAGAAGGACTTGCCTTATTCGGTTACATTAAAATCATAACTAATCATAGGACTGTTGATATTCGGTTACATTAAAATCATAACTAATAATAGGACTGTTGTTATTCGGTTACATTAAACTCATACCTAACAGTAGGACGTGCCATATTCCGTTACATTAAAATCATAACTAATAATATGACTGTTATTATTCGGTTACATTAAAATCATACCTAACAGTAGGACTTCCCATATTCGGTTACATTAAAATCATATCTAATAATATGACTGTTATTATTCGGTAACATTAAAATCATAACTAACAGATGGACTTGCCATATTCGGTTACATTAAAATCATAACCAATAATAGGACTGCTGATATTCGGTAACATTAAAATAATACCTAACAGTAGGACTTGCCATATTCAGTTACATTAAATTCATAAACTAATAATGGGACAGTTGATATTCAGCTACATTAAAATCATACCTAACAGAAGGACTTGCCATATTCCGTTACATTAAAATCATACCTAACAGTTGGACTTGCCACATTCGGTTACATTAAAATCATAACTAACAGTAAGACCCGCCGTATTCGGTTACATTAAAATCATAACTAATAGTACTCTTGATATTCGGTTACATTAAAATTATTACTAATAAAACGACTGTTCATATTCGGTTACATTAAAATCATAACTAACAGTAGGACTTACCATATTAGGTTACATTAAAATCATATCTAATAATAGGATTGTTTATATTCGGTTACATTAAAATCGTATCTAACAGTAGGAATTGCCATATTAGGTTACATTAAAATCATAACTAATAGTACTGTTGATATTCGGTTACATTAAAACAATACCTAACAGTAGGACTTGCCATATTCTGTTACATTAAAAGCATAACTAATAATAGGACTGTTGATATTCGGTTACATAAATATCGTATCTAACGGTAGGAATTACCATACTCAGTTACATTAAAATCGTATCTAAAAATAGGACTGTTGGTATTGGGTTACATTGAAATCATAACTAACAGTAGGACATGCCATATTCCTTTACATTAAAATCATAACTAATAATAGGACTGTTGATATTCGGTTACATTAAAATCATAACTAACAGTAGGACTTGCCATATTCCGTTACATTTAAATCATAACTAATAATAGGACTGTTGATATTCGGTTACATTAAAATCATACCTAACAGTTGGACTTGCCATATTAGGTTACATTAAAATCATATCTAATAGTACTGTTGATATTCGGTTACATTAAAATCATACCTAACAGTTGGACTTGCCATATTAGGTTACATTAAAATCATATCTAATAGTACTGTTGATATTCGGTTCCATTAAAATCATAACTAACAGGTGTACTTGCCATGTTGGGTTACATTAAAATCATACTAATAATAGGACTGTTGACATTAAAATCGTAACTAACAGTAGGACTTGCCATATTAGGTTACATTAAAATCATAACTAATAATAGGACTGTTGATACTAGGTTACATTAAAATCATAACTAACAGTAGGACTTGCCATATTAGATTACATTAAATTCATAACTAACAGTAGGATTTGCCATATTAGGTTACATTAAATTCATAACTAACAGTAGGACTTGTCATATTCTGTTACATTAAAATAATAACTAATAATAGGACTGTTGATATTCGGTTACATTAAAATCATAACTAACGTAGGATTTACCATATTCGGTTACAATAAAATCATAACTAACAGTAGGTCTTGCCTAGTTAGGTTACATTAAAACCGTAACTATCAGTAGGACTTGCCATATTAGGTTACATTAAAATCATAACTAATATTACTGTTGATATTCGATTACATTAGAATCACAACTAACAGTAGTACTTGTCATATTCGGTTACAATAAAATCATAACTAACAGTAGGACTTGTCATATTCTGTTACATTAAAATCATAACTAATAATAGGACTGTTGATATTCGGTTACATTAAAATCATAACTAACGTAGGATTTGCCATATTCGGTTACATTAAAATCATAATTAACGTAGGATTTACTATATTAGGTTACATTAAAATCATAACTAACCTAGGACTTACCATATTCGGTTACATTAAAATCATATCTAAGGTAGGATTTACCATATTCGGTTACATTAAAATCATAACCAATAATAGGACTGCTGATATTCGGTTACATTAAAATAATACCTAACAGTAGGACTTGCCATATTCAGTTACATAAATTCATAAACTAATAATAGGACAGTTGATATTCAGCTACATTAAAATCATACCTAACAAATCATAACTAACCTAGTACTTACCATATTCGGTTACATTAAAATCATATCTAAGGTAGGATTTACCATATTACATTAAAATCATAACCAATAATAGGACTGCTGATATTTGGTTACATTAAAATAATACCTAACAGTAGGACTTGCCATATTCAGTTACATAAATTCATAAACTAATAATAGGACAGTTGATATTCAGCTACATTAAAATCATACCTAACAGAAGGACTTGCCATATTCGGTTACGTTAAAATCATAACTAACAGTAGGACCTGCCATATTCGGTTACATTAAAACCATAACTAATAGTACTGTTGATATTCGGTTACATTAAAATTATAATAAATAATAGGACTGTTGATATTCGGTTACATTAAAATCAGAAGTAACAGTACTGTTGATATTCGGTTACATTAATATTATAATTAATAATAGGACTGTTGATATTCGGTTACATTAAAATCATAAGTAACAGTACTGTTGATATTCGGTTACATTAAAATCATAACTAACTGTACGACTTCCCATATTCGGTTACATTAAAATCGTACCTAACAGTAGGAATTGCCATATTAGGTTACATTAAAATCATAACTAATAGTACTGTTGATATTCGGTTACATTAAAACAATACCTAACAGTAGGGCTTCCCATATTCTGTTACATTAAAAGCATAACTAATAATGGTCTGTTGATATTCGGTTACATTAAATCATAACTAACAGTATGACTTGCCATATTCTGTTACATTAAAATCATAACTAATAATAGGACTGTTGATATTCGGTTGCATTAAAATCGTACCTAACAGTAGGACTTACCATATTCGCTTACATTAAAGTCGTAACTAAAAATAGGACTGTTGGTATTCGATTACATTGAAATCTTAACTAACAGTAGGACTTGCCATATTCCGTTGCATTAAAATCATAACTAATAATAGGACTGTTGATATTCGGTTACATTAAAATCATAACTAACAGTAGGACTTGCAATATTCGGTTACATTAAAATCATAAGTAATAATAGGACTGTTGATATTCGGTTACATTATAATCATACCTAACAGTACAACCTGCCATATTCGGTTAAATTAAAATCATAACTAATAATAGGACTGTTGATATTCGGTTAGATTAAAATCATAACTAATAATAGGACTGTTGATATTCGGTTACATTAAAATCATAACTTACGGTAGGACTTGCCATATTAGGTTACATGAAAATCATAACTAATTGTACTGTTGATATTCGATTACATTAAAATCATAACTAACAGTAGTTCTTGCCATGTTCGGTTATATTAAAATCATAACTAATAATAGGACTGTTGATATTCGGTTACATTAAAATCATACCTAACAGTAGGACTTGCCATATTTGGTTACATTAAAATCATAACTAATAATAGGACTGTTGATATTTGGTTACATTTAAAATCATAACTAACTGTACAACTTGCCATGTTAGGTTAAATTAAAATTACGAGGGCGGATCGGAAAGTAACGCACAATATTTTTTTTTAAAAAGTATAATAGTAAAAAAAAGGAAAAAAATCACAAATGAACTTACATCTTTTACCTACTTTTCGACATAGTCACCAACTTTCTCAACACATTTTTCCCATCGTGTTACCAGTTTCAATATGCCCTGTTCGTAGAAGTCCGTTTGGTTGGAGTGTAGCCATCTGCGCACTGCTGATTTCACTTCCACATCTGTCTCAAAGCGTTTGCCGGCCAGGAATTTCTTCATGGGACCAAACAGATGAAAGTCCGATGGTGCAAGATCCGGACTGTATGGTGGATGCTGGAGCACCTCCCAACCAAATTCGGCGATTTTCTGACGAACGACAGCAGCAACATGGGGACGAGCATTGTCATGAAGAAGTTTAACGTTAATGTTGTGACGTTTGTCACGAATGGCACGACGCAACTTCACCAAAGTTTTAATGTAGGCCGCAGCATTCACAGTGGTCGGTCCCGTGTTCAGCAAAGTCCACCAATAAAACACCACGCATATCCCAGAACACTGTCACAAGCACTTTCCTGGCAGATTGAGTCACTTTGAATTTTGTTCTTTACTGGGGAACCAGCATGTTTCCACTCCATTGATGCCTGCTTTGTTTCGGGCGTGTAGTGGTACGCCCACGACTCATCACCTGTGACGATTCCTTCCAGAAAGTCATGTCCTTGTGCGGTGTACCGCGTTAAGTGGTCCAAGCTTGCCATCATTCGCTGGCCCTTGTGGTCGTCTGTCAGGTTCTTAGGCACCCAGCGAGCACTAACTTTACGGAATTTCAAATTTTCATGAACAATATCGTACACCGCACCATAGGAAATGTTGAACTTCTGCGATAAGGCTCGCAGTTGCACACGCCGGTCGTTCAGAATTGCCGCCTCAATGCCTCTGACATTCTGCGGGATTGCTGCTGTTGTCGGCCGGCCGGAGCGTGGCGAATCACTAAGGTTCACGCGTCCCTCTTAGAAGAATGTGCACCACCTGGAGACATTGCTACGGTTCATACAATCATCCGCATACACGCCACGCATGTCCCTGTGAATTTCACTGGGTTTATGCCCTTTGGCCCACAAAAATCGAACAACACTTCTCTGTTCCTCACAGGTGGACGACTGTAGCATGCACGCCATCTTTGTTGCATAGTTCAAGCTTCTCGCAAGAGGTGCAACTGAGAAAAAAATACCATCTGTAGTGAAACCTTCAAACTATATATCTGTGAAATTTCAACATTCTAGCTGCAATACCAAGGCAGAAAAAAATTATTGTGTGTTACTTTCCGATCCGCCCTCGTATATCTAATAGTACTGTCGATATTCGGTTACATTAAAATCATAACTAACAGTTGGACTTGCCATGTTCGGTTACATTAAAATCATACTAATAATAGGACTGTTGACATTAAAATCATAACTAACAGTAGGACTTGTCATATTCTGTTACATTAAAATCATAACTAATAATAGGACTGTTGATATTCGGTTACATTTAAATCATAACTAACGTAGGATTTACCATATTCGGTTACATTAAAATCATAACTAACAGTAGGTCTTACCATATTAGGTTACATTAAAATCGTAACTAACAGTAGGACTTGCCATATTAGGTTACATTAAAATCATAACTAATAGTACTGTTGATATTCGGTTACATTAAAATCATAACTAGCAGTAGGACTTGTCATATTCGGTTACAATAAAATCATAACTAACAGTAGGACTTGCCATATTCTGTTACATTAAAATCATAACTAACAGTAGGACTTGCCATATTCGGTTACATTAAAATCAGAACTAAGGTAGGATTTGCCATATTCGGTTTCATAAAAATCGCGATTACGTCTATGTTAAACTCATAACCAATAGGCCCTAATAGGATCGTTCATATTCGGTTACATTAATAACATAACTAATAATAGAACTACTAGTTTTATGATGTATGCAAATGTAAATTGTAAGTTTCATTTTTCTATTTTTTTTTCAGAAAAATCTAAAACTTAGACTAAATCCGAATATGTCTATAGTATGGGTAAATAAACATTTTTATATACTTTTGAAATTTACAATGGTTTAAACCGAAAAGATGCACTGTCTCCTATGCTATTCAACTTTGTATGCCAGAAGATACAGTGTGATCATTAGATGATAAAGAGGGCGTAAAAGCCAATAGTGTTAATCAGGTTGCTGATGGCGTAGTATTATTAGGCGGTAGTGATGGTTTATTAAGAAGCCGACATACATACACATTAGGTATGTTAAATAACACTAAGAAACTAGGACTGGAAATAATTAACAAGAAAACTAAATATTTGGTCACATGCAGAAACTTTGGGAGAATAAGTACTGAACAGATGAGGGAAATTTTGAAACAGTAGCGAAATCCAAACACATACGAACACTAATTATTATAAACTGGGATGTGATGTATAAGGGAATTAAACAAAGGCTTAATTCTGGAAACGCATGCTATTTAGATTACAGTAATTATTGTTATTCCAACATCTCTCAAAATATGCCTGTGTCAATTAAACATTATAATACGGTTATTCTTACAATTAAATGAATGCCAAACATGGTTTGTTACTTTAAGGGAGGAGGAAAGAGTACTAGTATTTTATGAGAAAGTTCTTAGAAATGTATTTGGGCCAATAAAGAGACGAACAGTCAAGTGAATGGAGAAAACTACATAAAAGTGAGCTACATGATCTTTATGGAGACAAGATGCAATAATAATTACATCTCCTAGATTACGATTGGCTTATGGTGAAAGATAGCATGAGAACTTGCAGAAATGTCCTCTTGCGGAAGTTAATTAACCAAGTTAATTTAGTAACACTTAATTCCTTACAGATGTCAGCAAGTGGTGAGTGATTAACTCATCGTTTGAAAAATATATGTATTAAAAACTAAGATATCACTTTAAAGGAAAAACCGATTAAATTTTGCTCAGAGCCTATAAATTACAGTGGAGGAAATTGGTATAAAGGCACTTGTTAGAAGTGTGAACACAAGTTCATTTACTCTTTCTTTGGCATTTTTCTATCTTAACTTGGAGGTGATTGAGTATAAAACACACACAAATAATTTCAAAATTAATTATCCATTTCCGTCCAAAAAAGTACATGAAAACTGAAAACACTCTATCATATGGGTGGAAATTAGTGTATAGGCACTTCGTGTATTTCACTGATTAAACCAAAAAGATTGAGCACAAAGTTTACAACAAAGTTCTAAAATTTATATGAAACTCCATTGTTGTTAATTACTTGAAGATTCTCTTTGGCATTGACTTGATGAGGGTGTTTATTTCTTCCACTGAGATTGAAGCCCACTCTTCCCGAATAACATTTTTCTGCTCAGTCACTGTTACAAACTGCCGTCCATTGCGATACACACGCCTTGCCAGGATCCCCCATAAGTTCTCAATCGGGTTTAAATCTGGACATCTGACTGGCCACGTCAAAAGTTGTATTTCTTTCTTCCTGAACCACTCCTTTGATTTGGCAGACACATGAATGGAATAATTATCTTGCTGAAAAATTAGATCTTCGCCAAATTCCTCATACATTCGTATCAATTAGGACTCCAGAAGCTCCTCCGTGTAGGACTCAGAATTCATCTTGGTGCGTATCCATGCTGTTTTTTGATCTTCCTTTAAAACAGAATGCTATCCAAATCATAACGCCTCCACCACCGAAGTTTCTACTCATTCTAACTTGCTCTTCAGTACGGAGGTCGTGCCAGTAATACTGAAGGCCATCAGGCCCGTCCAGATTAAACTTCTTATCATCACTGAATATTACTTTATTCCATTCTGAAGTCCAGGACATGTGTTCTTCATCAAAATTAATTCTAACTTTCTTATGTGCATTGTTCAGAGGTGGTTTTTTTTTTAATTTTAGGTTCTTGTCTTCTGACAGAATTTGTCTTACTCATCTGACTGTTACTGGCAACTTCAAATCAGCCTGGAATTGAGAAGAAATCATACTCTTACCTTTTGCTTTACTTAAAATGAGACGTTTAGTGCGCACAGACAATTTTCTTGTCCGTCCATATTTCCCGTTTTTTCCATATTGTGAACCCAGTTTGACACAATTATCAATGACACATCTTGAAGCTCCAGTTTCGTAGCTATTTGTCGATTGGAAAGGCCCATCTCCTTGAAGGCACTAACTCTTGATTTCTCTTCATTTGATAGAGGCTTTCCACGCGGCATTGTACGTACTACCGACTTATAACTGATGAACGATGCTCACAGACACGTCGTCTCCATGTAACTGCAGTGTTTTGTTTACATTTATGTCTCTGTAAGAGCCAGAATTTGACCTGCCTTTATACCGATTTCCACCCCTAGGACAGCGTTTTCTTAGTTTTTACGTAATATTTACGTATATAATAAATAAAAACTGTGGAGGCCTGTATGAAATTATGTCCAAGATAATTATATGTAATCTATGATACACATACGGTATTTGCATAAATATTTCAGGTTGTTTTACTACTAAAAGTTAGTGCCTTTATATCAATTTCCTCCACTCTACGAGGACGAAAATATTCAGACTCGGGACTCACGGCTTCAAGCCCTCCCAGATGATGTGTCCTCTGGATTTTTTCTTCCTAAAAATCCATCAGCACCGTACATCATTAAACCCGGGAACATAACCACTAGACCACAAGGAAGATAGTGTATAGGATATTAAAATATATATACAGTCAATATGCCCATTTCACCAATAAATGTTTAAAATGGTCAACAAGTTTCTACAGCCAAGCTGTCATTCTCAGTGTATAGGATATGTTTCTTGCCTCTGCTCCCGAGTTCAACCTCGGCAAGATCGATGGATATTTTATGGTGAAGGGACAAGTCCTTTGGGAGGGACGTTAAGTGGTTGGTACCGAATTTCAAGATATTCGGGCTCATAAAGGAAACTGTAGTCTGAAAAAAGAGGCCGCTGCGCAAAATTTAACAGAATTTTCTCCATCCAAGTAATTCCTTATTTGCCTTGAGACGACATACTGACCACATGCCACTCACGTCATATGTAGGGATGCAAGCATAACTTAATCAGAGTGGTCAATAAACCCCAATAGGCGAGGTTAGAGTCCCTCTTGGACTGTAAGAGCCACAGGAAGGAAGAAATATATGTATCTGTTAATTCTCTAGTGACCGCATTTTTTGGAATGAAACTCGATATATAGCAATTAATTAAGAAAAGTAAGCTCGAATATGTTAACCAGAAAAATCGGACTATTGGGAATGGGGATTCATCAGAAATTAAGAATCGTTCTAGCGGCCGCCTTTTTTAAATTTTTCGCAATGAAACTCGATATATGCCATTCTAAAATGGGATTAGTATTCTCCAAAAAATCAGCCAAAATTGACTATTAGGAGTGAGGCTATGCTTAAAGGCATCAGTTAAAATTGTCTCTAACTTTCGCCATGTAATTTTTTTTCTCTCTTGCAACGTAACTGGTTACATGGGATTTAATATAAAATGGATCGACATTCCACAAATTATCAACATTGGACCATAAATTCGACTGGCGAAGAATTGGCTAAGTTTACGCAGCTCTGTGTGTCGGACTTTTAATGCTTTAATTATGTGTTTTACTATATATACTGTCCACCGCTGTGGTCTCGAGGTAGCGTGCTGCCTTGTCGGGTTCGATCCCCGGTCGGGGCAGTTTTTCTGGGTGAGGTTTTTATCGGGGTTTTTCCTCACCTGTAAGACAAATGTCAGGAAAACTTTAAGGCCCAAACGGTCCCCGAAATCATATGGCCATTATCCTTATCATTATCATCCGTATCATTATCATTATCATCATCATCCTTCACCGGTGTGGAAAGCAACGGGAAGCTACCACACCTACACAATTCCCTAGTAAAGCTGCAAGCATAGCATGAAAATGCTATGATTGCAGTGAAGGACCTGCCATCGGGCAGAATTACTATGGATGGACTATATATACTTACATACATTATCAATTTTTGTTCGAATAAAATGCATTTTACTGAACGAGTAGCTCATTTTTTACTAAAGCGGTTAGATTATTTCATGGAGGGTAATGCGGGATTTATTATTATTATTATTATTATTATTATTATTATTATTATTATTATTATTATTATTATTATTATTATTATGTCCCGCGCCGTAGCCGAGCGGTTAAGGTAGGAAGCCTTGGCGCAGAGCTACGGGACATGCGCTGGTTCGAGTCTCCATGGGGGAAGAAATTTTCTCATGGTATTTCGGCCAGTATGGGACCGGTGCCCACCCAGAATCGTGAGGCAATTGGGTAGCTATAATGAGTAGCGGCTCCAGGTTGAGGAACCAGCTATAACGGCTGGGGGACTCGACATGCTAACCACATGTCACCCCTACACTGGCTGTTGTTCATCTACCTCTGTGATTAACACATGTGGATGTGAAGGGCCAGCAGCCGGCTGGTAAAAGGGCAACCGCTGAAAAGTGGAAAGACCCTCGATCGGAATTATTATTATTATTATTATTATTATTATTATTATTATTATTATTATTATTATTATTATTATTATTATTGTCGTTGTTATTGTTGTAGTTATTATTATTATTATTATTATTATTAACAAACTCACTGTCACTATCGAGTCCGTAGGTTCAGGCTGCGCTGACATAAACTCTCCATACATCCCTATCATTAGCTAATGTTTTCCAATTATTCCCTGTATAATCTAGTTCCCTCAAACCATGGTTGGCTTGCATATATATATATATATATATATATATATATATATATAGTAATTACATACATAAAAATATAATATTAACAACACTAAAATATTTTGCAGGTAAAGTTAAAAAAATCGTATACAAATTACACTATATTGACAGACAATGATGTACCTGTTTTGAATCTAGAAACAGATAAGCTATTTTATTTCGCGTTTCTCGGGGTAGCAAGGAGTTTCTATTGCTTTATACTAAGTAGTACTCGTATTTACTTCGTGTATTAGAATTACGGTGTGTAAAATTCTTCTAATGGAAAACTCATTGCGATTTTTTCTTTAATTTTATAGGCATCAGCAGCATCAGGATATGTGCTTATTGGCCTATTCCACTCCTCATTTAACATGTGTTAGATGATCTTCTTGGTCTCCATATTATTTATTTTATCCTTGGGGTACAGTATGTTTTATGGAAATGCAGTTTTAATCCATTCCTTGATTATATTGATATAAATTACTTCTATTTCCCTCACTTTTATTCAGAATGTATGTATATCAGTCAATTCCTTATATTTTCGTTTCTTGTACGATCCCTTAAATAATATCCAGTTACAAACATAAGAAAAGCATCTCTGAAATTTCAATGTTTTGTTTATCTGGTTTTGTTAACTGCCATACTTCGAACCCATATGAACTGTTATAAATAAATAATTTTAATTTGGTTTCTTTTATGGTTCTTTTAAGGATTTCTTCTTAATTTGATAATAATTTATTGGCTCATAATAGATACTGCTTAATATACAAATTTACATCTGTTGTTATATTTTCAGAAGCAAATAAATTAGCCTATATAAAATGTCCGAGATACTAGTATATTCCAGAGAAATCTCTTTTTACCTGCATGATATTGAAAGTAGAGTCTTACGAGATCTTGGTTTCTTTAAGTGAATGGGTAACAGCCCATTACACAATCCTCATTCTGGAGGACCTAGGTTTATTTCGAAGTTCCTTCTTCTGAGAGACTGCCATCCAAGACTAAAGATACAGGGGAAAAAATAATAAAACGAAATGAAAAATTCACGTTAACGAAATAACAGAGAATAGATTAATTACGAAAGAAGATATTGGATTATCGGCCGATTGAGAAATGAAGAGATGGAGGCAGGGACAGGAGATATCACGTAATCCTTGAAGGGAGATGAAGAAAAAGATGAACAGTGAAAGTACTGTATTTTAGTTTCTACATTTCTATGCATATTATAAAGTTCGCTTTTAATTAAAGACAAGTGTTTTATGTGTTATAGAGGAAGAGAGCGAAGAAAAATATTAATTTCTACAAAATGAAAATGGTTGAAAACAGCGTATCCGCATGGTTAACTTTAAATGTTAAACAGAAGAAATAGGGAGCGGGAGAAGTTTGAAAATATGTGAACCTTTACACTTGTCAGTGGTGCATCTGATATTAAATAATCCGTTCACTATAGTATTAGGGAAATATTGGATTGAACTTACTTTTCTTTAGTTTTTAAGGTAAATGTTAGTTGGGTTTGCATTACCACGATCAATTCCATCTACCAACACTTAACAAATTATGGACTGAGAAAAACACTTGGTTAGTTTAATCGTCTCTTTAGATTTGAACCTGAGACCTTCTAAATATGAGTGTCAAACGGAAAATATTCTGCCAACCAATTCTGTCACTCGCGGTTATTTGTTTTTTTCTGGGAAATGAGAGAGCGAGAGAAAAGGTTCTATTTTAGAATGATTGATTACAAAAGACCTCTACAGATGAAAATTTGCACAAATTCAAGTATAGAGAGCATGTTGTCATAACTTATTTGTTGACAAATTACATTATTAGAGATTGTCAAATTTTTTTATCAGCGTTAATATAATAAAGGTCCTTATTTTGAAAGGTTTTCTTGGATGGTTTGCTGTCTCTCGGGTGAATATTTCGAGATCCTCGACTTTTGTTTCTAACGTGACGCAAGACTTTGGCGACGCAGAACGACTCCACTTTCTTTTGTTTGCTCCAGGGATTTGTTCCTATTCAACTTCTCAAGTGACGAAGTTCCTATTATTGTCAATAGATGGAGAGAAAAAATGTTGCAAAAATATATATAGCGTTGCCATAAAATATCCACACATGCACATTGTTTCTTAGTTCCAATTTTGAATGTTTATTTTTAACAGGACCCCTTTCTGTTGTTTTTAAGGTGAAACGGTAAGCCTTATCCCATCATTGTTAAAACATGTGAATTTGATACCCATTTTCTCAGTAACTACTAGATGGATTGTAATGAAAATTTTACAGCATATTAAAAGAGGTTTGTGAAGACCACTGAACCTTAGTCAAACTTTTATCTAAATATTCATGTTTTATATCATTTTTTTGCCACTAGTTTCTTTTTTTATTTGAAATTACCTTTAAAAATCATAAGTGAGGATTTATAAAAGAGATCATCATGATTGTGGTTCCATATCTTTAGTATGACTAGGTTTACTGCCTGTAAAAATGTCAAGCAAATATCTCTAATAGTTCCTGAGATAATGGGACAAATGTTTGAAAATTTCCACTTTCGAGAAAACAAGGTTTTTAAGTATTGCAGTCAGACAGCTGCCAAGTTTAAAAAAAAATACTTAACACACTTATAATTGGCGTACAGTAAAATATAATATACATAAATGTTCAGAAACGAATAGACTATTTAATTATACAAAAATTGTTTTTTTTTTAATTTTGGCCTACCGTATAATTATATCAGAGTCTGACTGCTGTCAAATTAAAAAAAAATTAACACGCTTATAATTAGCGTTCAGTAAAAAATGTTCAGAAAATAATAGACTATTTAATTATGAAAATAAATTCAAATTTTGGCCTACCGTCTTACCTTATGTTAGATCATATACAGCGTTTCTGAAAATAAAAATGGTTCTAATATTTGTAGAGGCATTAGTATTCGAAAAAAGTGACAAGCATTTATTAATCATTATTTCTAAACTTAATACTTTCTGAGTTTTGATGCTATTTTTAAAAGAGGAATATCTTCAACTCAGAGCACTTTGGCAAAAACAAATATGGAAATATTGTACGTAAACGTTTGAAACCTAACATATGTAATTGGTCAGGAGGGACGGTACCATACGAAAATAACATACTGACTGATAGAGCAACACTGTAGTAGGCTATATAGTGTGATAAGTTGAATACTGTTTTGTTTAAAATATTATAAATGATTATATAGTACTTGTTATTCTATCCGTTTTCCTCAGTTAGAATATATGACAATATAATTAGATATATGACAACACAAAGCGGGCAGACAGTCAGTCACATTTAAAGATGGCTAACGTACGAGCTAGATTTAAGGCCTACATTTTGTGAGAAATGGAAAATATATTATTTCTGCATTCGGAATAGAAAAAAGGGCGAGTATTCACTGTGTTTTAAATAGATTCTAATTGAGGAAGACGGATAGAATGAAAGGTACTATATTATTGTTTGTAACATTTTATTACATAACCTCAATTGTTGATAAAAATGAACATTAAGAATATTGATATTTTGTTTAGTTATTGATCATCAGATGGGAACATTAACTCTGGCAGACCCTTTGATGGTTTTACATGTAATATTTTTGCTCTAGAGATAGATTTGTCGGATATTTATGTTTTGTTATTGTACGTAAATCTTCGCATAATTTAATCAGGGGCACGTTGACGTAAGCTTTCCCTAAATCAGTAAATGGTAGGTGAGTTGATTGTTAGAAGGTGAAGTTTTCTCAATTATTAGTTAATAATAATAATAATAATAATAATAATAATAATAATAAATAATAATAATGTTTTATTTATTCTGGCAGAGTTAAGGCCATGAGGCCTTCTCTTCCACTCAACCAGCACAAATACAAATAAATATTTGACAAATATAGATATACACTATACTAATTATAAACAGTTAAAGATATATTAAATATAGTAATGTAAATTTCATGTTCAAACAACATTTTATACTATAATAACAATAATAATACTTACGATGATGATAATAATAATAATAATAAAATAATAATAATAGTATATATATATATATATATATATATATATATATATATATATATGATAAATTATACCAGAAACACCAATTCATATATGTACCTTACACTGGATAATGATGAAGTCGAGGTTAGAGCAAATATAAATTTAGATTTATTTTAAAAGATGCCAATGTCCGGCAGCCCCTTATTTTTGTGGTAGGGAATTCCAGTTGGGAGAAGTGAAAATAGTATATGACATGGAGTAATGTGATGTCCTGTGTTGCGGTATATTAAACAAGATACTATGTTGTGATCGTGTGTTTAAGTTATGGTGGAGGATAGATACTGGAAACGAGATGATAAATAATTGGGAATCAAGGTATGTAGGATCTTAAATAAGACAATTAGACAGTACGATTTTCTTCTTTCTCTTAGATGTTGCCATGATATTTCGTGGAATAATGGAGAAAAGTGATCGTGTTTTCGAACATTAAATATGAATCTGATACACATATTATGGACAAGCTGCAGTTTGTCCGACAATCCGTCACTTATGTCAGTTAGTAGAACGTCACAATAGTCAAAATGCGGCATCACTAAGGTTTGAATTAAAATTATTTTAAGAGCTGTAGGAAGAACATCTTTAGACGCTTTAGGGAATGCATTATGGAGATCTTTTTAGATGTTTGTTTTACTTGGGCATGCCAATTTAAATTAGAATCTAAGTAAAGTCCCAAGTTTTTAACGACGTCGGTATAAGGAATTTGTTCGTTATCTAATATGATAGCCGGCATATTGCCATTATTTATGGACTGTAATAGTCTTGGATGTCCGATAATTATTTCTTGCGTTTTGTTTACATTTAGTTTTAGCTCATATTAATTAATTAATTTGACTTTTTTATTTGTTTCCTGTATAGAATAGAATAGATTTATTTAGCCTGGTGGAGTTAAGGCCATGTGACCTTCTCTTCCATTCAAACATATGTTACATAAAAATACAAAACATTACAATAATAGTCATACTAAACAATTAATTATCTGTCAAATTCAATAATAATGAAAATAATGTCTAATAATACAATGCCATTAAATACAATTAAAATGAAATGAATGATAGAATGAATACAGAATTGAATAACAGCTCGAATCTACTGTACATAAAAAGAAAAGAAAGAAAAAATACAAAGAAAGTAATAAACTACAATGAATTAATCTATGCTTTTTATACAAGGCATTAGGTAAATATATTAACGAATCTTAAATCTATTTTTTATTAAATAATGAAAAAACACATTATTAATTTTTAAAAAGTAATATTAGTGAGTTGTTTCTGTTAGTACTTTTTTAAAATTTGTTTCTGAAAGATTGTAAAGGATTTCGAATAATAGGTAGTATGATGAGGAGGGATATAAAGGACATTGTGGTCAAGGGATCGGGTATCTAATTTATGTGTATCAGCGAGTCTAATGAAGCGGTGTGATAAATAATAAGGTAATGATTTGTGTAATTTGTTATAGAGAAGGCATAAGGAATGGATGTAGACGAAGCCATGACAATTGTTCCAGGGATGGTGTAACGTGATCAAATCTACGTATACCACAAATAAAAACGTATGCAAGAATTATGAACACGTTGAAGTCTTTGGGTAAGAACAGTATTTAGGTCAGTAAAAAGAGTATCACAATAATCAAAATAGGGAATTGCAAGTGTTTCTACTCACATTTTCTTTAGAGCAAACGGTAAACAATTTCTTATACGATTTAATGAGTGTATTATTGAGAAGATAGTTTTGCAAATTTTATTTATTTGTTTATTCCAAATTAAATATTTATCCATAAATACTCCTAGATTTTTTACTGTCTCACTATAAGGGTTCTGAACCCCATTAAGCGACACATGTAATACTGCATTTGTGTTAATTGAGGATAATAGTCTCTGATGGCCCATAATGATTGCTTGTGTCTTTCTAGGATTTAATTGAAGTCCATATTTCTCTGTCCACGCCGTTAGCGAGTCAAGGTCCTCATTAATTTTGGTTACTCGTTTAAATAATGTTTGTCTGAGTGAAAGTAGATCTGCATGTCGTCCGCAAATGATGTTTTCAATGTTTTAGGGAGACAGATATGTCGATTATATAGATTGAAAAAAGCAATGGGCCGAGCACCGAGCCCTGTGGAACTCCAGCTGTAAGATAGGTCCAAAAAGAGCGAATGTAGAATTTTCTACAAGATATTGCTGGCGCTCACGAAGGTAGGAGTTGAACCATTGCGTGACACTGTCAGAAAGTGAGCGGTTTTTTAGTTTAAGCAATAATAAGTCCAAGTCTACCGTGTCAAATGCTTTACTAAAGTCAAGTAGTGTAAGAATAGTAAGTTTCGATTATCAGATGCTTCACATATGTCTTCACATATATTTAGTAGAGCAGTATTTGTACTGTGTCCTGTCCTAAAGCCTGATTGGTATTGATCTAAAAGGTCGTGTTCATTTAGGTAGTCAGTCAGTTGTTTATGGACTAATCGTCCCAAAGCTTTTGAAATGTAAAATACTAATGGGTCGAAAATCGTTAGGAGTTAAGGGATTTTTACTTTCGGGAGTGGGCGTACAATTGCTTGCTTCCATAATGTGGGATATATGGAGGTTTGTAGTGAGGAGTTGAAAACATGAGTTATGGTAGGTAGTATAACGTCGATTATGTTATTAAGTACAGTGATATTTATACGGTCAGTACCTTCTGCTTTTGTTTTTATTCGATTGAGAGCTTTCTTTATGTCATTTTCTGTAAGATATGAAAAATGGAAATGTTCTCTGTCTGGTGGATTTGTCAATAGTAGTTCACTTATTGTCTGTGTTTTGTCTTTAGGAGTAAAGAATGTGCTTTTAAAATGGTTATTGAGTGAAACAGGTAGTTTTTCTACCTGTGTCTTTCCTTCCTACACCCATTTAATTCAGATTTTTCCAAATGTCTGGGTTATTGTTATTAGGTTCAGTAAGGCTGTATAGATGCTCAAGTTTGGCGTTTCTGATAGTTTGAGTAGTCTTGTTACATAACCGTTTATAGTGATTGAGATTTATGTCAGATTTGTCGAATCTATATTTCCGATATGCTGCGTCTCTTTCAGTCATCAGTTGTCTGGACCATAAAGATAAATGTCTGAGGTCACTGTTTACTTTGTCAATATATTCATTAATTTCGTCAGGTCTAAAGTGTGTGTAAATCTGTAAGTCGTCGGCTTTAAAATGATGCTTGCAGTTTTGTAGTTTCTTGGTCACGTCATTAATATAAATGGAGAAGAGAAGAGGAGCGAGGACGCCGCCTTGAGGTAACCCTTTCCTCACCAAACGCCAGGAAGAAATGCGATTATTAACAGAAACTGATTGCTGACGATTAGTGAGGTAATAACTAAACCAATCAAGGCAGTTTTCCGACAGTCTTTCATCTAGCTAGCATTAAGTCTATATCTACAGTGTCAAAGGCTTTGCTGTAGTCGAGTAGGACTATTGCGGTGAGTTTGCTTTTGTCCATTGAGTTTCTTATGTCCTCTACAATGTCAAATAGTGCAGTACTTTTATGATGTCCTGTTCTAAAACCAGACTGATGCTCATCCATTTTATTATACTAATTCCGAGCTAAGTTCTAAGTGTATACTAAAAAAAACTTGCATAAGGTATTACTGCCGATACCGTCTGTTGGGAAAACAGTGGTGCTATGTTTACCCGCCATATGACTGAATTGTGTACGGAACTGTCATCGATTAAAACATTGTTCTTAGGTAACATCATATTTTACGGAAATAAGACTGAATACAAGGTAAAATGGTAAAAACAATTGGCAACTTCCTACATTTCTTATTTATTTATGACAAAAAAATATATAAGGACCTATCTAATCGGATTTTTTCTATGATGTCTATAGATATCCTTTATCTAAAATTGTATATAAAGTGTGACAGAACTATATGACATCAAATAATGATAATTAAGGGTAATGTGAAATTTGATAAATATAAATTAATTTAAATAAGTAGTAATTGTGGGAATATAGCAAATTAATTTTGTTAAACAAATTAATTTTAACAAGGAGAAAACTACCCTTTATGTACGTAACATAAATATTGTTGCAGACAATTAGGATAAAAAATCGAAAGCTGGGTTTCTTTAAAAATCTCACGTGCAGGGATAGTGGAAAGAAATCTCAAACTTCACAAATATTCATGACATAAATAAAACTTATCATTTGAATTTTCAAAGAAAAATGGTAAAGGTTATTGTGCCCTAAGAAAATAATGTTTTTATTTAAAGTAAAAAAAATAAAATGTGATTATATGTATATTTTGTTTCTAAAAAATAGTTAATTTAATTGCCGATTAAGTGATAACTTTGTATATTTGAACTGCCTAGACTTCAAATCTACAAGTTAATTTCATAATTTTTAAAATTAAGCTGCAAGGACTTTTTTCATCGAATATATAATAATGTTATCTGAAAATTTGATAATTTGTTGTACTATATGTCAGTAGTATCTGGCGAAAAAATGAAATGATTTGCTTTTCAAATGTGGAATTTATAACTTTCATAGATCAGTTCTCTCTGAGTGATTAAAAAAAATCGGGACGTCTGGTCACCTTAAACTAACATAAATATTTGTTATGGAATAAAGTTTTATTTCAAAATAGTTAAGTCTGCATATTAATGTGATTAAGTCTAAATGTTAAAGTACAGTTACAGGGTAGGGCGAACATTTACGATTGGCGGTGACACGTATAGTCTATTCAGTATACAGGGTGTATCAGAAAAGGATGGCGCAAACGTACATGGTTGAAAGTACATGTAGGCCCATCCGTCCACCCCTTGGGATACCTCGGTCGTCATGACCATACTCCCAAGTCCTAGTTCTAGTCCTCCCTATCCTATGTTCACGTCCACGTTCAAGTTCACGGTCCTTAAACCAACACCCCAGAGAGAGAGTGTTGGAGTTTGCATTTCTGGGAATTGCTGAGCTACATAGTACATCAGGTCGCTCAATCCTGACGACCCCACAGTTTGTCCACGGGCTCCATGAGCCTAGCCGGGAGGACTGCTGTCACAGATCCATCGACCATTCCCCTGTTCTGCCTCCAGGGACGTGTCCTGCAGCCGTTGTGAGACCGGCTAGGGCTACAAGCCCAACAGTGTGAGACTTTTAGTACATCCAGGTGCTCATCTCCTGGCGACCCCACAGTTTGTCGATGGGCCCGTAGGCCGAGCCAGGATTCAGTACAGTAGCTCCCCTCTGGACTGGTCCGAGCCGAGCCCTGGTGTGTCCCCAGGGACGCCTTCTGCAGCTGTTGTGGGCCAGCACGGAGCTCGCAAGCTCCAACAGATGAGCAACTAGTACGACAAGGCACTCAACTCTTGCCTACCCCACTAATGGTTCACGAGTCCCTTGGACTTAACCGGGAGGACTGTCTAGCAGATCCACCGATCTTTCCCCAGTGCACCAGCTGGGGACGTGTTTGGTTGCTGAAGTGGGTCCAGCCTGAGCATTAGTACGTCAGGTCGCTCAACTCCTGACGACCTCACAGATTGTCCTTGGGTCACTCGGTTCCAGAGTCGGCGCTAAGTCCCAAAAGCCAAAAGACCGCGCTTCCTCCTTTCCCGAGCTTATTGACCTGGTGGTAATTCCCAGCATTACGCCCGGTATTGTCCCAACCAGCCCGTTCGCAAGACTAAGCCTAGTCGTGCCGCTGCTGTGAGTCAGCCCACTGAGCAATGTAGGCATCCAGGGAGCTCATCGCCCATGGTGCCCCCACAAAGGACCTCGGGATTAACCAAGAGAAGGGAGCTTCTGATCTCCACAATCTCCCACCGCCTCGCCACGACGGCGCTGATCCCGCTGTGGGCCGGGATATTTGAGCTTTAGTACAACAGGGCGCTCGTCTCCTGTTGACTCAACTTATGGTCCGCGAGTCCATCGGACTTGGAAGGGAGGACTGACTAGCAGATCCACCGACCTTTTCCCCACTACGCCACCGAGGGGACGCGATTTGCTTGCTGAAGTGGGCGCAGCACGAGCTATGTAGTGCATCAGGTCGCTCGAGTCCTGACGACCTCACAAATGGTCCGCGGGTCCGGTCTGGACCTAGCCGGGAGGAGTGCAAGCAAACCACCGACCGTTCCCCTATCCGCCACCCGGGGACGCGCCCTGTTGATGTTGTGAGCACAGCTGGGGCCCGATAAACGGAAGTACACGATAATAGAAGCAACAATGTCCCAGTAAACATGGGTCCGCAAACGAGCCGTTTGCGAGATAATTACGAATGTATGGTTACATGCCGCCACTGACTTCATTGTAAACATCGTCCTAGTTAGTACAAATTAATTTGAATTTAGACTTTACTGTTAACTTTTCATCTCATTTACTTCACATTTCACAGTTCACTTCACTTATGGGTTACCTGTTAAAGGAGATGTTCGAAGTGTCTTCCTTGCTTCTGGATGCAATGCAGTGCTCGTCTCTGCAATGAATGTCGAATTCTTTCCAAAAACACCTGGATCATTTCTGAATTCTTGACAAGCATGTACAACTCCCTGCTCCACTTCTTCAACCGTGTTAACGGGTGTGCTGTACACTTCGCTTTTTAGGTGACCCCAGACACAAAAATCCAAAGGATTTAGATCAGGTGATCTTTGAGGCCAAGGTACAGATCCGCCTCGACCTATCCATCTTTGGTCGTATCTTCGCGTTAGATGCCGTCTCACAGCAGCAGCAAAATATGCCGGAGCTCCATCATGCATGTACCACAAACTGCGACGTTGCTGAAGGGGAACATCCTCAAGCAATCCTGGAAGATACGCCGCAGAAACCTAAGGTACCTCCGTCCATTAAGTTTTCGTGGAAGAATGTGTGGCCCAATGAGATGATCACCTAGTACCCCTAACGACACATTCAGTGAGAAACGGTGCTGATGTGGTGACTCATGAACAGCATGTGGGTTTATTTCACACCAAAAATATGATAACTAAAAACATCCTCCTTCGCCTGCAAGTAAAATGTTACTTGCGAAACGAGGGTTGACTAAAGTCTGCTGTTGCATCCACTGACAAAACATCACTCTAGGAACAAAGTCCGCATCATTGAGACATTGAACTCGTTGGAGGTAATAAGGGTACAGTAAATAGCGCTGTAAAATTCTCCATACAATACTGTGGCTTAGTACAGACACTTGTGTGGCAATTCTTCTCGTCGAGGTTCCTGGAGAGAGCTGTACATGCTTCTAACACCATATCCTCAACCTCAGGCGTAATGCGAGCAGGCCTGCCTACCTAATGCTCTGCCATGTGCAAAACCCCCATTTTCTCTCAGGCACTGATGGACCGTTGTAAATGTACGACTTTCGGTGTGTCTTCGATCAGAATATGTTTCTTGGTACGACCACAGCCTCCCGTGCATTTTCATTAGCCCTACCGTTCATGAAATGCATATCCGCATACTCTTCGTTACTGTAAGGTTCCATTGTAACTACAACACAGCACAAGACTGATACCTTTTGAGACTGTGTACTGTATTCGTCCTGTACGTTCTGCGTGTATGGTTTGATTACAACTCCAACCTCTCGGCAATATTCAGTTTTGTAAACAAAGAACATAGGACGGCTTCAAGTGCGCAAGGAGTAAACCGTACGATGTTACCAACAATGACGTCAGTGGCGGTTTGTAACCATACATTCGTAATTATCTCGCAAGCGGACCCGTGTTTACTAGGACATTGTTGCTTCTATTATCGTGTACTTTCAGCCATGTAAGTTTGATACACCCTGTATATCAATTTTTTACAGAATGGCAAATGATCATTGGCCTTATGCTTCATAGGTGCGCACATGTTCTTTGTAGGACAAGTTGGAACTCTCTCAAGCGAACCAATGAATAAAATGTTGCCTGAAATTTAAAATGGCGCAATTTTATATCGCCTTCCTCCTCGATTTTCTGATATTTAGCTCTTTTTGCCCTATTCTGTCCATAATCTCCTTCCCCTCTTTTCTCATCTTTTGCTGTTACTTATATTTTATATGACACATTCTAATATTTAATTTACTTTACAATATCCGATGTGATTTTATTAAATTATTATTTATCAGTATTAAACGAACTTCTCGTCAGCTTGCCCTGAACATGGGAGTAATGATCGTATCTGCTTTCAGTGAACTGAATAAATTTTAAATACTGCACACACCTACAACAATGGTTTTTTTTATATCATGGAATCAATAGCAGTGAATTCAGTGAATGTCATCAATCAGCTCATACTTAGAACAAAATCTAATTGCGGCAATTTTATTCAGACTTTTATTTAAATACAATTGATTTTTTTCTCAGTTCACTTCCGTTTGTAATTCTAAATTGCTTGCTACTTAACAAGTTTAGTATTCGCCATTCCAAGGTGGTTCAATTTCAGAAGTGCAAACAGGATTATGCTCTGTCTTTAATTCAGGGTTCATACTGATTGAACAAAAGTGAGACAATTTCCTGTATCACATTTGTAATTCGAAGCAACAATATTTTTATTTGGTAAAAAATGGTTTATTTCTTTGTTTATCTTATATTAAGCTCTCCCTTTATATGTAGTTTTATATGTTCCACGTCACCCAGGTCTTGCAAGGGTGACAACATGTCGTGAGAGGATTTTAAACTCTTGATCTCACATACTTTCCTTGTTCACGCAAAGACATGGTCCTTTTGGATAAGTGATCAGCTGAGTGCTAGGGCCATCTCCGAGACAACATGGAATTTAAGACTAAGGCACACTATTCACTCATACAATCATACTAAACAAGACGAATATTACATATATTATTGTGATGGCAGATGGTGTTCGTAGACTACTTGGGCCTTACATTTTCCAGATATTTGTCTTATAGGTGAGGGAAACCCGTACCCAGTAAATGTGTCCGAACCAGGGATCTAACCTGGATCCGTTTAGCTTATGTCTGAGGCAACGACGTTACCACTAGACCACAACGGTGGACAAAAAAAAACTCATTTGATTTACAAATACTAGCATTTTATTTGTTTTATACAATTGATTTAATAGATAACCATTATAGATTAGAAAAGAAATAACTTTTTGTCCCCCTTTTTTAAAATTATTTTATTACCTTTTCCCCTTCTTTTTTTTTCCATGAAAATTACACCTAAAAATCCTAACCCTAGTGTTCATAAATAATTTGAAATTATATTTAATTTCCATCATTTTTAACCATTCACTTGCCCATTGCCCTTTTTTCGGTATTTTCTCTCTCATTCTTTTGACGTATTGGCGCTATTTCAAACAGCTTTCACATCAATAAGATAACTAATGCTGCCAGCATTCTAACATCCACTGAATTAAAGCGTTTTTGCCATGATTGATATGTTGAAAAAGCTGTAAGAACACGTCCATCATTGACAGTTATTATTGCGAAAGTGCTGTTCTCTAGCGACCGACTCTTGTTCTGCATGACATTATTCTATTGTGCATTCCGAGGAAAAAAGACGTAAATATCGTAAAGAACATGACATTGTTTTTGCTTTCTAATCAGAATTCATTAAGATGTAACTGAATGACCTGCCTCGTAAATCTCGCGTCAACTTGTGGCTTTTGAATTAATTCCACTGACGTAAAAATATATTCTGGAGAAATTTTGTTCCCGGAAGCTGAATAACTGATAAGCTGTGTGTCCTTTTCATAAAAACTGTCGTTGTCATTGTATAATGAGTAAAGCTGGCAGATTAAGGGTAGGTTTTACCAACAGAGGGAACTGTATAACGCCAGTTTAAGCTATGTATTATATACGGGGATAACCTCTGTTGGTGAAACAGACCCTAAGATGGAAGATGTAACCGAGCAAGTGGCTCTATCAGTAGCGTTTGAGACATGTATTTGGGAGATTTCGGGTTCAAATTCCGGTGCCGACCAACCTAAGGTTTTTTTCCTAATCTTCCTTATTGTGTTAGCTTGTAATTTCATTAAGAGGACCCATTTTTTATCACATTCGTCATTCCATAATATTAGTAAATACAAATAGAAATAAATGAAATAAAAATTTGCTAGGCTAAATGACCGAGATGTTAAAGATATATTTAAATAAAAAATATATGACTGGCTAGTTTTGCATGGACGAAAGATTACTTTTAAAAAATGCGTAGAAATCGCGAAGGTGAGTTTCATGTAATTTAAGATGAATTGATAGAGTAAAGGAGAATCCAGTCGAATTAGGATGCAGAAATAGGAATATTGTTGCAAGGAATAGACACGAATAACTTTAATTGTAGAGGGGACGTAAAGGACCACTCACAATTATAATTAATCATAACGTAATAAAACATAAAAGTTTGTACAGTAGGTTACCAATCGACGCAGTCACAATGATTGACATAAATAACAGCTAACATAAAAGTTTCCACACTCCAAACTTAAATGTTTTTGTCTATATCAAACATAAGAATCAACCATTTGGAGAGTAATAATTTAACACAATTGAATAATAGTGTCTTTACGTTGTTTTGTGGTTATAAATGTTGTTGTATACTCGTATATTGTTCTTGGTCGTCTTTGATGTGTCACCATATGCCATTAGATTTCTATTTTGGTAATCGATGCTGTATAGAGATTTTTCGACACTTCTATTCGGCACTTTATTCTACATATGTATTATGTCGGAAAACTGTTTAAAATATCGGAGGGAGGGGTGTAGCCTATTTATTATCTGATAGTTAATTGTGTTGAAAAAGTAATTGACGATTTCTGAAGTTCCTGCTAACATTACCAGATTTTGTTTCTTCATTCACAATTAGACCCTAAGTGATTACTAGGTCACAGTTTACCACATATACAAAGTGGACATCTGTTATAAAAAAAACTTGTATCCGGCGTAATGCCACGTCAAGGGATGAGATGAGGCCCTATTGCTGTACACGGATCCAGATTGACCAAGCCCGTCGTGCCTTCACAGGAGGAGCTAAAATTAAAGTAAATAAAATGATTAACATGGGTATGGAGAAATGACAGGGGAAATCGGGAGATACCCCGAGGGAAACTTGCTCCAAATCGACCCATCATACGCGAACTTGGGATCCAGATATCGAGGGCGACAACTCATCGGAGCCGCCGATCCTAAATATAATAAAATTGTTCTACTAAATTTGTAGCTAATTGAATTCAGCTATTGAAGTTGTTCTCATGATCTTTTTAAATTTATCTTCACCGTTCCTACATATCTGTTAACGTTCTAGTATTCGTAATTTGTTTTTCGGAATCAAACTCGGCATATAGCAATAAATTAAGAAAAGTAAGGTCGACTTCGTTAACCAAGAAAATCGGACAATTAAGAGTGGAGATTATACTAAACCGAAAAAATAAAACAAAAATTCGATCT
The DNA here is from genome assembly GCA_030220185.1 of Diploptera punctata. Taxonomy (NCBI): domain Eukaryota; kingdom Metazoa; phylum Arthropoda; class Insecta; order Blattodea; family Blaberidae; genus Diploptera; species Diploptera punctata. The sequence continues at coordinate 509,943 of JASPKZ010010284.1, read as the reverse complement.
TTTGAATGAACTCGGTATGTGCCATTGAAATATAATGGAAAAGGTATGCGCCAAAAATCAGAGAACTGACTATTAGGAGTGGGGGTTTATCTGTGAACCGAAATTTGAAAATAGCTATTGTGCCCCATGTTTGTCTAACATCGATACTTTAACATACGATTTAATCAGTATATATATATAGTCCACCGCTGTGGCGTCGAAGTAGCGTGCTGCCATGTCACGCAGCGGGCCCGGGTTCGATTCCCGGTCGGGACAGTTTTCTGGGTGAGGTTTTTATCGGGGTTTTTCCTCACCTGCAAGACAAAGTCAGGAAAACTTTAAGGCCCAAACAGTCCCCGAAATTGTATGGCCATCATCATCATCCTTATCATTATCATCATCTCCATCCTTCACCTGTGTGGAAAGCAACTGGAAGCTACCACACCTACAAGTCCCTAGTAAAGCTGCAAACATAGCATGAAAATGATTGCAGTGAAGGATCTGCCTTCGGGCAAAATTACTATGGATGGATGTATATATATATATATATATATATATATATATATATATATATATATATGGTATGAAAAGAAAAATGAATGCTTGAGTCGGGATTCGAACTCGAGTCTCTAAAGTCTGTACCTTTAGCGCTCTAACCAACTGAGCTACTCAAGAATTCCAATACAAGCATACAATTTTCTTACACATGTAGTATTCTCAATTCACACAAGAGGTAGCTGAAATTGTTCCAACTGCCATCTCGCGGCTAACGTAACAGTTAAGCAAATTTTTAAAGAGAATATTTACTTTATAGCAGTAACGCTTTTATATATAGATATTATAAATATATTTTTGACATTTGGCAATGAAGGCAAATATGGTATGAAAAGAAAAATGAATGCTTGAGTCGGGATTCGAACTCGAGTCTCTAAAGTCTGTACCTTTAGCGCTCTAACCAACTGAGCTACTCAAGAATTCCAATACAAGCATACAATTTTCTTATACATGTAGTATTCTCAATTCACACAAGAGGTAGCTGAAATTGTTCCAACTGCCATCTCGCGGCTAACGTAACAGTTAAGCAAATTTTTAAAGAGAATATTTACTTTATAGCAGTAACGCTTTTATATATAGATATTATAAATATATTTTTGACATTTGGCAATGAAGGCAAATATGGTATGAAAAGAAAAATGAATGCTTGAGTCGGGATTCGAACTCGAGTCTCTCTCTCTATATATATATATATATATATATATATATATATATATATATTCCGAAAAGCAGCTAAATCGGACCATAAATTTGATTTGATGAGAAATATACTTAGTTTACGCAGTTCTTGCGCTACGGATTTTTTCATTAAATCACATTAACGTCATATATCCGCCTAGCGAGGAACATATAGCAGGAAAAGTGCAGGTAGGTGCATTTTAATTCAGTGTTACAAATACTTATAGGAGCGCAACATAATGATGGGATCTGAAAGCAAAATAAAAATTCTAAGGAAAACGGGTAAAATTTAAACACTTGAAGTGATCTTATATGGCTGCATACAAGTAACACATCATCAGGAGAGTTGCCTGGAAGAAACATTTGCAATCTAACTTTTAAAAATGAATGACTTTGTAAGAGCTCGTGAAGTAGTCCGGAAAAACGACTGTTTCCTTGAGAGTAAGTGCAGGAACCACGTGGATAACGCGGACCACGAGTTGTACGCTCCAGCGAATGTTTAGACACAAAACACTGATGACGTCATACCTCCAGGTAATTTCACGGCTTACTGATCACACTGCGAATCAATGTGGCAATGTCTGCTTCGTGCTGCCTCTACTGGAAGCTCTCATAAGCTTTCAGATGACGGTTTTTGAGGATATTTTCACGATATGAAATTCTAGGGGGAAAATTAAAAAATACCAAGCGTGCATTATTGAATTCTTTTTCAATAAATTTTGAACTCGATGACCATTGAACAGTCGTGTGAAAGGATGAGAATTATTTATTACAAAAAGTCATAACATTTGAAGATTAAAGCCGTGTTGACAGGATATCTCCAAAGTACCGAGAAATAATATTAATTTTAGACAAATACTCTACATTTACTACTAGGCTCGAAAAATGACATTTTAATTCAATTTTAATTTAAAGCCAATTTTATTGTATGGTTAGTACGGTACATACTTTTTTCATACTACATGGGAAAATAATCATCAAACAGCAGGTGGGATCGCATAAGAAATAATGACATTGTTAAAGAATTGAATATGGTGCCCATAATAGATTATATTCATCAATATCAACAGAACTGGCGTCAGCATGTGGACCATGTGTTCAGATTCAGCATTCCAAAGATAATTTTGAAGTGCCAACCAAAAGATAAAGGATCGCTGGGACGATATAGGAAGAGTTCATTTGGATTTTTTTCTTTTTTTAGACCACAACAGTCCTTTCAGGAATATAACATGAACGATGATGGTGAGGTGATAGTTATTAATTGATTGGTCATAATAATATTATTAATAATCAATAATAATAATAATAATAATAATAATAATAATAATAATAATAATAATAATATAATAATAATAATAATAATAATAATAAAGCTCATATCGGCTTCTTTCATAAAAAATTAAAATAAAAACATCCAAAAACAGTTATTCTTCCAATTATAGATCTATTACATGGATGCGAAATGTAGTAGGCTATCTTATTATAAGGGAATAGGAAAGATTAGAAGTTTCAAAGAATAAAGTTCTTGGAAAAATTGATAGACCAAAGAGAAGCCAACAGACGGGTGAATGGAGAAGACTTATGTAACAGTTAGCTGCATGATCTTTATGGGAAACAGGATGCAAAAAGAACAGTTAAGTCCCGTAGACTGCGATGAGCAGGACATGTGGCAGAATGGGGAATGAAAGAGGGTCATGGGAACTTGGAAAAGGAAAACAAGAGAGAATGCACCAAATATGTAGGCCAAGAATGAGATGGAATAATATTAATCATGGTTTGAGGGAGAGTAATTATACAGGGGATGATTGGGAAACATAGGATAGGGATGACCTTATATCCGCGCAACCACAGTGTCAGCCAGTTAGTTAATAATTAGGCTTAGATTTTTTAGCTGCTGATACTTTCTTTGTATGACGAAAGAAACTAATGAGTGAGATATTGCCTGAAATTGAGAATAGAGGTAATTTTCTATCGCCGTTTTTCCCCTCCCTTTTTAGACCTTTTGCCCTTTTGACCCTTTTTTCCTCATTCTGTCCATAATCCCCTCGACCCCCTCCTTATCTTTTTGTGTTACTTTTAAAATATTTTATATAGCGAATTCTGCTACCGGTATTTATTTTACAATGTTCATATATATTAAATTATTATTTATCAATATTAAATTAATTTCTCATCAGCTTGTTATGAACATGGGAGTAATGAATCTGTCTGCTCTCAGTGAACCACAGGGCTGAATAAAATTTAAATACAGCAGATCTGTAACAATACAATGAAAACGTTTCACTTTTTAGAATCAACTGGAATCAGTAGCAATGAATGTATACATTCAAATGGTTAACACAGCAATTAATTTTGTTTTGATGGCAATTTACATACAAGGGAATAAAAATTGACTGATTTTTTCTCATTTTGCTTTCTTTTCTGAATCTAAATTATGTACTGCATAACGAGTTTAGTGTTCGTCATGCCGATCGATTTTTTGTCTCAGAAATTCAAGGAATTGAAAGAGTAAAAGCATTATATGATGTATTATTTGTGATTCAGGAATCACATTGGATGATAAACAAGAGCGAGGCGAGATATATCGTAAAATACATTTCTACTTCAAAGCATTGATAAAAAAAGTAATGCATCTTTCTTTCCTTACCTTGGTTCAACGTCTTCCTTTGCAGGTGCGTTTACGTACCCCACGTCACCCGGTCCTTAAAGAGACACGAACTTTGGGGAGATAATTTTAACTCTAAAGAAATACCTTTTTTTACCACACAAGGACATGGGGGACCTCCCTGAATTAGTCTTGAGTTCAATACCAGTTATCTCTCCGAGACATGATCACGTAAGACAAAGACACACCAGTCATTCATACCGAAAGGATAATTATGATGATCAGTTGATGTTCGCGGACTATTTGGGCCTTCACGTTTCCTATCATTTGTCTTATAGGTTAGGAATAACCCCAATAAAAAGTCATCCGGTAAACTTGTTCCAACTGGGAATGGAAGCCGGTCCGCTATGTCTCCTTTACAAATACTAGCATTTTATTTTTGTATATTTCTATTAATAAATAACAGTTGTAGGCTATTAAATAAAGTACATCTTTTCGTTCTCTTTTTGGTCTTACTTTGACACTTTTTTCCTTTCCTTTTTATCATGAAAATTACACTTAGGAACCCTAAATTTATTAATAATAGTTATATATTTACATTGGCAGAGTTAAAGGTTATAAAGTTTGTTTTTGTTTTTCCTGTATGAACTGGTAACAATTGAAGCCATATAAAGGCCCAAACGGTCCCCGAAATCATATGGCCATCATCTTTATCATCATCATCATCCTTATCATCATCATCATCATCATCCTTCACCGGTGTGGAAAGCAACGGGAAGCTACCACACCTACACAATTCCCTAGTAAAGCTGCAAGCATAGCATGAAAATGCTATGATTGCAGTGAAGGACCTGCCTTCGGGCAGAATTACTATGGATGGATGGAATGCATACTAATGTTTATATACAGTGAAATTCTTAACATTTATACTTAATGACAGTATCTACAGTAGTGATATAATTATTATTCGAGATATACAATAATTTCACAAGAAGAGACAAATATGCCTACATATGAAGAAGGCCATATATATTAAGTTGAATAATACAGTAGTGACAATCAAATAAGCGAGAGATTGTTAACATTACATAGAAATGTATTTACCTGTCTTCCGGCAACCTCTAATTTCAGAAGGGATTGAATTCAAATATCGTGAGAACGACACTGTGTAAGACAGGCCGTGTTCCATGCAGGGGGGGGGGTGATAGATAACATTAGTAAAGATGGGTTCGAGTTTTTAAGACATTCAATACGGCATATTTACATTATGGAAAGAATGAGATAAATTCAATTGCATGGTGATATGTAGTCTGTTAAGGTGTTCCTGGTTCGACACACATCAAGCATTCACACACATGAGTCATACCGCCATTTATTTTCAAGGACTAGCTACATACCTCCCTTTAGTCCTACTCTGGCACACAGGATCGGATTCATTGGGAAGTACGTGAGTGTTATCCTTTAAGCTGTGGTTTGCTATACAGCATGTCACATCCGACGTGACGCGTGCTCGCGTTACGCTCGGCGTGATGCTGGTTTCGGATGGAGCGCATACCGTCCATCGCTTATGTTTATGGAATTGTCGCCAGATGGCACCACATTTATGGGAAATCGAAATAACAAACCTTCTTAATATATACCCAAATGTGTTTATAAAAAATGGATGTATACAAACCTGTCCCTGCATAACCGAATGAAATAAATTATGTACATAGGCCTACCATATAGTAAGTTATAAACTAATCTGATGTACACTAACCTGACCCATCGTAACCTAAAAAAATGAGTGATTGAACATTAATTTCTTAAATATGTTTTGGAATTAAATGTGAATGTTTGTCGTTCACACATATATTTCCTGCCATCTGGCGATTAAATTTTGTAAGCGTTCGCGCATATGCATTTCAGTTCTGAAGAACTTTGAAAAATCATTGAGAGGAAAAGTCATAATTTGTGTACATAGATAAACATTTTCCCTCTTACTAATAATCCATATATAACTTTTATACAAGGTTTATACACATCTCAGTTGAAAATTCTTACTAATAAACACTGCATTAGCTCTTCAGTGTAGAAGAGGTGTACAACTTTACATGGGAATCGTTATACATGCCTCCAGCCTTGTATAAGGATTTTATAACTAGACAAAATGTCGGACATCAAGATCAACTGATTGTTTTCTTATGATATTGATGAAAGTTTCCTTAAATTTAACTCAAAATGCAACACTTTAACGACTGTTTGAGGGATGCACAGGGCATAAATAATATTAATAAAGCTCTGGGTAGGAAAATGAAGGCATCATAAAATGCCTTTCGTTACACTCATTCTCGATTAGGCCTAACAATATTTTAAAATTGAACATCGATTCACATATGGATATATTCTACAATAATTGCTGTAGGCAAGAATTAACCTGAATGTAGTTTAAATGCTTCATAATATTATTTTAAGAAAACTTTCTTGCATCTTTAATACATAACACACACAAAGATATAAAAATGTATTTAAGTATAGAGGTACTATTATGGCAGCAAGCTACATGTTAACTTGGTAGTCTTGAGGTTAGAGCTTCTGACTACGATGTGTTAGGTCGTAGGTTAGATTCACGGTCAAACTACAGTGATTTCTGTTTTTTTTTTGTTTTTTTTTTTCTTGAAAGCGTTATTTTGTTGTCGCTGCTAACATTTCCTACTATTTTGAATGTTTTTCTAACGCATCTTAAAACACTGCATATAATTCATAAGTAATGGGAAAAGCTTTTATTAGTTTCCAAGAATTGGTCGAAATTCTTGACGTTAGATGGCAGCACGTTATCTGTGAAACCAATCTACAATATATTTCACATAGCGTAAAGGGAAATGTATATAAATTAAAATACACTTCTTTTTTCCGTACCTCCCCAATTAGGGAATCTCTATTAATTCTTATCCATATTCATTTCTTACACAATTAATCACTAGTTGATGTTTTCTTTCTGTTACAAACTGCGAGTAATGTTCTGACGTCATTATGATGACGTATATGTGACGTATTGTGTGTAATTGTTGTATTGTTATATAGCTCCTGTACAACATTTATTCATCATCATCATCAACAACAACAAGGATTAAGCCCAATGGCCTGTTCCGATCTCATTATAATTCGAATTGGTCCTTCCATCTCTTCAATGGTCAACATTCTTCTCCCTTTTGGTTTATAATTATACATTCTTCTTGGTATGCGCTGTTCATTCATTCTTAATACGTGCTGAAGATAGGCATTTTGATAATGTTTTATTCTTTCACAGAGATTAAATATATTAAGTTCTGTTCTTACATCTTCGTTTTTCTTTTTATCGGTTCTTTGGAATCCTACTATTGCTCTCAACATCTTCATTACAACATTTATTAGTAAGAAAATTATACATGATCTACACAAGGCTTTTATATTGTATAACTAAACAACCGATGAAAGCCTGTATAAGAGATTTTTATTACTAATAAATATATAAAAATTAATGCTTGTTTGTTTGTTCGTTCGTACTTTATGCGCGGCCATACCGTTGATCCGATTGTGATGGGGTTTTTTTGAAAATGTTCAGGAGATTCCCAGGATGAACATAGGCTATAAGAGAGTTGTGATACTCAACTCCTATACCCTTAAAAATCACCCTTTGCAGTGAAAAACATGTACATATTTTTTTTGACGCCAAATCAATGTACACAGAATTGAATATCTCAAAAAAAACTCTACAAAAAAAACCCCGACACCATATGTTTATATTTTATGGATAACTCACAATAACCATTTTTGTCTTTCATTGATGCCAAAAAGATCGGGATAAGTAGATTCCCGGGCAAGCAGAGCAGCAGCACGGATTACACGAAAAAACGAATATTGTCTTTCAGCTCATTTATGCCAAATACATCGGGGTACGTAGATTCCCGGTCAATGCAGGGTAATCAGCACGGGATATCTAAAAATAATAACTATATCAATTTATAATTGTTTTTCTTTATACTTATTCAACTCAACATAAAAACACATTATCATTTATTTAGGCCTAGCAGCGCACGCCGGGCATTAGTTAGATCTTTATAAAAATTAAGTATCGTTGCAAAACGTTTAAAATAGTACGAAACATTACTAAAGAATGTTGTATTGAAAATAATAGAACAAATTATCCTTGAGTTCTTATATAAACATAGGCCTATGGTTTCTGATAATAGGCTATCCAATTTGAAAATACTTCAGATTTTCGCCTGAGCAATTTTATCAGGTTTAGAATTTAGTAGAAGACGAAATGTATGTACTTCCATAATATCCCTAAGATACAATAAATATTTATAGCTTTTATTTATTTCTTGACTAAGTTCAAGCCACAATAACTATTTTATTCTGTACATCTCTGTACTCCTTCGTGCTCATATTGTACAGAACTCGATGGTTTGCAACAAAACTATCAAAATTTCGTAGTTAAATTTGCTGAGGTTACAAAATAAGCGCTATCTTACAGACAATTTGTCATAAAATCTTCGTTTTTGCGAGATAGTGCGTTTTGTCGTACTTAATGTCAATGGCGACCATTATTGAATGTTCAACTTCCTACATTTCGGGGTTGTCAACTAAATAACTATACTGTAATATTACATTTACACCCACGTGCGGGAAATAAACACTGCCCTCTATGTATACTACGTACAATGTATATACAGAAAACATCCAAAAGGTAGTGTTAATATACATTATACGAAACAAATCACTGCATTTTAAATGAACTGAACTTTATTTGAAACAATATAAAACAATGAATACGTACATGCGGCCATGTTATCAATAATTGTTCTCAAGGCCTCCTGTTGTTTCAACTAATAAACATTCCCCACACTGTTAACGTTAGTCAATTGTTTATAATGAACGCAAATATTCCAACATAAATGTTATTATTTCACTATTATTTATTATTTTGAAAACACCATCGCGCAAAAAATAATGTACAAAGCACGTTTGTGAAGTGTTTTATAGAATCTCGGAAATTAAAAACCGAGCGATAGCGAGGTTTTTAAATATTTGTCATCAATTCTGTGAAAACCACTTCCCAACCTCGCATCGTAATATACTATTGTTTTAGCAGTTACATCAATGAGTACGGATAATAGCTTCTGTATTCTTTGTTTGTGCCGGTAAATTGCGTCCGGACGCAATTCAAGTGATTCAAATACACGACGCATCATGTCAGCGTAAAATTTTCGCGCCACCGCTCCGCGTTGTAGAAAAACCACATCCATTCAAAAACACGGGGAGCAATTTTTGCGTGTTGCGTCGTAATTAAACCATAGCTTTAGATTACCACAACGACATATTTTAAATACCTTTGGTTTGCTAAACCAGACTTTTTTCCTAACATGAGATAACGTGAAAGGTGATATGAAATGAATGAATGGAGATGAAATGACATGATGAGGCAGGGAAGAGATGTGGAGACTGTTGTGGATAAAATTCGGGAAACGGGAAAACCCCGGATAATCCCGGCGTGTTCCACAATCATTACCCCTGCGGAACAATAAGGATTTGAACCTGAGATCCTAGTCGGAACAGCCCCGTCCACCGAGACGGCAGGGGTTAAGTTACTCTGCGAATCAAATTCTAATAAATAATAACCATGACTCTAAGAGCACGACTATGTAAGGTCAGTTAAGGTAACCCAAGAAATGTGGAGGGATGTATATCTGATCCTCATAATGTAGCAAGCATTACGTCACAATAGTCAAAATATAGTATCATGAGGATTTGGTCTAGGTTCTTTTGACTTCGAAATTTAGACAATTTCTAATTTACGTCTAATACAAAATATACATCTCGATTAATATGAGTTATGTCCCTTGCCTCTGGTCCGGGTCATGAGTCCAAATATGTCCCGAATCGATAGATTTTTAGGATGAAAAATTCAAGACATAATTCCTCTGGGAAGGACTTGAAGCTGTGGGTCCCGGTCTCAAGATTATCTGAGTCATAAAATGATTTCAAGCTGAAATTAGAGTCTGTGTCCAAAATTTAATCGGCCTTTCCCATACAAGTATTACATCCGTTGCCTACTAGCTTACTTTTTCAGGCGATAAGTTAACCACTTGTCACTCGAAAATAAATAACTGAAGTGGTCCCACTATAGAACTTTGGAGGCTAAGGCTCCCAATATTTCTATACAATCAACACTAGATTTGAGCTTGAGTTGTCAGCCCTGCGCGACGACTGCTTTTATCCCCAAAATAAAATGTCTGGTACTCATACGTTAGAGACTGAGTTGGCCCCAGGTTCATGATGCCTCCAAAAGATCTAGGTTAGTTTAAAAATCGTGACCCCACCCTTACTCGAACTCCCGACCTTTTGGCTTGAACAAACTACGCAAAAGCGTGCCCCTCTTTGGGAAAATAAGCGTAACTAGATTAGCGTTGGTTAAGTAACTCCCGTAAGGGAGCACCCTTGTCCCATGTGGGGATCTGCGAGTATAGATAGATAGAAATGCAAAATACTGTTCTACTGAAACTTGTACATGAGATGTCAGTCGTCCTAAAAAAAATAAAATTCCATTAAAAGATTGTAGGCCTTTCAGAACTTGTTCCATCTTGAGCAGCTGATAAGGTACCTAGGCATTAATATACCTAATTAATGAGCTGCTGAAGGTGGAACAAGTTGTGAAAAGCCTACAATATTTTATTGAATTTTTACTTTGTTGAGGACGACTGACATCTCAGCAGAGGCGTAGAGTCCATTTACGCGCTGGAAACGCCGCTTGCCTATCAATAGATGTAAAACATACCTACTATCTAAGTACGTTAATGAAATTAAGCTGAGGGGACGGACATTTTAGGTAAATATTTTATAATTATATAGGCCTACTTTAATTGTGTATCTAAGTACAATAAAAAATTCCCTTCGTCACGTACGTAAATATTATTGCAGTGAAATCATTCATTAGGGGCTTCATCAAGTACCTCATATGCTTGCAACGGATTAATTGAATGAAAATAGTTCGTATGGTTGTGTAATTCAATTAAAAAATACACACTTATTTTTGACAAAAACTTAGTAAAAGTTATAGAAGATGTGCGACAGAAACGGACCTTAAAATAAATCTCCAAAGGACGGAAAATTATCATAAGTAATGTCGCGAGTGATTTCCAAATTATCGATAAATTCACGACTCACGAAGTGAGTCGTGAATTTATCTAGAGAATTTGGAAATCAACAGTGGCATTTGTTAGGACTATTTAACGAATAAAATTAAGCTGTTTACTCACAAATCATTATTTAAATATAGTTATTTTAAAATATTTATATATTTAATGTAAACGGCGATGTTTGAAAACAAATGAGAAACGATTGGTACGCTTCATTTGCTTCTTTTGTTCATCACTGCAACCAGATCATATTATTTATTGACAAAGGAACGCAATATTCAAAGAATGCACTCTAGTGGAGAGAAAATGAAACACACCAAACTGTATATTAATTCATTTGTGATGTCGTATGATGTAAATATGACAATTATATTTTTCTGCATTATTACCTGGGAAAGAATACATTTCAGAAAGTGCAAACAGTGTTTTTTTTTGTGGTATAATCAATTGCTACAAATGTTTTTATATTAACTCCCGCATGCGCTAATGTGTTAACATTCATGCACGATATATACAATCTGGTAGCCGTATTTCTTGAGGAATCGATCACTGCAAAATAATGCTATGATCTATTCAGAATGTTAAAAAGGGGGTGCTTTCTTTATTATGATAAACTTTAGTTGGTAAATTCTAGGCGAAACACGACTGTGATTGGTTATATATCGAAGATCATTTAAATGTGATTGACCATTGACTCCCATTTGGGGCATGAGTTAAATAGTCACCCGAAACTTTCACGTGCAGATGTATGAAACTCTATCGTGGCTATGTGATTGTAATAATTTAATATATATTTATTTATCTGATATATAAAAATGAAGGTTTGTTCGTATTTTATGCCCTGTCATATCATTCATCCGATTGTGATGGGGCTTTTTGCAAAATGTTCAGGAGTTTCCGAAAGGTTTATAGACTATAAGAGAGTTCTAATACTCAACCCTTTCACCCTTAAAAAATCACCCTATAGTGAAAAATGTGCTTTTTGGACGCTTAAATGGCTTACGCTGCCTGAAACCATCACAAATACACAAAATTAATATACACATAATTGAATATCTCAAAACACTCTACAAAAAAGTTTCCGATGGCAAATGATTATTTTTTTATGGTTAACTCACAATAACAATTTTTTGTCTTTCATTGATGCCAAGATAGGTATATTTTTATGTAAGTAGATTCCCGAGCAAGCGTAGCAGCGCACGGCTGATATTATTTTACGGATAACTTACAATGATGAAATTTATCTTTCAGCTCATTTATGCCAAGAAGATAGGGATAAGCAGACTCCGGGGTAATCAGCTGTGGGTATCTGAAAATAATTACGATACAAATTTATAATTATTTTTCCTTTTAATTATTCGACTAAACATAAAATCACATTCATTTTCGTCTTTCAGCTCATTTATGCCAAGAAGATCGGGATAAGTAGATTACCGGGCAGCGCCGGGTAATCAGCACGGTATCTAAAAATAACTACAATAAAGTTCTCATTTTACTAAAACTTAAAAAACACATTGATTTTCGTCTTTCAGCTCATTTATGCCAAGAAGATCGAGATAAGTAGATTTCCGGGCAACGCCGGTAATCAGCACGTGGTATCTAAAAATGTTTAGGATATATATATATATATATATATATATTATTTTCCGTTTACTTATTCAAGTAAATATAAAAACACATTAATTTTCATTTATTTACGCGTAACAGCGAACGCAGGGTATTAGCTAGTTGAATATAAAAAATCGCTTGCTTGAATTACTGATATACAAGAAAACATTCTACGATAACATTATACCTTTGCTACAAAGACGAGAGGATAAAGTTGCACTACAAGAAGCAAGATAAGGCTAGCATTATTATTATTATTATTATTATTATTATTATTATTATTATTATTATTAGTATTATTATTATTAGTACTTATTATTATTTATTATTATTATTATCATTATAACAGTGGTAGTAGTTAAGTAGTAGTAATAATTGTAGGTACTTTAGTATTAGTAGTTGTACTAGCGGTATTGATGTTTCTTATGGTTGCGCTTCCTCAAACGTGTAAGCCACGCTACGCCACTGCATCTCAGGTACAAGTTTTAGCCACTATTTTGGTGGTTCATAATGAATTTTAAAAGTGTACACCATTTTAACTGATTATTCCAACTTATTTTGGAATCAAAGTAAAAGCCAAGATTTTTACTAAAGAATTGTATAGCACTGACAAATTATAAAATATATTATAACGCATTTTCATGGGCACTGTCTATTGGTGATCTAAAAATGGAATGATTAATAAGGAAAATTTTAAATAAAACAATGAAATGATAAACTTAGTCAAACGTTTTTTGCTAATACTTACAGGTTTATATATTTATTTATTTTGTGTGAGGTTTCTCTTCCTTCGCCCGCGAAGGAAATCATATTTCATGTAATTAAATTCCTTCACCTGTTCTGCTGAAGAATTTTATATTTTACGTCGAATGGGAGCTTTTCCACAGAATTTCATTATTTCAATTTCTCGGCATGTTCTGTTTTTTCTAGACTGATATTTTTCTTAGAGTAACCTTATATAATTTCGGAATACAAGATAATTCTGCGATATCTTTCTTCTTCTTAGCTCTACGGTCCAAACTGAATATTGACTTCTCTTCTATTGTCCCCTATCCTTTGCATTTAGTAGGAGGTTAAGGCACCCACCTTTTTTTAGACAATCGGCACGAGATGTCAGCCTTGCATGACGGCCGCCTTTACTTGCAGGACAATCGCCTGGTATTCATTTCCGTTAGAGACTGAATCGATCCCAGGCCATGGTGTCACCAGAAGCTTTAGACCAGTTTAAAATGCATGACTCCCTCGGGACATTAACTCTCGACTTTCACAAGTATTATTATTATTATTAGTATTATTATTATCATTATTATTATTATTATTATTATTATCATTATTACTACACACAAAATATAATTATATGTGACGTAATTATACCAATTGCACTGAAATTATAATGAATCAGTTCAATGTTATTTTATTAGAGAAACTGAATATCAGAAACAATCAGTAATCTACTTAAAAAGTAATTAAATTAATAGATAACATTTATGGGCAATGTGTTAAAATGACATTACTAAAAGAGCTAACCGAGGACAGATATTTCTCCGCAAATCGTCGTTCCTCTGTCTATTATCCTTTCCTGCTGGAAAATATAACAGCGCCTACAAAAAAGTCCTAATTAATTATATGTGTATACGTTTAAAATGCGACAGTCAAGCCAAGTAAGTTTATGACTACCGAGATTTATTGGATTTGTGCATCTTCCATTATAAAGGAATTCCAATAAGTATAAAAGCGAGTTTTTCAATTCACTATAAGGATAGAAAATCGTAAAGAAGATTATATTCCAAGTTGTAACAGGAAAAGAGCCATCAAATAAATGAAGACGTAAGAGCAGCATGGAATAAACGTGTGATACGGATGGACTGGTACGAGATGAGAAGAGAAATGATGGCAATTTGCTAAAACGAAAGGGGTGTGGGGTGGAGAGAGCTTCACTGCATATGGACGTAATAGTCTTTGAGTAAAAGAGATGTCACGAATTGAAACTTTGTCGTCGGCTTTTGTCTGTTTTCAGAGCAGTTCTGGGACATTCTCTGTAAGATGGCACTCTTATCTCTATTACTCTGTTTACAGTTCCGTAATCTGCCGCAAGGTAGCGGGCGCGTTTACACTAGTTTGCTCAACGTCAAAGGATTGGATGAATGAGGGAGGTTGAAACTCGAAATTCTGAACAAATTTCGAAGGAAGCATTACATGTGCAAACATCAACCTTACTGTAAAATAAAGTATTTAAGCAGCTTGTACCTGGGTCTGTTTGAATTTTATATGCACTGGGAAGTTTACAAATGCAATGTTGAATATTGTTAGATTTTTTAGTAGAGTTTCACATATTGTAGTCTCTTCACAACCTGCTTATCTTCGGTCCCTCGAAAGTTATGATTGAATTTCACTTTCCATATTCCAGAGCAGGATATCTCGATGATTTAAAACCATATGTTTTAAGTCTTTTGAATTCTTGTTATGAGCTGAATGCCCATGACCATCGAAATTAATATTTCGATTACTAATGACATATACAGTGTCTGTTTATGTGGGGAGAATGGGACATATTAATTGGGCGCTGTATGATGATCTGAAACATTGTGAAACCTACTAAGAATAATACCATGAATTATAGCTCGGAGAGAATTGTATCCCCCAATAAAACCATAGTATTGCTTTTTGTAAATTTATTTTTAAAAAGTAAGTATATATATACATAAGGACTTTATTAGACTAAAAGTAAGATACATACAATGTTATTTACAAATATGGGTCGCACGGGCAGTAAGCCGTACGTGCTGTTGACAGTCCATTACAATAAATTGATGTTTGATAATAATATACTTAAAACAAAAAAGAAAACATAATAATATTACAATTAGATAACAATACGATTACATTATACATTAACTTAGTTATGTAGAATTATTAAGAATTAATGGTATTGCAATTTGTTAACATATTAATTTATTCATGAATAAAAAATATAAGTAAATAGGTACTCATCAGTTATAAATGTAAAATTCAGACAATTGCATTGGTATGGATATGTAAAACGAAGGTTGAGGAAAGATTACCAAGAAATATTATGGATTGGATTCCAGCGGGAAGGAGAGGTATAAAAAAGAAAGAAAGAAACATTTACTGCAAGACATAAAGAAAGCGATGGATGAAGAAGGATTGCAAGACCTGGACTAGGAAGAAAATGATAAGTGTCACAGGAAGATGTAATAATAAATACATTGTAAACCTATTCATGATGATGTTATACAACAGCCTGCATAGAGAATTTATTTTAATATATCTAAAATTGTAGAGAAGAAATACTTTAGCTATCCAAACAGAACTTAAGTACAATTCAATATCATAAGTGTCTACCTACTATCCATCCGTAGTAATTCTGCCCGAAGGCAGGTCCTTCACTGCAATCATAGAATTTTCATGCTATGCTTGCAGCTTTACTAGGGAATTGTAGGTGTGGTAGCTTCCCGTTGCTTTCCACACCGGTGAAGGATGATGATGTTGATGACGATAATAAGGATGATGATGATGATGGCCATATGATTTCGGGGACCGTTTGGGCCTTAAAGTTTTCCTGACATTTGTCTTAAGGTGAGGAAACCCCCGATAAAAACCTCACCCAGAAAAACTGCCCCGACCGGGGATCGAACCCGGGCCCGCTGTGTGACAAGGCAGCACGCTACCTCGAGACCACAGCGGTGGACACGTTTTTATATAATGGATAAATAATGAAGCATTAATTAATATTTTTAATTTCGAGAGAAGTTAATAGAGTAGATACATGACAACTGTGATATCATATATGAGTTAACTAACTCACTGACACCAACCAACCTCTTAATGGCAAACGTTCCAATCCTGAGTTATTTTCCATTTCTTCCCTGTATAATCCACTTCATAAAAACATCATTCAGGTATTTTTCCTCCTCATTCCTGGTCTAAATTATGGGCGCTGTATTTCTGGTTTTGCTACGAGAAGTTTACATTCCCCCCTTCATTCCCCGTTCATGTAAGATCCTACTCGTCCCAAATCTACGAGACTTAACTTCTTATTTTATCTGATTCCCCATGAAAATCATATTGCTCACTGTTACGTATTTTTTATTTTCTATATTTACTGCTTTCTCTCTCTCTCTCTCTCTCTCTCTCTCTCTCTCTCTCTCTATCTCTCTCTCCTCTCTCCTCTCTCTCTCTCTCTCTCTCTCTCTCTCTCTCTCTCTTTGGTCCAAAAATGATCTCAATCATGTGTAATAATTTTTTCTCTCTTAAAATAAGAGACAATATTTCACATCAAAGCTCTATAATAAAGTGAGGCATTATTGGGCTGGCGACGGCGAGGGTCGCATCTCTCCTTGTGAAAGAATCGTGAGCTAACGACTCACGAATCGGAAAGCTTGCGGAGAACTTTCCACATTCGTCTATGTCTCCATTTCTTAAAGTCGGATCTCGAGTCTTCCACTCTGAAAAAGTCTGGGCTGGTATTTCGGAATGTTCTTGCTCTCGTGTATATAAGTAAGAAGGTGCGAGGGTCCGATCAGCCAGTTACAGTTTGGCCGAATAGTGGACTAGTGGAGCAAACTCAAAAGCGGAGATAAAATGGTGTTCTAAGTGATACCGTGAACTATATAAATAACGTAACGATGTGAAGAGAGACTTTATTATCAGAAAATTAATTTGTGAACTCGGTGAATTATTGTGAAATGAATAAAGTGAATTTAAAATGTTTGCAGTTAATTTAAAGAAATTCCATCCCAACCCCCTCGGGATGGCTATCCGGTCCAATATAAA
Organism: Diploptera punctata; assembly: GCA_030220185.1. Taxonomy (NCBI): domain Eukaryota; kingdom Metazoa; phylum Arthropoda; class Insecta; order Blattodea; family Blaberidae; genus Diploptera; species Diploptera punctata. The sequence continues at coordinate 492,564 of JASPKZ010010284.1, read as the reverse complement.
TTATGTAATTACCGTTTTATATATGTTTAGTTTAACTTTATAGAAGTGTGGGGAAGGCAATAGCATACATTTCCACAGTTGAGCCTCTATTTAATTTCTTTCTGCAATACCATTCCAATTTGCAGTTTCTGTTCCCAGGTATTTGAATTCCGTCACTTCTTTAAAATTCCCTTCATATTTTATGAGACCATATATTTAGATTTATTAATACTTGCATCCACCCAGTTACATAATAGAATGCGTTTTAGTACTTACTCACTATCATTTAATGGTACATAGTCAATATGATACCATCAGCTGACTACTACTGTTCAGTTGAACGCTAAAGATTTAATTATTGCATTCTCTAATACAACAAACACTTAAATGCTTTAATTTATAGTGTCCAGGTTGAGAATACCAGCTTTAACGGCTCGAGGATCCGGCATGCTGACCACATATCACCCCTACACTGGCTAGATGTGATTAACACTTGTGGATGTGAGGTCATCAGCCGGATGGTAAGTCAAGGGCCTTGTAGGCCTGTCGCGCTTGGTGTTAAGTTTTTTTTCAAGAGCAACTGATAACAGTCTGCCAACCCGCACCTTACTCCTTGTGACATTTAGGTAATATATTTATTGTAATAAATCTACTACCTTTTTTAAGAATCTAACTGGATGCTATATAATTTATCGCGCTTAATTGAATCATACGTTGTTTTGAAATAGACCCTATGCATATAACATAGTGGAATCATATTGCCATTTATATTCTATAGTCGGTCTTATTCAGAAAATCTGATCTATTGTAACCATACTTCAATGATGAAACAATATATTTTGTTGTCAATATAAGGGTTAATGTATGAAAAGACAATTTACTTGAAAAATAAAAATTGTCTAATCTTCTTGAATATTGCCTATTGAGAAGTAAAAAAAATTCGTCAAGCAGGAACTGCGTAAACTAAGCGAATTCCTTGGCAAGTCGAATTTATGGCTCTATTTTGCTATTTACGGATTATATGTATTTATTCTGTTAAATTCGAGACATTAAATTTTACTGCAGTGTCGGACTGCAGTGACAACAAATAACGAATAAACATAAGGTATTAGCTATTTGCATAGGGGCCTATTGCTGTATAAGTTGACACAAATTAAAGTATCTACTGATTCGCTTTTTTCGTTACTTTATTAAAGATATTTAAACATTAAACTATTATATATCTTAGAAATACATTGTCAATTAATTATACATGGCTATGGCCAGAATAAGTTTTAGTTACAGATAACCAGGTAAACACCCACTTCAAATGGTCAAATTTTGTTCATTTTTTTATAATGCCTTCCTTGGTTTATTTTAATATCATATACAGAGTTTCGTTGTGAAACACCAAAAATTATGACCGCTAGAGCAATTTTTAAATTTTCGTCTCAGGTGAACTCTTACATCTACTGGTCTAGTTATGCTGTATAACGAAATCGACCTTACTTTTTTTTTAATTAAATGCTATATGTCATGTATGGTTTCATTGAAACAAACATTGCGGCCGCTAGCTAGAGTGTTAACGCACACACACAGTAGGATGGTCATTTTGTGTATCACTAGATAGGATCGATAAAGATGTTTTTTTTTTCATGAGGACATCCTCAATCGCTTCATTTCCTCGTAATTCCCAAAAATTTTCAACAAGGAAAATTGCAAAAAAGCAGAATTGAATTAACCTATAGATGACTTTTTCAAAAAAACTGCAGTAAAATACTCTAATCGTGTCCGACATAATGCCGGTCGGGATAAGATTATTGAAGGTCTGTAATTCACGAGGATGCCTGTTACACCATCATAGGTGCAGATGAAATGAAATGTAACGAAAAGTAAGGACAGGAATATAAGGAAATGATGGAATGAAGTTTTGGCAGAGGAAAACAGGAGAAACCAGAAAAAAAATGCCTTCTCTCCGATTTTTACACCATCAACCCCACATGACATTACATTGAGCAAGAAGTGAACTCTGAAACCAGAGATGGAAGACGATTTTCTAATAATAATCTGCGCCAACGAATCCGCTTAAAAAAATATGTATTAGATATAGGCCTATTTCATAATGCTTCTTTACTTGTTAGATTTAACATATCAACTCTATAATTTCTGCTTCGGGTTTATTATATATATATATATGTATATATATCTTTTTGATCAAATTTGTATTTAGTATTTAATATTAGAGTTAATTGAGATTGTTATATTCTGATGTAATATATGTTTGTCCTGGTGAGTAGAATGCCACATGGCCTTAACTCCTCCAGGCTAAATAAATATAATCTAATATTAAAATGTCTCGATTCTACCAGTCTTTAAGGATTAGATGACTATTCTAATTGAGTTAATTTAGACGACTAAAGCTGTTAATGAAGATTTGATTGCTGATCAAACATTGTGTTCGCCATTTTGCGATGTAAGCCTTGAGGAAAGATGTGAAGTAAATTCACTCGATTTCTTGTCGACCTGTTTTTTGTGCAACTGTGGCAGCACTTTCTCAGACAATGGAACACCGCATACTCACTCAACATGCGGCCTAATTGCATCAGACATAAGAACTCGCCTTAGTGTCTACCTTAATCCCAAGACCAGACATGGAGAAAGCCATGATTTTTTTTAAATTACAGTAATGAAATATAATTAATAATTTTAATCGGATTCATATTATACGTTAATTTTACAAATAACTTTATCGCTCATTAAAAACTTGCGTCAGTTAGAGTTACCACATGCAAAAGAAAAAAAAAAAAAAGAAACAGTAGCTACATATTGCATTGACTCAAGGGAACATATAACTTTATTCCTACTTTCATCGTTATTATTATTATTATCATTATTATTATTACCGTTATTATTATTGTTATTATATTATTATTATTATTATCATCATCATTATTATGTTCAGAAAATAATTGGACGAATACGATAACTGAGGTTTGAAAATAAATTTAGAAAAAGAACATTTTATATGGGATGTGGAGCCGAAACTGGAGATTTAATATTAGAAAATGAAAAGGGGTATATTAGAGGATGTGAAGAATTTGAGTATCTGGGAGTGCAAGTAGATGAAGAGGATAAACAAGGAAGTGATATTAAGAACAGAATAAATAATAATAATAATAATGTTTTATTTATTCTGGCAGAGTTAAGGCCATAAGGCCTTCTCTTCCACTCAACCAGCACAAATACAAATAAATATTTGACAAATATACATATACACTATACTAATTATAAAGAATCAACTTTTATAAGATTCATGATGTGTTCCGTTGAGGTTTATTCAAAATTAATATAAAATTATAGAATATTCACCTGAAAGGTCCGTCTCCTCAACTTAATTATCATTTAACAGTAGCGCTTTCGGGACTTGTCCCATCATCGGCAGGATTCAAAACTGGTGTTTCACTGAAGATCTGGTAGAGGGGGTTGCATGTATTTGGTTCGTTTTCGTTTATCAGGCTGTCGTTGTGAGCTGCTTTCATGATTTCCATCTCTTCGAGTACGTTTATCTTCGCTGGATTATTTTCTCTGTGCATTACTGTTAGGGTGTTTTCAATATTTAACATGCGATGTCCTTCATGGATAACGTGTTTTGCATAGCTTGATTTACCTTCTGCGTGAATGAAGTCTCGAAATGTTCTTTGAATCTGATGTTAAAACTCCTGTTTGTCCTTCCTATATAAAATTTGTTGCAGTCCTTACATGTCAGTTTATAAACTCCTTTGCTGTTGAAAATGTTATTTTCTTCAATGTTATTGTTTATTATGTTGTTTAATTTGTTATTGGTTCTGTATGCTATTTTTACATTTTTATCGGCTTTCTTTAGTGCATTGGCTAATTTTGTTGTTTCTTTTCCTGTGTATGTAAGTGTTATCCATGTTTTCTTGTTGTTGTCAGATTCTTTTTCTAGTTTAGTTATGTTGGTTATGTTGTTCTTCCTTTTTTGTTTTTTTACGAGCTTATCTATGAATTCTTCATTATAGCCATTGGTTTTTGCCATATACTTAATGTAGTTGAGTTCTTGGATATAATTGTCTTTGCTTAATGGGAGTTTCAACATTCTACTGACTAAGCTATTAAATGTACTAATTTTCTGTTGATTTCAACAGAAAATTAGTACATTTAATAGCTTAGTCAGTAGAATGTTGAAACTCCCATTAAGCAAAGACAATTATATCCAAGAACTCAACTACATTAAGTATATGGCAAAAACCAATGGCTATAATGAAGAATTCATAGATAAGCTCGTAAAAAAACAAAAAAGGAAGAACAACATAACCAACATAACTAAACTAGAAAAAGAATCTGACAACAACAAGAAAACATGGATAACACTTACATACACAGGAAAAGAACAACAAAAATTAGCCAATGCACTAAAGAAAGCCGATAAAAATGTAAAAATAGCATACAGAACCAATAACAAATTAAACAACATAATAAACAATAACATTGAAGAAAATAACATTTCAACAGCAAAGGAGTTTATAAACTGACATGTAAGGACTGCAACAAATTTTATATAGGAAGGACAAACAGGAGTTTTAACATCAGATTCAAAGAACATTTTCGAGACTTCATTCACGCAGAAGGTAAATCAAGCTATGCAAAACACGTTATCCATGAAGGACATCGCATGTTAAGTATTGAAAACACCCTAACAGTAATGCACAGAGAAAATAATCCAGCGAAGATAAACGTACTCGAAGAGATGGAAATCATGAAAGCAGCTCACAACGACAGCCTGATAAACGAAAACGAACCAAATACATGCAACCCCCTCTACCAGATCTTCAGTGAAACACCAGTTTTGAATCCTGCCGATGATGGGACAAGTCCCGAAAGCGCTACAGTTAAATGATAATTATAAAGAGTTAAGAATATATTAAATGTTGCAATGTAAATGTCATGTACAAACAACATTTTATACGATAATAACGTTAATAATACTTACGGTAATAATAATAATGATAATGGTAATAATAATAATAATAATAATAATAATATAAATGAAGGTACACCAATGATGAATGGAATCTTATGGAACAGAAATATAACCAGAAAAAATAAGTTACAAATGAATAATTTAATAGTGAGGAGTACTGTCACATATGGAGCTGAAGTTTCGAAATTCAACAAAAACTTATGTCGATGGAAATGGATTTCTTGAGGAGAGCAGCATGATGTTCAAAATTAGAAGAAAAAATACTGTAATACGAGAAAAAATGAATATTTGATATTCAATAGTAGATTATATAAGATACAAGCAATTAAATTGGTACGGGTACGTACGACGAATGCAAGAAGAAAGGTTACCCAGGAAAACATTGGAATGGTGTCCACCTGGAAGAAGAAGGAAAGGGAGACCTCGAAACTCGTGGATGCTAGAATTAAGAACTGGAATGAGAACAAGAGGACTGGAGGACATGGAATGGATGGGTAGAGACGAATGTAGATCGAAAATAAAACTTTAGGCACAGAAAGATGTGTAAACATTAAAAATTTGTATATAAATTAAAAAATTATTATTATTATTATTATGGCCTATTATTATTATTATTATTATTATTATTATTATTATTATTTATTTAGCAGGTTTCACAATGATCATAGTATATTCCTGCGCCCAATTAATCAACTGTAACTCTCCTCCACATCTCTGTCATTCCAATCTCCATCGTCCAATAATTTTCCCTCGTGCTGCTCAAAACACCACAACTCTGCAGAAGCCGGACCCAAGTCCTGTTAATAAAGGAGGAGGGGAAGGTAATACATCTCGTAAAAAAAGCTAAGATTGAGCTGACCAGGTTGTCCGTACCTGGAAATGGGCCCCTTCCCTGAGTACGTGGGTGGACAGAGGGAAATCTCAAAAGTTGTGGTGGAAGCAATATTTCTAGGGGAAGGGGACCCTGAAATAAGAATCCCTTGTCGTCGAGGTTGCAGGTTGACGCTCAGGCCTGCTTCTTGTCCGTTTGAAAAAATATATACAATTCTAAAAAGCCGAAGAATGAATAGCATAACGGATTTAGACAAAAAAGCTAAGAGAAACGACTATTATATCTAAAAATTACGTGTCACGTTGTTTGTCCGCGATGGAATCCTAAACTACTGAACCGATTTTAATAAAATTTTGCACACTGTGTGCAGTTTGATCCAACTTCAGACTTAGTGAAGTTTATAACTAAATTTATAGTCGCATTATTTTTTATTGCAAATTATTTGTTTATTATTTAACAAATCTGTGAGTTCCATACGATTCTAACAGATGACGGTGTAAGGTAATTGGTTTATTATTTAACCAGGTGGCTATGCTTTTTGTTGCAACCGCGAATTTCAATTAAATTATAAATATTGATTATTTCATAATTTAAGTGTGTTTGAGTTTATTTTATTTTCAATATATTGATAATATTAATTTCGTGTGTAAGTATTAGTTTTAAGTAATCTTGGTGAAAGACAGCAACATAATTTAAATTTAACTGGACCGAGAAGGGATATTGAACAATATCAGTTCTAGAGACCATGAATGATAAGATATCAAGTGAATTTCCGCAAATTGGTATAGGCCTATGTAACATAAATCTTTACATTTAAAAAGAATATCAATTAAAAAACATAAGATCCTAAGGAACGGAATAACAGAATTGTAAGTTGTCTGTTAGTCATAATAATATGCCTAATATTACAAACAATCTCCATGCCTCAAATAAATGAAAACCAAGATGACTATAATATATCACAAGATGATATTACTATACAGAGACTTCTTGATGATGATGAGAATCCAAACTGCCAACAAGTTCGTAGAAAAAAAAACGAAAGTATAATGAAATCAGCAGGCCTCCTCAAAATATTCCATCAATAAATGTATGTAATCCTTATGATACACTTATGGATGATACTGAGAATGCAGCCAACATAAATTCATCTCAATCAATAGCCTAAAACCACTTCCACATAAACCACCACCCATATTTATACCGGGTTTAGTTAACGTACCAGAATTAAAAAAAATTGTGTAAAACAAAAACTTCCTGATTTAGATTTCTCACTTAGTTTACTACAACATAATTTAACGTATAGGCCTACCTTAGCCACAGCAACGCGTGTCCGGGACTTCTATATTTATATATATATATATATATATAACAAAGTCGAATTAGTTACAGTATTTATAACTCAAGAACGGCTGGACCGATTTTTATGATCTTTGATTTGTTGGATTTGTTTCCGCCCCGAATAGCAGATAACTATTAAAACATCGGGAAAATTAACGTAAACATATTTAAAGGTGATACGACGTTCGCCGGGCCAGCTAGTATATATATATATATATTTTTTTTTTAAGAACATTTTCTTGGGTTATGGATTGAAGGTCGGCCTCTGGCCACTGATTCTGACGTTTCGGCATGATCCCACATGCCATTATCAGGGAATCAAACTGATTCCGACGTTTCGGCATGATCCCACATGTCATTATCAAGGAATGAATCATGATACCATATGCCGAAACGTCGGAATCAGTGGCCAGAGGCCAACCTTCAATCCATGACACGGAAAACCCAAGAAAACGTTCTCTATCATACTTATATCAGTGAAAATCTACAATATAACACTCAAACACACTTATATTGCCTATATATTATATATACACACACATTCAATGCGCAAGGGTTTAAAAATAAATCTGGATACATCATGAATAGTATAACATGGATAAAAGTGAATATTATTATTATTATTATTAGTAGTAGTAGTAGTAGTAGTAGTAGTAGTAGTAGTAGTAGTAGTAGTAGTAGTAGTAGTAGTAGTAGTAGTAGTAGTAGTAAGTAGTAGTAGTAGTAGTAGTAGTAGTAGTAGTAGTAGTAGTAGTAGTAGTAGTAGTAGTAGTAGTAGATAGTAGTTAGTAGTAGTAGTAGTAGTAGTAGTAGTAGTAGTAGTAGTAGTAGTAGTAGTAGTAGTAGTAGTAGTAGTAGAAGTAGTAGTAGTAGTAGTAGTAGTAGTAGTAGTAGTAGTAGTAGTAGTAGTAGTAGTAGTAGTAGTAGTAGTAGTAGTAGTAGTAGTAGTAGTAGTAGTAGTAGTAGTAGTAGTAGTAGTAGTAGTAGTAGTAGTGGTATTATTATTATTATTATTATTATTATTATTATTATTATTATTATTATACAATAATGTTAATGATTAGAAATACTAGACGCAAACCCCATCTATAACTAATTTGATTGCCATAATAATTACTTTAAGTGTTCTCTCTTTTTCTTATTTAACCTGTCTCATTGCAGGAGCGCATACCCAGAATTTCAAGTTTTAATTTCCTGTAATAATTAATTAATCTTGTCCTATAAAAAGACTTGTGTTTTAATTTCTCAAAACATTATTTTTCTCTAAATCCACCGACAGTCTGTTTCTCTCTGGTGTCCATTGTTTTCAATAAGTATATAATATTTTCAGTCGGACGCGGTGGACTAGTGGTTATGCTCCTTGCCTCTGGCCCCAAGGGTCGCGGGTTCAAACCAGGCCGGGGTCGATTGATTTTTTAGGATGGAAAAATCCAAAGAGCAAGTTCTCTGGGAGGTACTTTAAGCCGTGGGTCCCGAGTCGGAAGATTTTCAGGCTCGTAGAAAATCCTTAAGCCTGAATGAAAAGCCTCTAAGCAAAATTTACCGAATTTTCCCGTCCTAGTACTACCTTGATTTCCTAGATGTCAGTATGAGGCGGAACGCTGACCACGGACCACTCAAAATGACATCTATACAAAAACAAGTGTAACAAAATTAGTATGGTTCAAATTCTTCCCTGTTGGGGGAGAGCGCCTAAATTTCTGTAAAGGGAAAACACGAGCTTACAATACAATATAATATTTTCAACATTGACATTATGTGTAGATGTAGATTAAATGAAAGTTCGCATATCTTGAGAAATTCAGAGCAATTTGACACTTAACTAACACTCACAGAACTTCAATTCTATGTTTCAGATCAATAAAAAATAAGTTTTAAACATCGAAAAGGATAAGTGAAAGACCTTGAGACAGTAATGTCGAAAAACATGCATACTGGGTATCAATAAAAAAACGTTACCCTAACTTTTTAACAGTGTTTGGATTTTCGCGCTACTAGGCTTATAATGAAAGAAAATGTTCGAGTCATCTGTAAATGTTTGGCAACATTTTAATTTTTGTTACATGGCTGTACCTGAGACAATTTTTAAAATAAAAATCTGAAAATTAGCAGAATTACTTACTTTATCATTGTGTCCTTCATACGTAATTTCAGCGAAATCATAAGTGGTTAGGTCAAAAAGATGATTGATCCGATATGAAATTGTTCACATTCAATGTCAGAAAGTCCGTCACGCAGGAACTGCGTAATTTAAGTTAATTCATTAGCAAGTCTAATGTATGGTCACATTTTGCTGGTTTGTGGAGTATTTGTTGTATTAAATTGGAGGAAGTCAATTTCTGACACCAGCTTATTTAAAGTGTCGGAATGGAGTGGAAAAGAACCATGCGTAATCGTAAGTTACCTGTTTGTACATTGTTGTACAATTTGATACCAATTTAAATAAGTTCTATCTGTTAATTTTTCCATTATTTTATTAAAAATGTTAAATAAATTAAACTAATGTTTCTTGTAAGATACACTTCCAATTTAAGGGTTAAATAAATTATAAAGGCTGGTGGCTGGTGGTTATTTTTTAATGTTGGGTTTCAGGTAAACTCCCATTTCTAATGGTCGGATTTCGCTGATTTTTAGAGAATATATTCCCCGTTTTATTTTAATAGTATATATTGAGTTTCGTTGTGAAACATCGAAAATTTAAACCGCCAGAGTCATTTTTTTTAATATTCATTTAAGGTTACCTCCAACACGTAACAGCCCGATTTTGTTGGTTAACGAATTTGACCTTACTTTTTCAAATTTATTTGTTATATATCAAGTTTGGTTTCGATTAAATATATATATATATATATATATATATATATATATATATATACACGCCGTAGCGTAGTGGTTAAGGCACTGTGCTACAAGCCGGAAGGTACAGGGTTCAAGTCCCGATGGGGGTCAGAATTTTTAAACTGACCCAAACCTTCTGGCGGCTCTATGGCCCTGAGGTCGACTCAGCCTCTAACGGAAATGAGTACCAGATGCTTGTTCTGGGGGTAAAGGCGGCCGTCACGCAGGGCTGACAACCCGGCTGACATCAAGTGCCGATTGTCTAGAGAAAGTGGGAGCCTTAACCTCCAACTATCCGAAGGGCCTCGTGAGGTGTGTAGTGGGATTACTTTACTTTATATATATATATATATATATATATAGGCCTATATATATATATATATATATATATATATATATATATATGGTCTGTGTATACATTTTAACCATATTGTCTACTGTATAGGATCGGTGGCAAATCTGTATTTTTTAAAACCTTTTGGTTAAAACAATCTCAAAAGCTTCATTCCTTCGGAATTTTCGAAATGAGTACAAAAGAGTTGGTCTACTAGAAAAGGGAGTACACCTAGCCATAGTACATAGGCTACTCTAAGTGTGGTAAGTGCACTGTAATAGAAGCGAGAGAATTTTTTAAAATAAGGCCACATTCGAGAATCTGTAAAAGACTTAGTGTAAATACAGTACATACTATATTTGCATGCCTCGCAACCTGGTTGAGAGATAGGCCTATAAGACATTGGTTCTGAGCCGGGGATTCACCTTCAAAGTTTATTGAACTCCTCGCAACGTTTAATAAAAATTAGTACATTCTAATCATTGGTTAAAACATAATCATATGGCATGTTATTTAATAAACATAAAATTACTCAAATTAAGCATATGCTACAGAAATATGTAATTGCTGGGGTTCAGGTGCCATGAGAGAAGGAAACGACAATCTGTGCCCTACTCTACGGCCATTATTAAATATTAGGCATAAGGATGCAAAAGTTGCAAGATTTTGGTAGTTGAAATCGATTCTTTGAGAAGCGCAGGGGTATTAAGATTACAAAGAATTCGGAATGAAATTAGGAGACAGATGAGAACAGAGAAATATATCACGGGTAGAAGTGAAATAAGGGAGTTTGGACGTCTAATGAGGATCCAATAACGATGGCCTAAGAATATATTTCATTGGACACCAGGCGGAAGAGGTATTCGGGGAAGATCAAGATGATCAAGGTATCAAAAAGTTAAATAAATTATTTTTATATGAACTTCAAGGAGAAGATGTCCTTGATCGATGAAGATGGAAATTGAGAACGGGAATGCGACTTTATCTGCAAAATCCTTAATAATAATAATAATAATAATAATAATAATAATAATAATAATAATAACAATAATAAAATTGAACAAAAATAATAAGATAGAAATAGATGTTTAATGCTATCTACCAGTACAATTGTTTAACAATTCTATGAAATCGGGGAACTTCGCGATCTTCAACCTCCCCTCAGGAAGGTTGATATGCGCTGATATGTTTATTTGCCATAGTCGTCCGTGAACACAAAATGTTGTAAACACAGTAACTTACTATATGTATGACGTAGCGTAGTCTATAACTAATGTTTTATTTCAGCTCTAACTATGACATTATTTAGTTTAATATAAGTCAGTTTTTTTTCTGTACTAGGCCCTACTAATGGTAAAATCGTGTTTCAAAACAAACGCTATAATTAATAACAAAACTAAATTGTATACAATTGTAGATGTTTCGCAGTAAATCGAAATGAATAATTATAATTTACAATTGAATTCATTTACTAGGATTGTCATTTTGTAGGCTTTGTAACCACCCGTTCACTCTTTGGATCGCAGCCGCTGGCTGCTTACACATTGCGTGCTTCGCAAACAAGAATCTGCCACACTCGACTGACATCACATTCCAAATGCTGCTGCATGTTTGTTGAACGTACACCAGGTTTCAATTATTGCGTTAAATAAAATCTGCAGATTGAAACTATAATAACAGTTTCATTTTACCTGGCGCTCGCCATAGCGTATTTACTTACTTATTCACTGGCACTATCGAACCCGTAGGTTCATGGCCGCGCGGACATAAGCTCTTCATACATCCCTGCCCTGAGCTAATACTTTCCAATCATTCCCTGTATAATCTACTTCCCTCAAATCATAATTATGTTATTCTCCCACCTCATTCTTGGTCTACCAACTGGGCGTTTTCGCTCTAGTTTTCCAACAAGAAGCTTCCATGCACGTCTTTCATTCCCCATCCGTGCCACATGTCCTGCCCATCGCAGTATACGATACTTAACTGTTCTTATTATATCTGGCTTCCTATAAAGACCATGTACTTCATTGTTGTGTAGTCTTTTCCATTCACCTGTCTGTTCATCCCTCTTTGGTCGAAAATTTTCCTAAGTACTTTATTCTCAAATACTTGTAACCTCCGTTCTTCCCTTGAAGTAAGAGTCCATGTTTCGCACCCATATAATATAACTGGCAGAATAATAGTTTTATATATTTTCAGTTTAACGTTTTTTGAAAGGAGTTGGGACACCAAGAGTCTCTGCAATGCATAGTAGCACGTATTTCCAGAATTAAGCCTATGTTTAATTTCTTCGTGCATCTCATTTCTATTCGTGATTATTGTTCCAAGGTATTTGAGTTCAGCCACTTCCTCAAAATTTCCCTTATTTGTCATTAGCTGTCCATTTCCATTACATAATGTATTTCTCCCCGTGTGACCATATATTTAGTTTTATTGATATTTACTTCCACTCCTAATTTCTTAGTGTTACTCAATAGTGTGTGCGTGTTGTCCTTCAGTATCTCCTCGCTATCGGCCAATAGTACTACATAATCAGCATAAGCTAACAGCTTATTAATACCATTGAGTTGTAAGCCTTCCTCATTCTCTAAAGATTTAATGGCATGCTCTAGTACAAAATTAAATAGTAGAGGAGATAGTGTATCTCCTTGCGTCAACCCATTGTGGATTTCAAAACTGTCCGAAAACTGTTTGCCTACACGGAACCTTACTTACTTACTTACTCACTGGCACTATCGAACCCGTAGGTTCATGGCCGCACGGACATAAGCTCTCCATACATCCCTATCCTGAGCTAATGCTTTCCAATTATTCCCTGTATAATCTACTTCCCTCAAATCATAGTTAATGTTATTTTCCCACCTCATTCTTGGTATACCAACTGGGCGTTTTCCCTCTGGCTTTCCTACAAGAAGCTTCCATGCACGTCTTTCATTCCCCATACGTGCAACATGTCCTGCCCATCGCAGTCTACGAGACTTAACTGTTCTCTTTATATCTGGCTTCCTATAAAGATCATGTAGTTCATTGTTATGTAGTCTTCTCCATTCACCTGTCTCTTCATCTCTCTTTGGTCCAAAAATTTTCCTAAGTACTTTATTCTCAAATACTTGTAATCTCCTTTCCTCCCTTAAAGTAAGAGTCCATGTTTCGCACCCATATAATATAACTGGTAGAATAATAGTTTTATATATTTTCAGTTTAACGATTTTTTGAAAGGAGTTGGGACATCAAGAGTCTCTGCAATGCATAATAGCACGCATTTCCAGAATTGAGCCTATGTTTAATTTATTTGTGCATCTCATTCCTATTTGTGATTATTGTTCCTAGGTATTTGAATTCAGCCACTTCCTCAAAATTTCCCTCATTTGTCATTAGCTGTCCATTTCCATTATATAATGAATTTCTACGTGTGACCATATATTTAGTTTTATTGATATTTACTTCCAGTCCTAATTTCTTAGTGTTACTCAATAGTGTGTACGTATTGTCCTTTAGTATCTCCTCGCTATCGGCCAACAATACTACATCATCAGCATAAACTAACAGCTTATTAATACCATTGAGTTGTAAGCCTTCCTCATTCTCTAAAGATTTAATGGCATGCTCTAGTACAAAATTAAATAGTAGAGGAGATAGTGCATCTCCTTGCTTCAACCCATTCTGGATTTCAAAAGTGTCCGAAAACTGTTCGCCTACACGCACCCTACTCTTTGTGCCATTTAGACACATTCGTATAAGTCTAACTAACTTTTTAGGAATTCCGAACTCCAGCAGGATACTATATAACTTCTCCCTCTTAATTGAATCATATGCTTTTTTGAAGTCTACATATAGTTGATGTACAGTACCATTATATTCCCATTTCTTTTCTAAAATCTGTCTTATACTAAAAATCTGATCTGTTGTAGACCTGTTTCTTCTAAATGCACATTGATGATCTCCTAGAATGTCATCAATATAGGGAGTAAGTCTGCTTACTAATATATTTGTTAGAATTTTGTACGAAGTTGAAAGTAATGAGATGCCCCTGTAGTTGTTGCAATCAGTTTTATCTCCTTTCTTATAAATTGGTACGATAATTGATTCTCTCCATTCATCTGGAAGAGCTTCTTTTTCCCAAATCATACTAAGCAACCAGCGTATCTTGTCCATCAATTTTCTCCCCCTGATTTTATCAGTTCTGCTGGGATCTCATCTGAACCTGATGCTTTATACATCTTCAATTTTTCAATCGCCATTTCAACCTCTAATGCACTTGGTTCTGCGACTAGCATTTCTGCTGTCTGTAAATTATCCTCCTGAATGTCCTGTTCTGTATGTACATTTAATAGCTGATTAAAGTAACTTTTCCATCTATTTAATATACTCCTGGAATCTGCAATCATATCCCCATTTTCATTCCGAATTATGTTTGTTCTAGCCTGAAACCCTTTCTTCTCTATACTAATTCCCTGATATAATTCTCTAATGTTCCTATTTTTTGCATTCATTTCAAGATCATTAATCTTCTCTCTCAAATATTCCCTCTTTTTATTCTTTAGTAACTTCGTGGTTTCCCGTCTAATACTACCCAATTGCTCTAAATTTACCTCATTTGGCTCGTGTAACCATTTCATTTTTGCTAGCTTTCTTTTCTTTACAATGTCGGCACATTCCTCATCAAACCATTTCTTGTTTTGCCTCTTTTTTAAACACCCAATGCTTTCTGATGCTGACAATTTAATAGTATCTCTTATAGCCTCCCATTCTTTATTTATATCAGTTTCTTCTTCGTTTGCCACATTGTCATCTGAAGATTCCAGTACTTCAAATCTATTAGCAATTTTGATTTGGTATTCTTGCCTCATTTCATCATTTTTCAAGTTTTTTAATTCAAATTTTACAGAATCATCTTTAGCGTTTGTTCCTCTCATAAGCGATAGCCGTTGTCTGATTTTCACTTTGACCAGATGATGATCCGAATTGCAGTCTGTCCCTCTAACTGATCTAACATCGATGATGCTACTGTGCCAGCGTTTATCCACTAATACATGATCTATCTGGTTCCGAGTTTCTCCATCTGGGGACGTCCAGGTGTATTTATGAATATCCTTATGCTGAAATGTTGTGCTCTTAACAATGAGATTCTTTGATGTGGCAAATGTGACTAATCTAACCCCGTTGTCGTTACTATCTTCATGAAGACTGAATTTGCCTATTGTTGGTTTGAATATATCTTCCCGCCCCACTTTTGCATTAAAATCTCCTAAGACAATTTTCATATGATATCGTGAAAGGCAATCAAATAAGCAATCTAATTCTTCATAGAACTCATCCTTGATCTTATCATCTTTATGTTTTGTGGGGGCATGTAAATTTACAATTATAAAATCGTGTCTTTTACCCTTTAGAATTATGTATAATACCCTATCACTAACACAGCTAATATCTCGGATAGTGGATAGAATCCTCCTCCTGAGTAAAAAAAACCCGTTCCAAATTTAGGTCCTTCTGCACCCGCGTAGTATAATGCAAAGCTTCCTGATTCCTGACTACCTCTCCTGGCCACCTAACTTCCTGTGAAGCGACTATATCTAAGGGCGATTTATCTAATTACCGCGTTAATATTTCTAGTGCCCCGCTATTGTATAAAGTCCTAACATTCCATGTTCCTAGTAACATGTCCCTGAGTTTGATCCTTTGGCATGTGTTCCCTGAAGTAGTCCCCGTCCGGAAAACGGAATGAGGGACTATTTGATTTCCGGAAAATTTTACCCCAGTTGAACCCATGTCCGCATTTCTTAACGGTTGTATTTTTACGGTGAAAGATCGTCACTCTTTCGCCCAAGGTACTTTTTTCGTCTGGCTTATCACCTTCGACCAGTCCGGCATGGGTAACCCTATCGGCAGCAATGCTACCGCCGGCATAGCTCTCAGGATCATTTAAGTACGCAAGCCACTCCACCACGATAAGGTAAAGATACCATGGAGGGAGCCTACTCTTTGTATTTAGTTAAGGCAATACGTACACTGCAAGCCGGAACATTGAGGAGTCACGATTTTTAAAAACTGGCCTAAACGCTTTGGCGGCACCATGGGGTCGATTCAGCCTGTAATTGAAATGAGAAATGAGTACTAGGTGCATGTTCTGAGAATAAAAGGAGGACGTCCCGCAGGTCTGACATCTCTCGCCGGTCGTCTAAGAAGATGGGGGCCTTAAAATGAGATTGAATTTTAATTAAAATAAGCCTCATAGTGTAACTTCCTTAAAATACTAAACAAATGTTCAGTGTTTGAGAATGAATATATATATATATATATATATATATAATAATATTATTATTATTATTATTATTATTAATATTATTATTATTGTTATTTTTATTATGACCGATCGCTAATCACTTGGTACTAGTGTTTTATTGATTGCATATGAAATTGTTTTATGGTAGGTTATATCATTTTGATTTTGTTACCAGTGAATTCCTATTTTAATTACATTTCATTTGAATATAAATATACCCTACTTCTGATAATAATTACAAGTTAATAAATTATTCACCCTTTATAAAAGTCCTAATTTTTCTGTGTAAAGGAGGCTGAGTTAATGACTGGGTGCATGCACATTACATTTGGATCTTTTAAAATCTTTTAAATCTTCTCTGACATGCGATACAGAGTTTTCTTAGTATTTCTAATGTAGCTGACCACCAGTAGTTCTTGACTTGTTGTTTAGATAATTTAGGTAGATGTAAACCGGAAATATTTTGTACTGTATCTGTGAGATCGTCTACGATTCTGTTAAGAGATTCAGATGTATCTGCCTTAGCTATACGATCAGAGAAATTAGGAACTCGTGACGCAACAGCTTTTTCAAAATGGTGTCATTTAACATTATTTGTTTTGTATTTGCGTGTAAGATACAGGTGACGAGGAGGAGAATTGTTTTGTATGTTAGCAGTTAGCTTAATTTTAATTCGTTTATGGTCAGAAAGAGTAGCAGTGTCACTGACCAACCAATCAGCAACGTACGGCAGTAATGAAGCATTACAAACACTGATGTCAATGTGACTTTGTGAGTTGTTTCGGCTGTATGTTGGAACATCAATATTATTGAGAATAGTGAGATTGTGTGAGCACCAGAAATCATAACATTTTGATCCTCGTTCATAATTCACAGGGCTATGCCAAGCCCTGTGTTTGGCATTTATATCACCAACTTGTAGCATAGGTTTTGTTCCTACTTCAGTAGACAATTTATCCAGTGCTGAAAGCGCATTTTCGATGTTGATGTCTCTATCTAAATATAAATTACAGAGCCATGCATTTACATCACCGAATTTCAAATTGACTACTACGCAGTCCGAAGTGCAGTATTGAGTTAGTTTCAACATATTTACATCGTTATTGCTAAATATTGCTGATCGCATTGGTGTGTCCGTAAAATGCAAATAGACGGTACCTCCTTGAAACCCAAGTAAATTGTCTCCTCTTACATTAGGTTCTTGTATACATAAAATGTTAAGATCATCTAGAGAAGGATTATGATTTGAAGAGAAACCTGCGTTAATATTTCTTGTGTTGGAAGTAATGATAAGTGCAAATTTTGTTGAAAAATAGTGAGGTTAGCCATAATTTATTTTAGATTTTACTATGTTTAGCAATCTCTTATATGCAGGTCTGAAAATCTTCTTCTTCTTCTTCTTCTTCTTCTTCTTCTTCGTCACGGTTTAGGGTTATTTGCTAGCCTGTTCCGGCTCCAAATTTCTGCTGCTTCCATCTTTTCTTTGGTCTTCCCAGACTTCTTCTTCCTTGTGGTAAATAGCTGTATGCTGCTTTTGGTATTCTATTCTCAGTCATCCTTGCCAAGTGTTCTTTCCAGTTTGTTCTGTATTTCACTATTGTTGTGTTTAATTCCTCTCCCTTTAGTTGTTTTATTTCTGTGTTGTGTTTTTGTCTGTTCTTTGATATCCTGCTATTGGTATGAGGAATTTCATTTCAGCAGCTTGTATTCTGGCAGATTGTTGTGTTGTTACTGTCCATGTTTCGGATCCATAAGTAATAATAGGCACTGTCATTGTCTTGTATAATTTTATTATAGAGTATTTCCTAGCTTTATTTTTCAGAGTTCTTTTTAATGTTCCTGTTATATAATTAAATTTATTTAGTTTGTCATTTATATTTGTTTCCGCTGTGTATGATATTTCGCAACCTAGCAAGTTATATCTTACCACTTGTTCTATTGGATGAGCGCCCTTGAAGACCATTGTTTTTTATTTTCCTGATGATATTTCCATGTTGTATTTTTTTTTATTTAGTTTATGTAGCATTCTTTGTAGTTCGTCTTCTGTTTTTGCTATTAAAATCTGGTCATCTGCAAAGGCTACAGTTTTTATTACTATATTTCCTAAGTTAATTCCCCCAGTCGTCATTTGCCTCCATGATCTTATCATGTCGTCGAAATAAATGTTAAAAAGAGTGGTCGATAGTGGACAACCTTGTCTAACTCCTCCTGTTATATGTTTTGGTTCCCTTTGATTTAGTTTTACTTTTGTTTTCTCATACATTTTCTTAATTACTGCTATCAAGTGTAATGGAATTCCTTTTTCACTTAATATGTTCCATAATTTTGGTCTAGACACTTTATCAAAGGCCTTCTTATAATCTATAAAGAGGATGTACGCCTCTAAGTTGAATTCTCTTCGCTTCTCTATTATTTGTTTTAAAGTGAATACGTTGTCTGTGCAGCTTCTTCCTTTCCTAAAACCTGTCTGCTCTTCTGATATTATTGCATCTACTATAGTTGTTAATCTTTGGTTGACCATTTTTACATATATTTTGTATGCTGCACATAGTAAGCTTATGCCTCTATGGTTTTCTGGCTCTGTTTTATCGCCTTTTTTTTAAATATTGAGATTATTTTTCCTATTTTCCATTCTTGTGGTTTTCTATTTTGTTTCCTGCACTTGTTATAGTATTTTAATAATCTTTCTTGAAAACTGTTTGGGGCATTTTTTTTATCAATTCTATGTTTATATTGTCTATCCCGCATGCTTTATTATTTTTATATTTCTTTAATATTTCTATCATTTCTTGCATCTCTAATTTATCTACTTCTGCATATTGTTCGTTTCTTTCTACGAGTGTTGTTTCTTCTTTATTTTGTTTGTCCGTCCACAGTTCTTTATAATATTTTTCTAATTCTATATCTTGTATAGTTAGCAGATTTGTTTTGTCTTTTACTTCAGAATTAAGGCTTCTTATAAATGTATATGCTTTGTGTTGTCTTCCGTGTAAATTGTGTTCCATTTCTGCTATGTATCTACCCCAATGCTCTCTATTTAATGTTCTGGTATATTTTTTTACTAATGCTCACGTTCTATTATATTCTGTTATATTTTGGTCATTCTTAATGTTTAAGTATTTTAAGTAGGCCTTCTTTTTATCTCTTACCAATTTCTGGATTTCGGGATCCCATTTTTTTATTCCTTTGTTTATCCTCCTATTTTCTATTGTCTAATACTTCTTCTGCTGTTTTGTGTATGATTCTTTTTATACTTTTCCATTCTTCTTCAATTTCCTTTTTTTGGCTCTTCCGCATTTGTATAATCTTTTAGCCTTCTTTTGTATAATTCTTGTATCGATTCTTCTTCTAACAATTTTATTCCATACATTTCTTGTTTGTTTTCTTCCTTCTTCTTTAATTCTTTATTACAGTTTCTGTACCATTTCTTTTGTATATCTATTTTACTAATAAATGGTCACTATGGATATCACTTCCTCTGAAGACTCTTCTGTCTCTGAAGAGATTTTTCATTTTTTGATTGACCATGATGTAATCTATTATGGAGCATGATCCTCTCTCACTTCTCGTATATTTATTTTCTTATGTCTGAAGTAATTGTTTGTTATTCTCAATTGGTTAAAGAATGCAAAAATTTAATAACGTTTTCCCATTATAATTTAGCGTTTCTTCTCCATTGTTTCCGTTACATTTGTAATTGGTGTTTTCCCTATACGTGCATTTGCATCTCCTGCTATGATTAAGTAATCCTTTTTGTTTGTTTGGTCTATTATATTTTGTAGTTGTTGGTAAAATTATGTTGTTTTTTTGTTTTCTGCCTTCCTCTGGTGCGTATATTCCTATTACAGTAAGATTTCCTTTTGGTATTTTGCATCTTATTTTCAATATTCTCTGATTTATCCTTTCGTATGTAGTTATTGCTTTCCTTAATCTTGTGCTTACTAATATTCCTACTCCTGGTTGAGCTATTTTCTGTTATTTCAACTCCACTATAAAACATTATATAATTACTTATATCTTGACTTCCTCTTTGTTTCTTTTTGTTTCTGTTATCACTGCTATATCTATACCTCTTTCTTTTAATTCTCTCTCCAGTTCGGTTTCTTTATGTTGTATTCCTCTGACATTCCAAGTCGCTACTTTAATTTGGCCTTGAATTCTAAAACGTTTATCCTTATGCTTTGCGCTTGTCCTTATCCGTTGAACAGTCAGGCTATCACTTTGGAACTTGTAAGTATTATGAAGTGTCCCCTGAGTACGCTACTAACGTTCTGCAGGGTAAGTCCTTCGGAAGAGCTGACTCCTTAAAGCCTTTGAACTTGCTTCCTTGTGTTTTATCCCCACAAGGAGGGTTGCCTCTTCCGCCTTCTGCCGTTGAGGACTTCATTCTTGTTTCCCCGAGCTGGGTCTCTTTTTTCATCCCCAGAGATTGGGTTGCCACTTCCGCCATTTTCGCTGTTCCGATATTTCTATCTTTGCCGTGTCTGCCGTTGTGGTCTTCCGTGTTTGCAGCTTCCAGTGTGTGGTTGTTGCTCCCACGTTGCGGATTATTCTTAGTTCCCTATCCTCTTATCTAACCGCAAGCCAAGACTCCCCGGTTATGATGGTCTGGGTCATTGGTACTAAGCCTCCTTATCAAGCCAAGGTGATAATCCACAGGGAGGCAGGTCTCAAAATAACATATAATAAAATCAATAATTAATAGTGTATAAATTAAATTAAAGAAATATTGATATTTGAACTATGTTTATCTTTGTTCGTATATCTTCATTACATTAACTAAAAGTTCTGTCCTTTTAAAACTGAAATTTAGTGTACAAAACAAACATTTTTTCATGCATCTTCATCATGCTCGTTTGAATCTGAGTAGGCCATTATCTGTCCAGAATTCTCTCTAGCCCCATAGATCCATATTTCTTGATCGATCATCTTCGGTCGATTTGTGTGCTTTCCAGTATTTTAATTTGTACTTTCTATTTCAAAGCATGTTTTCATTTGGGCTGCTGTAATTTTCAACATTTTTTGTAAGATCGTTTACATACAGTGACATAAGTGCCCTCTAATTTCACGTTGTATACAAATGAATGCTCATGACTTCTTCTATATGTATTTTTTTTATTTCAATGTAACCCTATAACATCGTGTCCTGCAGTTTTTTTTCTCCAATACTCCAAAATCCACTGAACAGACACATCAGACAGGTCGCTGGACACTCAGTAAGAACCAGCTACAGGATGACAGATCCCCTGCGTCCTCATACAAACCTGCTTCTGCTGGCTTCCAGGAAGAAGCTAGAGGAACAATATTTTTGTTACAATATAAATTAACCAACAAGGTGTCGGAATATGTGATCTGTGAAATAACGACTTAAAGTCACTTAGATCATTAGTCCACGGAACCGCTCAATTAAACGAACGATTATAGCAAATTACTAACGTCATCACTGTATTAGATTTTAACGCCTACCAAATCACTATATTCGTTTTGAACGCTTACCGAATCACTATATTCGATTTGAACGCTTACCAAATACAACATTCACGTTAATGAAACATCTTCATTTACATGTTCATTATTTTCCATGAACAAAAAACATTACATTGCTTCTTGTATCTATCTTCTGATGTACACAGATCAGTTTCCCATCTGCTTCTTTCGACTTATTTTGAATAATTTGTGGAATTTCGTAATCTTAATTCATACGGTAGTTCCTACCATGTTTGATATGGGAGTCCTGAAGTGAGCATCATGATAATACACCTGACGTCTTATTTAAATTTTTATTTTATTAAGTTAAGAAATGCAATATAATATGAAATAAAATGTTGTACGATACAAGGATGAAATACTTTCATGCATTCGTTGGTAAAATTGTGCCTTCGTCTTTCGACTCAGGCATAAACATTTCAACACAAACGTAAAACACTGTCTTCCATTCTTGTATCGTAATACATCATCATCATCTGCATTCATGGATTAGGTCTGCTGACCCGTTCCGACTTCAGCCCATCTCTTTCTAGGTCTGCCCACATCTCGGGTGCCTTTAGGTTTATATTTTGTTATTTGTTTTGGTTATCTATCTTCATTCATCCTGTCTATGTGTTGCTTCCATTTTTGTCTATATGTATCTATTTTATCAGTTATTGCAAGTATTTCAAGTTCCTGTCTTATTTCTGTGTTCTTGATTCTGTCTTCCTTAGTGCACCCTTTAAAAGATCTCAAAAATTTCATTTCTGCCGCCGTTATCCTACTTAGATCTTGTTTTTAATGTATCCAGGCTTCTGAACCATAGAGCAGTACCGGTACTGCCAACATTTTATAAAATTTCAATTGGGTCTCTCTTGTTGTTTTGTTATTTAGTGATCGTTTTATCGTACCACATATTCCCTGGAATTTTGATATTTTATTAGTTATATCATTATCATAATTAAATGAAATGTCACATCCTAGATAATTGAGATGGTTCACCTGTTCTATGATTTTGTTTCATATTACTATTTTCGATCTGATTTGATTTTCCCCTTGGAATGCCATTACCTTAGTTTTTTCTATGGATATTTTGAGATTATATTGTTCACATATATTATGTAGTTTAAAAATATTCCTTTGAAGTTCGTCTTCTGTATTTGCTATTATTACCTGGTCATCAGCATATAATAATGTTTTCAAGTAGTGTGTTTTATCTAATTTTATTCTTTTATTTGTTTCTTCGTTCCATTTTTTTATTATATCATTGATGTATAGGTTAAATAAAACTGGAGAGATACTGCATCCTTGTTTAACTCCTTGATTAGTATGAATTTTATTTTTACTTACTTCATTTCTAGTTTTTATAACAAAATTTGTGTTCCAGTACAAACTCTTTATAGCTGCTATTAAATGTTTCGGAATTCCTTTTTCTTTTAAAATTGTCCAAAGTTCTCCTCTGTCTACTTTATCAAATGCCTTGACAAAATCAATAAAAGCCATGTGTGTTTCCTTGTTATATTCTCTTCTTTTGTTTATAAATTCTTTTATCGTAAATATATTATCCATGCTGGAACGCCCTGGTCTGAATCCACTTTGTTCTTCTATTAACATTACCTCTGCTATTTGTTTTAACTTGAATGTTAAGATTCTTGAGTATATTTTATAGCCTGCAGTTAAAATGCTTATTCCTCTGTAGTTGTTGCAGTCGTTACGTTCTCCTTTCTTAAAAATAGATTGTATTATTGCTGTTGTCCAGGTTTCTGGTATTGTTGCTTGTTTCCGACATAAATTTAAAAAATGTAATAATCTCAGTTTTAAAAAAATTCCTCCATATTTTATTAATTCCGTCTATTCCGGCTGCCTTTCTGTTCTTTGTTGTTTTCAGTACTTCTTCTAATTCTTCCATTGTTATCATATCTATTCCTATCTCACACTCATATATGTTATCTTTAGTTATTTTATTTTCATTATACCATAGTTTTTTATAATGTTCTTCCCATTGTTTCTCCTCAATTGTATTGATCTGTATTGTATCTTTTTCTTGTTTATTTAGATGTTTCATTACTTTATAGGCTATTTTTTGCTGCCCATGTATATCGTATTCTAGTCTGCTTATATATCTATCCCAACTGACTTTGTGTGCTTTTTTAATTTCTCTTTTGGCTATCGTAATACACTATTGTTATTTACAAAATGCCAGTAAAAATATTTAATATCAGCAATATGTATGAATGCTTTATCAATTCTACTAGTCGATTATTGTATGCAGATACATAACCAAGCGTGGGTAGTGGATATTGCTCTTGGATAATTTGCAAGGTTTCCATCAAAGTTTGTTTGGTATCTTGTTATTTACTCATGGAGTTATGTAAATCAATATTGTTGCTGTTCCTGTGGCATCAGACATTAAAATTACAACACACGACTTCCGAGCCGTGGGCAGATTCTAATTATGCATAAACATTTTGTAGAACCCTTTATTTATAGGAGGCCTCTTTACTTCAAATACTTGGTGCGGAAAATGAAAAAGCGCGCATGCTCTTTCTTAAATCAGCAAACCGTACATCTTTTCATCAGTCGTGAAACAGTAATAAACATGAACGGTTAAACAGACGCGTCTGCATTGTTCTGTAAATGTTCCTTCCATTCATTACGTTAACATTCAGCTTGACAAACGTGCGATTTTGTTATTCGCCAACAATCGACACTTAACGGCATCTCTTGAAGAAACGACTTAACTTCCTGCACGAGGAGTCTTCATCGTCCCTAACAACAATCAGTCAAATAATTTAACTTTATTGGCGACGAGCGACAATTAAAAGCCCAAAATGTACGTCGGCGTTAAACATTTTTATTGATTGAAAAACCTATTGAAAAATTCACTCTTCCCCGGGAATAACCACATAAGCGATTTTTATTTTTTTTTATTTTTATAGGTTATTTATGCCGCTTCATATGGTTATAACAAGATATGTCAATTTTTCAATATATTAGCTATAATATTTTTTGACATTTTTTTTTTGTTTTAGATAATTCTGAAAGGGAAGAGTTCACTGGGAAGAAATCTTGTTTGTGCCAGTTTTTGACATATCTGTTTTTTCCCAGGGATGAGTGAATATATTGTGTATAGTTTAATGTATAATTTAGAACATGTCACATCTTTTTACATTTATTTTCGACAGGATTCTTAAGAATAGAAATAAGTTTTATAAAAACTTTGTGTACAGCAATTCAAAATTATCGGGGTAAATGGAACCTTGGAACCCATTGTGCTTTCAACATAGATCAGCGAAAGGAGAATAGCCGCCACTGCCTTTCAGCACGGTTCGCAGGATTTTTTTTTCTGTCTCTCTTTCTCTCTCTGAAAAAAAAAGAGTGCAGAAAAAATTAAATAGCCCGCTATAATTTCGTCCAGTGAGACTCACCGTGCGGGATTTAAATCCGTATTTAAAAGGTGAACCTAATGAATGAGCCTTTTTTCGAGAACAAATACCAATAAATTCCACTGATACGTACTTAAGAACTCGCCGCCCAGACACCATAGATTTCTATCCTGAACTAATATTTTCCAATCGTTCTCTGTATAATTCACGTCCCTCAAATCATGGTTGTTATTCTCCCACCGTATTCTTAGTCTACCTAGTGGGTGTTTCCTCTCTGGTGTTCCAACAAGTTTTGCAAGCGTATCATTCCCCATTCGTGTTTAATGTCACGCCCATAATAGTTTACGAGCCTTAACTTGATCTTGTTGATTTGGGTTCCCATAGAGAACATGTAGATCACTGTTATGTAGCTTTCTCCATTCAACTGTCCGTTCCCCCAAAAAATATTCCACTATTTCTAATAGTTATTCTTATGATAACATTTTCATGTCATAAAGATTGGATAATTCGCAAACGGTGTAGTGAATGTACGATCAGAACTTGATATTGGGATATTTTTTTTAAAAACGTGTATAGACCTCGTCCGAAGCACGAGGAAATGTTATTTATGTGTCGACAAGCAGGCATTGAGCGCGATTCAAAGGAACGGCGACCTTTGTATCTAAATACTATTAAGGCATTTAATTTACGTCGTATAACTTTTCATAATCAATAACTGGTCATTTCTGGACATAATTATTGCTTTGAAGGCCGATATAAAAAGTTGCAGCACTTGGTAATGGTGTCATGATTTCAAAATATTGACTAATTAAAATATAAAACTAAATCAATACAGTAGCATATCTGTTGTACATAGGTTTTTATTCCCTTTGAAATTGTGCGTATCAGAAATTCTGAAAAGAGCCCAACCATGTATAAAATCAGCTAATTTCTCAACAATTCGTATTTTGCTGGTTCATGGAATATATTTATTTTGTTAATTTAATTGTACGTATACAGTTTTGTTATTAAAAAGCAAACATGGCAGCACTAGAACAATTTTTAAATTTTGGTTTTCAGGCGAAATCCCACTTCTAAAGGTCGAGTTTTACTAGTTTTGGCAAATTCCTTTTACGTTTTACTTCAGTGGCATATACCGTGTTTCGTTGAGAAAAATAAAAAGTGCTACTAGAGTGATATTCTAATTGTCGTTTCAGGAGAACCACCCTTTCCTAATAGTCCGATTTTTCTGTTTAACGAACCCGACCTTATTTTTAAATTAATTGACATATATCGAGTTTCGTTCCGAAAAAAATGCTGCTAGAGAATTAAAACACACACTTATATATAGTCGTGGCCATTTTCGGGTCTACTAAATAGAATCGAGTATATGTATATTTCTAATATTTTCATGATATTAACCTCAATAGCTTGATTCCTTTGGAATTATCTAAATGTGCCAAATCCAAGAGGCGTATAAGGAAAGAAAATAAATGTATTTAATGCAGAAGTGCTAAAACTTACCTCATTGCTCTTAAAATGACTACAAACATCTAAGATATTAGCATGAATAAAACATAGAAATTCTGTAATGACGTAAGGTAGATTATTTGGAATTTCACGATTTTTTTTTGTATAGATTCTCAGTACCTCTCCACAAACCTGCTAGCCGATAGTAATATGATCAGCATCCATAACATCCAAAGCATTGCAGAGGATACAGGGTGTAAGATATCTAGGCGATGAAGGTAGAAACTTAGTCATGCTCAATTGCAGTGCAGAATGATGCAATAGCTAATTTTGTGAGTCATTCCGGGCGTGTTTAGGATGACTTCTTTCTAAGTTTGTCTTTGTTCAGATTCCATAGGTCATCACATTTCTCATTCTCTAGCATACATTTATAGCTGTTGTACAAACTTACTGTACGGCGCTCGGCAGAAAGTCAGCCTGCGTCAGCGCTTTATCTTCTCGGTGAACGGATTTCGCTGCAGTCGCATGTTGCAGTCAGTTTCGAAATAGGGGGAAAAGAGAGAAGGCAGAGATAAAATACTGACTGTGGCGTGGGATATTCCATATCAAATCGGACAGCAAAAAATCTAGAAATTTTTTTAAATTTTATGTATCCCTAAATATAGTGAATACATTTATAAACGTATTAATATAAAAATTTAATTTTTATCATTTATAGGTTCGTAGTTATGATGATCTAAAATTATCGTAAATATGATAAACTAAAACGTTTACTAACTAATATTTCTGAAACAGTAAACATTTGTTTCAAACGTATTTATATAGGTGATATCATGTAGTTTAAGGGTGTTATTTTTATAATTAGGATATTTTTATCTTCGGTGTCAATTCTCTATTTTATGGCGGTTTACTGCAGTACATATCAAAAAATTAAAACGAAAAAATACAGGATACTACTCACGTAATAAGGATTAATTTCCAGCAACTACCTTTTCGGAGAGTTGAATAGTTCAGACAATATATTTTTTTTTATTTTTTTTCGTAAAAAAACTGGCGGATCCATGGCGCAGCTGATTCATTTCACGACCAAGGACGCGCGCGTAGTTAATTGAAAGAGCTGACCCCGCTTCATCAGTGACTTTTTCAACTGTCATTAAATCGCATAGATTATTATATGTTCCGCTTAATGGAACAGTACCGTAAATTTATAATAGTGGCGATATTTTAATTCTTACGCAGTAGATGTATATTTATAAAATTTTATTGCTGAAGCGAGAAGTAAAGAGCTCTGTTACTTACGTTTACTGTGAATTATTAAACAAATTATTTATAACTAACTAACTCACTCGCCATCTCTGTGGAACCTGTAGGTTCATGGCAGCACGGACATAAGCTCTCCATACATCCCATCCCGAGCTAACGGTTTTCCAATTATCCCCTGTATAATCTACTTCCCTCAAATCATGTATAATGTTATTCTCCCACCTCATTCTTAGTCTTCCAACTGGGTGTTTTCCCTCCAATTTTCCTACCAGAAGTTTCCAAGCACCTCTTCCATCCCCCATACGTGCCAAATTTCCTGCCCATCGCAGCCCACGAGACTTAACTGTTTTTATTATATCTGGCTTCCTATACATATCATGTAGCTCACTATTATGTAGTTTTCTCCATTCACCTGTCTGTTCATCTCTTTTTGATCGAAAAATTTTCCTAAGAACTTTATTCTCAAATACTCGTAATCTTCTGTCCTTTTTTAAAGCAAATTATTTATTTTGTGTCGGTCGCGGTGGACTAGTGGTCTCTGGTCCCAAGGGTCGCGGGTTCAAACCCGGCCGGGGTCCATGGATTTTTAGGACGGAAAAATCCAAGGAGCAAGTCCTCCGGGAGGGACTTTAAGCCGTGGGTCCCGAGTCTGTACATTTGAGGCTCGTAAAAAATCCTTAAGCCTAAATGAAAAGGCCTCTAAGCAAAATTTACCGAACTTTCCCGCCCTAGTACTACCTTGGTTTCCTAGATGTCAGTATGAGGCGTAACGCTGACCACGTACCACTCAAAATGACATCTATACAAAAACAAGTGTAACTAAATTAGTATGGTTCAAATTCTTCCTTGTAGGGGGAGAGCGCCTAAATCTCTGGAAAGGGAAAACATAGGCTTACAATACAATACAAAAATTATTTATTTTGTTACAAATTTATCATTACAGTTAAATGTAATATTGTATAATAAAACTTACATCATTAATTGAATAAACTGGTATACATATTTTTATGTTATAATTACCAATTTCAGTCTTAAAATAACTTTTGTTCAGTGTACTGTATTGTACCCGGGAAACTTTGACGAAATAGTATTGTTATAAGATAGGCCTATCACTTCTAAATAAAACCGAACGTTTTAATACTCGTACCACTTGCTACCAAATTATAATAATGCAGGGTCAGCAAGTCTTCCTTAAACATATGCTTCTCCATAAACAATTCTCAAGTTCAGATTAAATACTAGGCAGTTGATTAACATCAGTGCGTGTGTTTAGTGCATCTCGTCATTTTAAGTGTCACAGTCAAATTTAAAATAATATCTTATTGTTTTTAACTAACAAGTTTGCAGATCAACGAAGACTAAATGGTGAGTTAGAAGTTAAATATAATTTTAATTATGCTCATATTAGTATACAATAGTTATTAACAATATTATGTTTTAATATATAATTTTACAATATCTTAAATGTTTCTAGAATGAGAGAAAAATCGTAGAGGTATACATTTTGTATTATAAAAGGACAATAATGGAAAGTTTAGACATTAAATTAAACACTATAACAATAATTTAGCTTATAATATAAGCTAATATTATCGTGCATTTTAATATAATCTTAGGTATGTCATGAGTAGGGGATGCAAGATCAGTAAATGATACCAAGCCAATAAAATATATTTATACCTCTTAAATATTACTATATTACTTGTAACACATGAAAATTGTTATAATTTACTATCGATAGCTTAACATCAATTGCAATATTCGACATCAGACATTGGTGTAGGGTACAAGTACAAAATATTACAACGCATTATAAAACTACTCTCTAGAAAATATTTTTAATAGGCCTTCCAGCTTGAATTCGTAGGTTCTTGGTAGTTTAAATTAAACTATACATTAGTCAAAATCAGCACAAAATTAACCGCCTACTGAAGATATCAATAAAGATTCTTATATTTAATGACGTTTATTATGTAGCAATTTATTTCAAGCGCGAGGTTCTCCTACGTACCATAAATTTACGACATGGGACTCACGGATGTCCTTCCTTCTGGAGAAAGCTACATTCAGGATTGTTACGCCATTAAAATTCCATTGATTCCCATCCAGTTTGAACCCGCGAAGCTCGGAATCAGAGGCGTGCAGAGTAACCACTAGTCCACGATGATGATAGTAATGTAATAATTGTTATAATGATAATAAAAATAATGTAATGATGATAATAACAATACAGAATATTTGTAAGTGCGCAAAGGACTATTACCAAGTAGCTCCGTCATTGTTTGTACGAGCGAGAGATCTTCACTCACGCGAAAGGTATTGCGGGCAGTCTACACATAGGAGATTTTAGGGAAAATAATTATTTTTGGTAGTTTCCTTTCAAAACTCCACTTTAATACTAATTACAAAAAATTAACTGGTGTTCAGGTAATAACGTGGCACTTTTTGGTTTTATAATTTTTTTGGTGAGAAAGGTCAATTGCATATTAATTTCATTTACGCCCTTCGGAAAAACGTAAATATTAATATACTAATTTTCAAGCGATAGAGCATAAAATCATTTATAACGTGACTATATTTTCAAGTTGAGGGAGTAGTTATACTTCGAGAAATTTATTTTTTAAAAGAGACTATTTAAAACAATACGATAAATTGACAGCTCTATTACTCTTTAATTACACCAAGCGAAGACTTGAAATTCGGTTCAGATATTCAGTATATCATAAAGTTTCACTGTAAAAAAAATTGTAAACTTTTAAAGATATGAGTTCAATTTTCACAATTTTTTTGCCGATTTCGTATGAAATGTACCGCGTGCGATTTCAGCGAACCCCGTTCACAGGTAACGAAAGTGCTGATGTCGGGCTCGTTTATAGCCAGTTCCCTAAGAGAATGTAATAGACAGCTCTGTAGTACAAGAGATTGTGCAGGAAAAATGTTTAAAGGATTTGTATGTATTTCCTAACTCCTTAATAAGACTGTAGTTACTGCAAAATCTCTTGTTTTCCTGAGTTCTTATAAAAAATACCGATGGATATCCCCGGCAATAGAAACACTGGGTTAAACTGTACACATACTATAGTGACGTAAAGCATGACGTACAGTCGCATTTACTGCCTGATACAATTACAGCGGTTGAAACAAAGCATGTTTACATTTAGCAACCGGTCAGTCATAAGACCACCTCCAGCAGGCAGAGTAACTCATGTATATCCCTTAGTTGAGCTAATTCTAGAGAGTAATGATAGTTTATGTTCACATATGTTGACAATTTATTTCCCCTGTTGTTTTTAACCTTCTTTACCTGTGTCTTCCACATTTCTCTGGTTCTAAGTCGCCTTGATTATGCACCCGATCTGCTGTGTCAGCCAACATAGTTATCTGAGACTACCTAAAGCCTCGATGCTGTACCTCTCAGGCCGTTTGCAGTATCAGTATTGCTTTTTGTTAATTAGCAATAAGTTGTTGTAGTGTGTACAGTGCAGTGGTATCAGAAGATAATTCAAGATTCCATTTAATTGCAGCTGAGTTTGATACTCTCTACCGGACGCCAATCTGGTTGCGCAAGCGTAACCTCTCTCTTACAAACTATCCATACATTCTTAACCTAGGATCGCTCTGAACTTTCCTTGCTCTCTGGTTATTTTGCTTTCTGATAAAACTATTTCGTCAGTAATTAATTGTAGCTCTTAGATGATTTGCAACTGCAAATACTGCTGCTTGAGATTACAACATTGACGAAAGATGTGGACTTGTAGGTGAGATGGTTGTAGGTGATAGTTATGTCAGGAAAGAAAATGGGCGACAAACAAGAAACAGAACTGTAAAATTAATATCCTAATATTGCCAACTTCATAACACACTTCAACTACAGTAAAATCTTCGCTTTAATGAGTTCTCAATTTGACCTCCAGCCCTATCTATGATTGTGCTCATCTGACGGGATCAATCATGTCCTATTTTTATAGTATATTCAAACAGACATTAAAAACGCGTTCTCATATCATTGATAGGTGCTCCATACACCAAGGAAACGCGCAAAGTAAACCCTGGTGGACCATGCTCGACTCCGATACCAGAGTTCAAGTTTTCTAGCCCGAATTGGGTCGACGGATTTTTTTTCAGGGCGTAAAAATCAAATGCATTGGTTCCTTCGCATATTGATTAAATCCGTGGGTGCAGTGTCTTAAATTTATGGAACGTAAAAGAACTTCAAGCCTAAAAATTTAGTCTACTCCGAGCAAAATTGTTAGGCTTTTCACGCCCAGATTTATATTGCCAGACTAGTAATGACTGGAAATAAGCGTAACTAAATTAGGTTAGCTAAAAAACTCTTCACTGGGGGGGGGGGACACATACACCCTGAGCACGAAGAACGGTGTTCAATCAAAATCAAGTGATATGAGTTATATAAGAGCGTTGTTTTATTCCGACTGGGCGTGCCTGAGCGCCGCGAACTTGAAGATATATTGCGCTACCCCAAAATATTACGGATGAATGGAAAGAAGCCTGCTCTTCATTTTCCCGTTCTTCTCTTATGACCGATACCGGAATTTTTGGGATGAGCACGTGGCCCCAGATGTTCTGTCTATATAATATTATCCATATCTATTTCCTCTAGTAGTAGACGTTTTCCATAATTAGTTCGACTTCAAGTTAACATCATATTTCTGTAACTGTTTCATGGTCCTGCCATGAGTATCCTTTTGTCCAAAAACGAAAAACGTACAACTACCTTATAGATTTTTAGGAGCTAAAAATGTAATATATTTTAATGCGTTAAAAACTAAAAAAAAAATACTAAATGCTATTTTTTTTTCAGTTTCACAGAATAAAACTTACTGTAAAAAAGATGCAAGTAGGCCTATAAGTGTTCTACTTATCAATCATTGGGATTTTTTCCCTGAAATTTTCAGTTCTCTTTAGGCCTTCACAAACACCTTATTCCATTTCGACATGAAAATATTTGGTAATCATGTGTGAATTCGCTAAACCCTATAAACTAAAAACCTAATATATTGTATTGAAAATGAAAAAAACATATATTAATATAACTTATATATCTGTGTGTGTATGTGTGTTAACATTAATAATCGGTTAACATCTTGATTTTTCATGAAGAAACAGAACTTTACAAAATTGTCTAAAAATTAATAAAATGTACGTTTTAAACAAAATATTTGGAAATAAATATTTGCATAGGAATAAATAGGCATATGTCAATGTATTTGTATGTGAAATAAAAATCTCGTCAGGAACAGCGAACTCAATTTGAAATCCATCAGTCTAAACTATCTAAAATCCGTTCCCTATCCAACTCACTGGCGCTATCGAGCCCAGAGATTCATGACCGCACGGACATAAGCTCCTCAAATATTCTTATACTGAGCTAATGTTTCCAATAATTCCATGTATAATTTCGCATCTCAAATCATGGTTAATATTTTCTCCCAGATAATTCTTATCCTAATATTGGGCGCTTTCCCTCTTCCATTCCCCATTTGTGCCACATGTCCTGCTCATAAAACTTTACGAGACTTTATTGGTCTTATTGCATCTATGTTGTTTAACATTTTCCAATACTGTTACTTTAATACAGTTCCAATAATGGGTCATATTATAATATTACAATGATATTCTGAAAAGAAAAGTCCATTATTGGAACTGTGTTAAAATAACAGTATTGGAAAATATTAAATAACATCGATTACTGATTACAACAGTGGTGGTGTAAAATTCTCAAACATGGATACTTCTAAATGAAGCGGCCGTTGGCGATGGTAGTGACACCTACCTGGCAGCGGACGAAACGAGAATTATAAATTTGTATATGTGGGAAAAAATTGTTAATGTTTGTGCCAGGTCTCGAATGGTGTAGTGGGCTGCACACTCCTACGGAGAAGAAGAGGTCCACGGTTTAATTCCTGGTTCAGACATTCATTTTTCTTTTCACAATATCATTATAATATGATCCATCGTTGGAACTGTGTTAAAATAACAATATTGGAAAGTGTTAAATGACATCGATTACTGCTTACAAAAGTGGTGGTGTAAAATTCTCAAACATAGATACTTCTAAATTAAGCCATCCGTTGACGTTGGTAGTGACATCTACCTGGCAGCGGACGAACGAGAATTATAGATTTGTATATGTGGAAAGAATTGTTAATGTTTGTGCCAGGTCTAGAATGGTGTAATGGGCTGCACACTCCTACGGAAAAGGAGAGGTCCACGATTCAATTCCATTCTTTTTTCTTTTCACAACATCATTATAATATTATTACACCTAGTTTCCCATAAAGTTCATGTAGTTCACTGTTAAGTAGTCTCTTCCATTCCCCAGTATGTTCTCTCTTTGGTCCAAACATTTTTCCTAAGCACTTTTATTCTAAATGGGAGCACACCGTAGCGTAATGGTTAAGGCAATACGCTACAAGCTGAAAGGTCGACAGTTCGAGTCCCAGTGGTATCAAGATTTTTAAACTGACCCAAACCTTCTGGTGGCACTATGGTCCTGAGGTCGACTGAGGTACTAATGGAAATTAGTATCTGATGCTTTTTCTGGGGGTATAGGAGGCCGTAACACAGGGCTGACACAAGTGCCGATTGTCTAGAAAAAGTGGGAGCTTTAACCTCCTCTTACCCCGAGGGCCTCCTAAAGTCACTTTACCTTTACCTTACTTTTATCCTAAATAATAATATTTTGTCCTCTCTTACAGTAATATACCAAGTTTCATTTCCATTTTGTATGACTGGAAGAATAACAGTTATACTGTGTGTGTATATATATGTATATATATATATATAACTATAACTCACTGGCACTATCGAACCCGTAGGTTCATGGCCGCGCGGACATAAGCTCTCCATATATCCCTATCCTGAGTCAATGCTTTCCAATCATCCCCTGTATAATCTACTTCCCTCAAATCATAGTTAATGTTATTCTCCCTCCTCATTCATAGTTGTATATACTTTGGTATGACAAGAGCCTTGCAATTTATAATAGTATGCGTTTTCCGATATTGTGCCTATATTCAATTTCCTTCTTCACCTCATTCATGTTATTATTATTGTTCCTAGATATTTGAATGTTGTCACTTATTTTTCAAAATTTCCCTTGTTATTAAAAGTTGCCTGCTTACAAATATTATTATTTAAGTGTAAAGAGCAAGCCGTATCACCGCAAGATGTAAAGCGGTCTAACTTTCTAAAAACGGTTACCTTTACTTGCATTTATTGCCCAAAAATAATTCTAGTTACCCGTTGTCTGCTAGTTATGAAGGTTCTCTGCAGCAATTAAACGTATCAAGAAAAACGCTTTCATTAAAAAAAAAAAACCCACCCCTGTGGCCTGATGTGTTTGAACCTAACCACTTTCCTTAATATGTAAGCCCCAAAAAAGTTGACGGATAACGGAAAATTACAAGCTCTAGTTTTATTGTTAGTATATATATCAAGGTCGTCTTATCGTAAGTTTACTTGACAGAAAAATTTGTGGTCTCTGAAGTACTGCAATCGTTAAAAAAGCTATCCACCCAAACTCTGACACGATTTAATTTCCGATGGATCTAAGGCGTCCGTCTTTACTGCCAAAACTATTCTTTGCTAGTTCTTTTGCCAGACAGATCCAGGAAGTTAGTTATCTTTGTACTGAAACTTCCTGTGACCTTCGCTTTCTGCATTTAATATACAGTGCCTTCTGCTAAAATAAATTTTAAATAAAATATCTAATAACACAGTCATAGTTTTCGTTCCTAAAGAACAACTTTGAAAAAATTCCGGTCTTATTAAGTAGCTAAACCACTAACAATATTGAACTCGAAGACTCAGGCTGCGCGGACATACAGTATCTATTCTGAGCTAACATGTTCTAATAATTTCCAGTATTATTCTTCTCCTTCCATTTACGGTTAATTTTATTCTTCCGTCCATTCTTGGTCTACTGCGTATAGGGCACTTTCGTTCCGATTTTGCTACAAGAAATTTCATGTTCCTCTCCCATTTCTCAGTCATGATGTATGTCTCGCCTATTCTAGACTATGACACTTAACCGTTATTATTACACCTGATTTCAAAACAGATAGTGTAGCTCACTGTTAATCAATTTTCTCGATTCACCTCTCTGTTCTCCTTCCATTGGTCCAAAAATTTTCCTAAGCACTTTATTCTCATAGGCCTACATGGAATTAATTTCTTCTCTTGAAGTAAGAGACTATGATTCGCAATCATACAATATAAATGGAAAAGTAATCGTTTTATATATTTTACATTTTTAGAGAAAATTTATCTTGAAAGAGTACTAAGAGATTGGAGGAAAAAATGTCAAAAAATGGGCATACCAATCCAAAATACACATGTATATTCACTCAATTTTGCAGACGACCAGGTATTAATAGCACAAGACCATGATGAATAGAATATATGACAAAAATACTAAAAGAAGAATATGAAAAATGGGGACTTTATATAAACATTGAGAAAACTAAATATCTGTGTATAGGAGAAGAAATGGAAAATATAAATTTCAACAATGGAGAAGAACTAAAACCTAGTATTGAATGAACTTGTTTAGGAACAAAATTAGACCATTCAGGCGATAACACAGTGGAAATTAAAAATAGAATCGCACAAACGAAACAATGCTTTAAACTCTGTTTGATGAAGCAAGAATGTTACCAAAAATAGAAAATTACAAATATATCAAACCATAATTCAAAGCATTTTAACATATGGTGCTGAAGTTTTGAAAATTCCTACCAGGGAAATGAAAAGAATTTTAAGTACTGGAGGAGGGTTATTGTTGGGTAAAGAGGTAAAGATTGGATTTAGTGACACTAGGAATACTGAAGGAGTTCTCCATGTGTGAGAACTTAGGTTGCTCAGGTTGGTAATCGGTAGAGTTGAGGTTCTTATCTCGGGATTCCACAAGGACTTCGTCGGGCAGAATTAATGTGTAAAGAAGGTCTGGTAAAAGTAGTTTATTCTTAACTTTTATACACTGCAAGTAATTGTATATATGAAGTGACTTTATTCAACTTTCAGAACGAAGTGTTTTTGAGAAGTGACTTTGTTTGATCGTATACGAGAAGTGACTTGATGTAATTTTATACGAGAA
Source organism: Diploptera punctata (assembly GCA_030220185.1). Classification (NCBI taxonomy): domain Eukaryota; kingdom Metazoa; phylum Arthropoda; class Insecta; order Blattodea; family Blaberidae; genus Diploptera; species Diploptera punctata. Next base: position 455,291 of record JASPKZ010010284.1, on the reverse strand, counting down.
GTGACGAGGAGAAGCCTCTCTCGCCTATAGGTAAATTAGTTACTCCCACTACCTCGACCTAGTGGACCTAAGGTCAGTGCTTAGGCACATATAACGAAACATATAATTGGTTAATGCGCCCTCCTATTTTGATCCCGGGGGTGTTGTTACAAATTTATTATTGGCGATTTACGCCTTCAGAGGTTGGACCTTTTTTCCCGTGCTGGCTTCACGTACAGTCGGGTCACAAAACATTAGCTAGGCTTGGGTTTTTTTTCTTAGGCTTGGGTTTTTTCCTAGGCTTCAGACGCTAGAAAATTGCCATATTCCCACACTTTTTGCTAGCGTCTGTTTGTGTCAGGGTAAAACCCCCGCTTGTACATTTAGCTAATGGGTTATGGTTATCACGATAAATCAGTTAACTGGAGGCTTAGAAGATATTCCTACTCAATCTGTCGAGCAAAGGATTTTGTCATTAGTAAGTTATTATCATGTGTCAGCCACTCCATCTTAACAAAAGAAAGGGTGACATTACCTGAGTTGACAGTACCCTCCTTAATAACTAGCATTGTAATTACATTGATGCTGACTTCTTTGGATCATTTTATATGACCTTTGCGCCAACATAATCAGGTTCTACTCGCTTGCCTGATCAATTTGAATATAAATATGACCTAAGTCCAGTAACTGCTTCATTAAATGATATTATAATTTTATCTGCTTATTATTACCGGTAGGGTTTATTTTATGATTTACACAGGAGGCTGTGTGACTAACTTGCCACAGTACAGAAATGGATGTTTTAAGAAGATCAGCTGAAAAATCTATAATGGATAATATACGAAATAAAGAAAGATATCATAGACATTATAGAAAAGAAACGATTACAGTGGTATGGCTATGCCACAAGAATGCTAGAGCAAAGATTGGATCCCAATGGAAAGGAGGAAGACCGAAGAAAACTTGGATAGAAGGGGTACAAGCGGCTATGAATATCAGAGGATTGGAGGAAGATCAATGGATGGACAAAGAGGAATGGCGTTTGGTTTCCGGAAGACGGCGGCAGCTGCCATGATACCGGATGATGATGATGATGATGATGAGAGAAGTTAAGGTGACAATAGTCATCTGTAATGCATAGGCCATTAGCATGAGTTTTCAGAGGTGAACCTAATTTCTTTCTTCATCTCATTCCTGTTTGTAATTATTGTTCTCAAGGATTTGAATTCCGCTACTTCTTCAAAATGTAACTCATAAATATGCATATTGGTCCAACGGGGGAAGGGAATCAGTACTCACCTCATTTCATAATGCTGCTGAGATCATTTACTGTTTATTTTCATGCGAATCCAAGTTGAACTTATTAATTCAGGGGTTTATTACTCTAAATTTTCAGAATATAATAAAATTCCATACACATACACACTGCAGCCAAGGTATTTTTTTATTTCATATTTCTTTATAGATGCTTTAACTCTTAAGGTCACATTAGATGTAACTTTTTCCCCTCATCAACTTTGACGAGTTCAAGGCCAGTTTCTTTTATTCTTTGTGCGAAGGAGTGTTTATTTGTGATTTTTATGATAATGACCACTTCAAAAGTTTTTCAAGCCAAGAATCAATTCTTAATATCTGTTATTGGATATTACAAATGTTAAAAAAAAAACCCTAAATATATATTAGGTCTATATTATATAGATGCTGCCTTAATATACTGACCGGTTTGGTTTGAAATTATGTTACATGGCTGCTATATAAAATAACTAAACATAACAAAAGAATTCGATTAATATGGACCCTCCACGAGGACCTGGTCCACTTCACATGAATACGTATATTTTATCAATGAGGATGCTATCTGTAAAAACCACTCACCTAATTTATTTATTTATTTAATACCATTATAATTTTATTAAACCCAAAGACTGTCGCTTTCTGCAGTTGAATGACGTGTGAATGTTATAATCAACAATAATTTTTCAAAACGTTAAGTAAATATCAGCGCTTTTTAATTATGATCAGTTATAAATATTTTCAGATTAATCTGTACCTGTCTGTATAAATTAATAGAGTAAATAAACTTTAAAATAGACTAAAAGCTAAGGTGGACTCTGGGGTCAACTTTATCCGAATATGGAGGTTAAAGTGGACCTTTCTTGCAATCTAAAAAATATTATAAATTATGAAGATGTTTCCATATTAAAATAAAATAACAATGTTATTTCATAGTTACAACACTAATGATATTCACTGTAATTAAACAAAATTCAAATCCTTTAGTTAAAAGAAGTAAAACAACAAATTCAAAACACGGGTCCAAATTACTCGAAGTTCTTCTACTGTATATATAAGTGTGTGTATATATATATAACGCCGGGTAACGAGCACGAGGTATCTAAAAATAATAACGATATAAATTTATAATTATTTCCCTTTTAATTATTCAACTAAAAGCAAAAAAAAAAACACATTTATTTAGGCTTAGCAGCGCACGCCGGGCATTACCTAGTAAATAAATAAATAAATAAATAAAATATATATATTCTATGTTTTTGTTAGCATTAGCTAGTATTAGATCCATCATCATTGTATTTTGTTTAGTCTGTATTTTAAAATCTTAAAATTGTAATATGTACGTAATTTTTTGTATAATTTTACTATTCGCTGGTTGAGTGGAAGAGAAGGCCTTATGGCCTTAACTCTGCCAGCTAAAATAAATCATTATTATTATTATTATTATTATTATTATTATTATTATTATATATACTAGGGTTTTTATTTATTTATTTATTTATTTATTTACTAGGTCATGCCCGGCGTGTGCTGCTAAGCCTTATATATATATATATATATATATATATATATATATATATATATATATTTGCTTTTAGTTGAATAATTAAAAGGGAAATAATTATAAACTTATATCGTTATTATTTTTAGATACCTCTTGTTCATTACCCGGCGTTGGCCAAGAATCTATTTACCCCGATCTTCTTGGCATAAATTAGTTGAAAGACGAAAATTGTGTTTTTATGTTTAATTGGATAAGTAAAAGGAAAAAATAACTATAAATTTGCTCTCTTCGTTATTGCAGCTAAAACAACCAATGAACTAATTAATGTTATTTCCAAACTACCTTTCATACAATCCAATAGTATATAAATTTCATCTTCCAAAAATTAATATTCAAGCAATCACTATAAATAAAACCATATCGTTATTATTTTTAGATACTCCGTGCTGATTACCCGGTGTTGCCCGGAAATCTACGTATCCCGATGTACGTGGTATAAATGATCTGAATGACAAAATTCGTTATCCGAAAATAAATACCCGCCGTGCGCTGCTATGCTTGCCCGGAATCTACTTATCCCGATCTTGTTGGCATCAATGAAAGGAAAGAAATGGCTATTGTGAGTTATCCGTAAAATATGAACATATGCTGTCGCGGACTTTTTTATAGAGTTTGTTGAAGTATTCAATTCTGTGCACGTTAATTTTGTGTATTTGTTATGGTTTAAGCAGCGTAAGCCATTTTATAGTATAAAAAGGACTTTCTTTCACAATTTTCACTACAAGGGGCGATTTTACGGTGTGAAGGGGTTGAGTATTACAACTCTCATAGCCTATGTTCATCCCGAGAATTTTCTGAAAATTTTGCAAAAAGACCCATCACAATCGAATGAACGGTATGGCAGCGCATAAAATACGAACAAACAAATATTACTTAATACAGGCATTCCATTTACCGCAGTTCGCCCTTGATTCCTGCTTTCCAGAGATTCCTATCTTCCCATTGTCCTTCTTCCATACCCCTCTTCATCATGGCATCATATATTCCCTCATACTATGTTCTTCTACTTCCTTCTACCTGGTACCATCCCAATTAACTCCTGTTTAGGCCACTGTTCCTCCGACATCCGTTGCATATGTACATACCACTGTAAAGCTCTCTTTGTTATCCTTTCGATAACAGATTCTTGTGCATCCATTTCTTGTCTGATATATGTATTTCGAATATTTTGTAGCCTGGATATTCTCATACTTCTCCGTAATCCATCCATTGCTGTCGCCAAGATTCTTTTCTCGATCCTTTCATTTATTGTCCAGCTTTCTGTTCCATATGTAAGTATACTTTCTATTATTGTTTGTATAATTTTTTTTTCTGGTCAAATGTCTAATCCATAAAAGACCATTCAGGGTTCTAATCGCCTTCCTTGCACAACTTAATTTACTCTGCTAATGCTATATTTTTCACAAGTACCAGATTTATCTATTATAGATCCAAGTTATTTAAATTCTTCAACACGTTTAATTATATTATTTATTTGTAGGTCTTCTGAATTTCCTCTGATTACCATATATTCTGTTTTGATATAATTTATCTTCAGTCCACCTGCCTCAAATGCATCTACCAACTTTCTAATTATATATTCTATACCTTCTTTATCTTGTCCTATTATAATCTGGTCATCAGCGAATAATAAATTGTGCAGTAAACGGTCATTAATATTGATTCCCATTCCCCTACATGACTTATTCCATTTCATTGATACATATTCTAAGTATATCTTGAACAATGTTGGAGATATCCCGTATCCTTGTCTTAATCCTTTTGTTATATCAAATTCTCAGGAAACAATATTTCCAACCTTAATACTTGCTTTACAATCATGCATTAATTTTATAAAATGTATAAGAGATTTAGGTATTCCAAACTTTTCCATTGTCACCCAAAGCTTGTTGATGGGTACAGAGCCTTTTCCAGATCTATAAATGCCATATGTACATATTTTCCTTTAGCCAACATCTTTTCTGTAATCTGCCTAATCACAAATATATTATCAAGGCAGGATTTACCTGCTGTAAAACCTGTTTGTTCTTCTGATATTTTATTTTGTATTAGTTTCTCTAATCTAATTTTAATAATTGTACTTAACATTCTACTAATTGCTGCCATAACACTGATACCTCTATAATTTGCTGGATCTCTGTAATTCCCTTTATTTTTGTATATTGCACTAATATACGGTAACTTTCACCTATCCGGAATAAGATCCCCTATCACTTGGTTAAAAAGTCTAGTTAAAATTCTTATAACTCCTGAACCAACATATTTAATTAGTTCCATGGTTATTCCTCCTGGACCTGCCGCTTTTCCATGTTTTGCTGTTCTCAATACGTTTCTTAGCTCCTCTACTGTTATAGGTACCATAAAGTCACCCTTTCCATTATCCAGTTGTGCATAGTCTATAAATTCTCTCCTAGTTTATGTTATAAGCATTTTAAAATATTCCTGAAAAGTTTTCATTGGTACTAAATTAAAACTCTTTGTCATATTCTCATTTCGCATGTTTTTAATTGTCGTCCATGCTTGGGCTGACTTTGTATAGCCTACTTTATGCTCGATTTCTACACATACCCTATTCCACATTTCTTCTTTATGTTTCCTGACTTCTGCTTTAACCTTCCTTTTAAGTATGCTATAACTTTGATAATCTTCTCCTTACTTGGAACTTAAGTATCTTTGATATGCATTTTTCTTTTCTGTTATGATATCAAGTATTTCCTTATTCGCCGAATGGTTTTTATGGTGTTTATCATATATATTTGCCATGATTTAAGCCCCAAAAATAAAAGTATACAGTAAAACTTGTTTAATCCGGAAAGTGAATAATGGGGAAATCTGTCCAATGTGAACAAATTTATGGTCCCGGCAAAATAATAGTAATTTTACTTGTATTTATTTTGTCTAAAACGGAATCTGTCCAACACGGAAACGGAAGGATATTTCTGCACAATTAATAAAAAATGTTTATAAGTCGGAAAGGTAGAGAGAATAATAAGTTAGTTTCCACTTCATTGAATTCCCGTTAGGTGAATTATCATAAGTAATGCCACGAGTGATTTCCAAATTATCGATAAATTCACGACTCACGAAGTGAGGAGTGAATTTATGTAGAGAATTTGGAAATCAAGAGCGGCATTTGTTAGGACTATTTAACGAATAAAATTAAGCTGTTTACTCACATATCATTATTTAAATATAGTTATTTTAAAATACTTATTTAGTTAATGTAAACGGTGATGTTTCAAAACAAATGAGAAACGATTGTTACGCTTGTTCAACACTGCAACCAGATCATATTATTTTATTGCCAAATGATCGCAATATTGTAATAACGCACCCTAGTGGAGAAATGTATCATCATCATCATCCTGCCAGGTATTAGTCCTAGAAGAACTGTTACGGCCTGAGAAAGCGGTTTTCGGGCCATCTTTTCATAGGTCGACCAAGTGACCGTTTCCCATTTGGACAGTAGTTCATTATTGCCTTGGGGATCCTGGATCTAGCCATTTTTGGAGAAATTTATAACCAACATTATAGGTATTAATTAATTCATTTCTGATGTCCTGTGATGTAAATATGTCAATTATATTTTTCTGCAACGTTATTTCCAGAGAAATAATTCGTTTAAGAAAGTGGTTTCTTTTTGTTTGTGGTATAATCAATTGCTACAAATGTTTTTATATTATCTCCCGAAAGCACCATCAGGTGACATTCGTGCACTATGTATACAATCTGGTAGCCGTATTTCTTGGAGAGTGAATCACCACAAAATAATACTATGATCTATTCAGAATGTTAAAAAAGGAGGAGCTTTCTTTAATATGATAAACTTGTTTGATAAATTCGAGGTCAAACACGACTGTGATTGGTTGTAATTAAAAAATCATTGAAATGTGAAAGGCTGAAGTTGGATATTGAGGGGCATTAAATATATTAGGACATAATATAAAGCATGTCCACCGCTGTGGTCTCGAGGTAGCGTGCTGCCTTGTCACGCAGCGGGCCCGGGTTCGATCCCCGGTCGGGGCAGTTTTTATCGGGGTTTTTCCTCACCTGTAAGACAAATTTCAGGAAACTTTAAGGCCCAAACGGTCCCCGAAATCATATGGCCATCATCCTTACCATTATCATTATCATCATCATCCTTCACCGGTGTGGAAAGCAACGGGAAGCTACCACACCTGCACAATTCCCTAGTAAAGCTGCAAGCATAGCATGAAAATGCTATGATTGCAGTGAAGGACCTGCCTTCGTGCAGAATTACTATGGATGGAATATAAAGCATAATAGCCTTCTGCGTATTTATCATTTTATAATATATTTTTTAATCTCTGTTTATTTGGCTTAACTCACTTAGCTCAAGATTAGATCTACTAATTGATTATAAACCTGAACTTAACGTAGATATCAAGGGCTACAATGGAAAATGCCTGTGGTCTGAGCGGTAATCGAACCCGGAACATCATGAACTGTTGTGAAGCGCTGACCTTGAGACTGGTCTGGATCTTAATAGTTATTACTTGGACTTATCTCTAAGAACGTTTACTAGTTTGTACAATGCAGGGAGGGGGAGTGGAAATATTCTCTCTCATGACACCCATCAATTAATTTTCCGGAACATTATACAGCCACTAATAGCAATAGTTTATCGCTATTATGTGTACCTTTCGATCCCCATCATCGGTCATAACTCTACAACAACCTACATCTTACATAAAATACAACTAAAGAAAAAATATTCTGCTTAAAAATGTATTTGAAACCAAGATATTCCAGCTGTTGTCATTTGAGCTTCTCGGGCAATTCAAGAACAGACACAAATCTCTTTTATGAATGCCTGTATATGACTAGCCAAAGTAGTGATCTGTTCACATTGCAACAGTTGTTTCTACTAAGAAGACTTCATGATGGGATTAATTAGTTAATACAATGCAGTACAAATAAAGAGCTTTACGCCCTGGTGCTCTTACTCAAGCAGTTAAGGAACAGACCCTCTTTTAAATAAATCCATAGTACACAAAGTAGTTATTTATGTTCTAAGGATTAAAGTCAGATTTTACGGATGATCTGAGATGGAATTTTCAAAACTAACACTTCAGTTCTAATAGCATATTTGTTCGTTATTTCATATTATATGTCGAATTCCATTAGGCCTACTATATAAAACACGAAATTAAATAAATAAAAGATGGTCGGTGTCGGGGGTTTATTGATTATAATCTTATCATGCTCGCCGCTGATTACAATATTCGCAGATTTAAACCCGTCTAGATTACATATATTTCTAACAACATAAAACTGTGAGTATGAGTTCCTTGGGAAGGGAACTTGTCCCGTACCTTAGATTGATGGGACATAAAATAATTTATAATCTGAAAGCAGCGCCCTTTGAGACAATTTATCGGATCTTGGATCTTTCAGCTCAGATTTCACTTCCTACGCTAACGATCTACCTTTTGAAGAGTGTCATAATATAATATAATAACATAAAATAACATATTTAAATAATTTAATTGTATAATTTTCAATATTGAGGTCAGAAGAGGTGTTGGTGTACAATTTTTAATCGCTAGATTGTACACCAAATTCCCGTATTATATTCAAATCCCCCCCCTCGCAGTATATATGCTCAAAATACATGTTTAATGGAGATTCGTCCGTCGAATGGGGACATTAAAACATGACGACTCCTTTGGTGCTTTTCTACAGGAGTACCGTCTCCATACTCTTTTACCATCATGCCTAATACAAACAATACAGTTTACACTATACACAACACAAAGACCTAAACATTAACTCATCCTACATTCTTCTCTCTACACAATACCACCATCTCCGTGAAATGGTTTGCTGAAGTGGTACATGAAGTAAAAAAATAGGCCATCTATTCCTCCGGCCTGGATCACGAAGCACGAAAACTGAGGTGAGTGGCATTAAAACACATACCTTTGTTATAATAACCTCAACGATGGTTGAAAATGGCTTTTAAATGTGTATGTTTCAATGTTTCAAATTATTGTGATTGATCGCGTCCCTCTAAGGTACTGAAGGCATTGGGCACGTAGAGTACCTAGACAGGTGGAGGTTAACTATTGGAATATTTAAGTAAATTAATTTTTAACGAAATGTGTGAAATGTGACATAGTTCACACTTGCACATGTTTAAAGGCGTGTTTCAATTAATGCAGGAAACGAGATAAGTTAGGATCACAACCCTCAAACAGCACGCGGCTCAGTCACGCGAGACCTGTCAGCGCTGATTTTAATATCAAGAAGCATTTGATGTTCTTTTTGTGTACGTAATACAGGGCTACAAACATCTGCACAATGTTATCAGCTTTTGTTTTATTAAACGTGTGCACAAAAATATCCCCACACATACAATAGAGAGAAATTATGTATATATATATATATATATATATATATATTTGAATTTGCAATTCAGAGAGACGGCACATCTACATATAGGAGCTCATAAGATTTTTTATTGGTTAGCAAAGCTCATTGCGTTGTGCTGCTTACCAGTGGCGGTTCCTGAGTATCAGCATAGAATCAGTCCCAATTTTACACCGGGGATTGTTAGGAAAATTATATTGTATCATAGTTTAAAAAACACACACAAATTGGACAAATGTATGCAAATTAAGATATACCGTAAACTTCGGTAGTAGCAAATGGTGAATAATGCCGAAACGACATAGAAGCAGTTTCAGAACAACCCAAAACTACTGAACTCACACGCCTGACTGATGTTACGAGCAGATAAACAAGAACACTATCCTCTCCATATTTCCAGTGTTCAGTATAATTCATCGTTCGATATTACTATCGATAGATAGTATACTATAAGACATACGGTCCGTATGTCGCCCATGTTCTCGTAGAAGAGTACGCAGTTATCTGCTACAAACTTTCAGAATTTGATAGACAGCACATTTGACTGTTTTGTGCTGAGTAACTATAGTGAGGGTACGGTTAAAGGCATATCAAGGATGGCTATGATGAAGATGTTTCTTATTGGATTTTTGGACCCTTTACATTCAAAATATCGCATGGTAATATATGAATGAAAGGGTCCAAAAAAGCAATTAAAGTGGTTCTTTCCTGAAGACATATCTTCAACACAGCCTGCCTTCATATACACCATTGGTGATGCCTGGTATGAAAGGATAAAAAATCCAATAAAATTGTGCTTTCTTGAAGAAACATATTCCAACACAGCACCCATTCATATGCTCCATTGGTAAAATCTGATGTGAAGGATCCAAAAAAATCCAATAAAGTGGTTCTGTCCTGAAGAAACTCTTCAACATAGATTGCTTTCATATGCCCTATTGGTGGTATCTGGTATGAAATGGTCCAAAGAATTCAGTAAAGTGGTTCTTTATGAAGAAACATCTTCAATACAGCCCACTTGTTGTGCCTTTAACCTTGACATTCACTATAGTAGTTTGTGACACGAGAATGAGCTATAAACAGGCCGGAATAATATTCACGTTCCGCGAATTATCAAATAACTTACATTCACGTTATTATTCCGTAAACACTCTCGTGTAAAATCTACTTTATAAATTTATTTTGTGCTAAAAAAAAAGGAAGGTGACATATTACACAGTAGTTTTGACTCTTAATATCGCCCACGAAGGGTCAATTTCACCAACATAGGTAACTGTATTACGTCAGTTTTCCCCGTGTATAATGCATGGCTTAAACTGGCGTAATGCAGTTGGTGAAACCGACCCTAAGTTGTTCCTAATATCGCTGATTGTCCCATTTGCCACGGATTGTTTTCAAACGGTACACAATGTTCGGATGTTTAACAAATTTTGTAAGTGGGTACACGAGAAATGTGAAAAATATATAATAGTTTTAAAAAAACTAAAACACCACGCTTTACTAGAAAACCGAACTAAAAAAATGAAAAATAATTTTAATTTCCAACATGCTTGGGATAAATAATTTTACCATCAAAAGTGTGGGGTGCTCTTTATCAATTAATATATTTGATAATAAACAGATATTGGTAAAAGTAAAATCTCCCAGAAGAAAATGTAAAAATCATAAAAAGCACCCCACGCTTTTGATGGTAAAATTATTTATCCCAAGCATGTTGGAAATTAAAATTATTTTTCATTTTTTTAGTTCGATTTTCTAATAAAGCGTGTTCTTTTAGTTTTTTTAAACTATTATTTATTTTTTTATTTTAATATTTTACAGAATAAGATAAACATGTAAATATCTTTAAATTCGATTATATTGTAGTATGAGATTAAAATAATACTCTTTAAAAAAAAACCTCCCAGCCGGATTTGAACCAGCTACCTATGGATTACAGAAATTATATACCACTAGAGTGTACCGCTGTATCAACTGAGCTATTACAACGATAGACTAAAAAGTCGACAAGTCCGCAACCTATTATACCAGTTTTCGTTTTTTTGATTTTCTGATGATTCTGGCCAGGATTCTAGAAACAAAACATGAAATTATTGTATTGTCACGGGTCCTTTACAAGTGCACAAAGTTTCAAGTCGATCCAATGTTTCTAAGTGGGTGAAAATCGTGTTCAAAAATTCCGTTACATAGATACAAAGACACTTTTTTTTATTTTATGATTATTCTGACCATGATTTTAGAAACAAAGTATGAAATTATTATATTATCACGGGTCTTTTACAAGTATGCAAAAGTTTCAAGTCGATCCAATGATATTAAGTGGGTGAAAATCGCGTTAAAAGATTCAGTTACATAGATACAGGTCAAGCTAATATAAAGCGTGTAAAAAGATCCTACTTTTGCGCAAATCGTTGCGGCAAGTGAATAAGTTGTTTCTGTATTTAAATTATGTTTTCAAATTTTAAATCGGTATTTCGAATTTTATCTCAATTCAATTTATTGATATACTAAAAATATATTGCAATATGTATTTCTACTTAAGTATTACTACTTATGCAAATGATTCTTGGACCAGTATTTATGTAGCCTACAATGGGCCCATGTTTCGAACATTTAGTTCAAAAGAGAAACATCTAACGCATTCTAAATACAAATTTGTTAGTCTATCACGATGCTAGTAATAAACTTTTACCTCACAATACATTAATTACAATGTAACATTCCATATTACGGCAGTTTTACATTTGATATTATTGTAGCGAACCTTGAAGCTACAATTTACCTTAGATGAGCGATATTTTGACCGTATATATTATTATATTTCTTGTCCCCCCTCCCCGTCGTAGCCGAGTGGTGTAAAGAATGATGTCTTGGTGCAGAACAATGGGACTTCCGCTGGTTCTAGTCCCCATGGGGAAGAAATTTCCTCCTGGAATTTCAGCCAATATGGGAATGGTGGACATCGATCATCATGAGGAATTTGGGTAACCATGTTGAGAAAACCAGTTATAATGGTTGAGGGATCTGACATTCTGACCACATGTCATACCTATACTGACTGTATGATCGTCCGCCTCTGATTAACACATGTATATCTGAGGCCAGCAGCCGGGTGGTAGGCCAAGGGCCTTTTAGACCTGTCGCGTCATGAGTTTATATACCGGTAGTTAATGAAGACAAAAAGTGAGAAATAGCATCAAATTAATTAGATTTTGATATAAAACTATAAAATCATAATATAAAAAAGATGGACCCTGAAAAGGTAGTTAGGATTCATAAAAACAGACATTTCATAACGGATCGGTTACGTTGCCTCATTCGGTATCATTATATCCAATTCCCAAGCAGCATCCTAAAACATGAGATAAATTTCGTAACGTAAACTGAAGATAGCTACCTTACCGAAATCCTAATAGTCTATAACCTATTCACATCCCGATCTAACGTGCCTAATGATATTTAAACATAATTTAAAATAGAACGATTTAGGACATAGTAACAAATTATTTCATTAAATGTCGAAATACCACGAATATCTACAGTAATATAATCGATAGCATTCGATATAGTTTACCCCATATGGTCCGATCTGACATGCTTAGTGCATAACAACAGCCCCGTTATCTAGGACACTGGTATTCTAATATCAATTAATACAAATTGAACTTCACTAAACAATCACAGTGCCGGGCATTATATGGCATTGTTACGAGCGCACGCTCAGCTACGTATTTCTGTTTCTGATGGGTTGAAAATCATGAACTTTCTGATCCATTCGCCAGTCGGTCTTGTTGCTCCAAATTTTGGACGGGACGTGTTTCCCACCGGGGTACGAAACATACCATCTGTATGGTCAAACTGGACCCAATATCTCGTCTGGCGTAGCCTATATTTCTGCACATGCTTGGCCGACACTCGCTCTTCTTTCTATTTCACACTGGAGCATATAAACTTTCCCTCGTACCACGTAAAACCTTAATTCGGAAGCTAAAATTATATTTTCATTGTCTATTTAGAGAAAAAATGTATATTATACATAAAACCTAAAAAATATACTTTTAATTGTACAACATACCTTCAAAAATTTTAATGTAAATGAACACATGACTAAACTGTTCCCAGTACTGTTCCACACTTCTAACAGGAAGTTATTTCCGTAGAAAATCTAATGGGACCTCATCCTACATTTCGGGAAAAAAACTGGTTCTTTCTTTGTGTACTTAATTGGTTTTATTTTTCGTTTTTATTTTAATATTAGTACCTATGAGTTTACAAGCTTATACACATAAACACATCATAACATTTCACCAGGAGCCGCCACTGGTCTAGGCTCAATTTCATTCTAGAGAAATGAAGTTGCAGTCGTTCTGGTTAAATAGAGGAGGGAAATTTTCATCTTGACATTTCCCTCACGCCCCATTTGCTGCTCCAAACAGTAACGATGCTACTCAATGAGCCGGCGCTAATTTCTTATTCAGCGGCAAGAGTGCCAACCTAAATAACTTCCGTTACCTGTGTTATTGAATAAAGATGAAGCTGTAACGTGATCTTTCTAATTTCACGATATTTCCGACAGAGGTCGGGGGAGTTGCTCTCACATATCAAAGCAAAACAGAACTCTGTGGATGAGGATAATTAAAGTTGAAACGAGCAGAAAAAGGAGGGTGGATATAGAAACGAGACTCGGGAGGGAAGAGAGGCGTTTCTCTTTAAAAACTAATTTGAGCATTCTCAACTACACTGCTTAAACAATGTAATTATTCCTCTATGAACTTTTGAAGAAGCATCATGGGTGAAAGCGGATAGAGTTTCTAAAACTTCGAAATTATTTTCAATCTCTTGCTGATTGTATTGCATATGCCCCACGAGGAAACAAACATCTGCTGACCTTTATAGGCTCGCTTCGAAAACGTCTCCATCCAATTTGTACTCCGATGAAAAGGGAGTATAAGCTGTAAAACAAAACATTATCCACAATTTTTTTTGAACTCCTCTGTAGAATTCCTTTTATATTCTTTATCATATCAGGCGTTCAGAATTTGTAATGCTGAACTAAACATTATTTTATATTAAATAAAACGTTGATAGTTTTATTTAATAAATAAGTATCATGGATTTTCATCAAGTAAACACCAAATCAATTGATTACCTAAAATATGATTTTTATCTTACTGTTGTGACTAGCATTTTATACAGTTTTTCATAGACTCTAATTAATTGCTGATTAATTACACAAGTCTGCATTTTAAAACTTTTTAAATCAATTTTTTATACTGATTCAAGAAATGAATTCAATTTTGTCCATCACGTCAGGTTTTTACACAAAATAAGAATTTATATTTTTACGATTTTAAATACTTTACGCACAAATATATTCAAACTTCATTTCACACAAGATTTGTTTTGTTAAAAATACTGTACAAAACTGTCATAGGTTCGTGACTACATTGTAACAAAACAGAAAGCAAATGCTGTTCATTAATTTTGAAACCTTCTCTTCTTCGACTTCCTTGAAGTTCCTTCATTTTTAGTCTCCCTCTTCAACATCCAACAGTAGTCGGCCATAATAGTTTCATTCCATGTTCCCTGGTACCTCCTCTCCATCTCTTTATTGTCCTGGTGTAAACGTTCACCTTGCTCTGCCCCAGATTTTCGGGAAGGCAGTCAATGTGGGAATATAGAAAGTGAACATTCACACTTATGTTACAACTCAACTTTTTTGATATTTCCCAAAACATTTTCCACAATTGCCTTGTAATTAGGATCTTTGTTATTCCATAAAAAGTTTTCAGTATCATATCAGAAAGCGGTCCACGTTTTTTTATTTCTCATTCATTGTTTTTTCAAAATCTTCATCCTTCATCAGTTTCTTTATTTGCGGACCAACAAAAATTCCAGCTTTCAGTTTTTCTTGCGTGATGAACGGAAATTTTTTACAAAGGTACTTGAAGCAAGACCCATTTTGTGGTAGAGCTCTTACAAACTGCATTATCAAGCCCAATTTGATGTGTAGTAGTGGATGCAGGACTTTTTGAGAGTTCATGTAGGATATTTTTAGTTCCAGGCACAACATTTATTCACGCTGGTCAAACTTTCACACTCCCATATTTTTGTTTTGTCCGACTGTCCCAATCACATAGAAAGCATGGAATTTTTGTGAAACCAGCTTATTGTCCTAACTTTAAAGTCACCGCAGATTAGCCACCTGTGTTCCTCTTACTGGATACTTGTTAATAGCAACTTCATGTTCTCGAATGTCTCCTTCATCTGAACCTGGGCAATAGGAATGGACCCATACACATTCCCAATATGCAGTAACACACCTTTGAGACTGCTCTTTGATGAGTCTATAGAAAGTCTCCACTGAGTAGGATCACGCTCAATATCATAGAAGTGCATCAAATCGTTTATGTTATTGCAGTAAACCAAGCAATCATTCTGTGAGAATAAAGGAACTATTTCTTTTTTCTCTGTGTCTATATCATGAATAATGTGTACCTGGTTCCAGACGATTCTTGCTTTTAAACCGTGAGCCAAGTAGTTCTGCAGATTCCTTTGGCAAATTCAGATCACGAACTAGATCATTAAGGTCACCTTGAGAGAAACGTTGTGAAGTAAAGCCATCATCAGGCTGATATACATCATCAATATCGTCATCAATGATTACATCAATTTCACTTTCATCATCTTCTTCTGTCAGGTTCTCTAAAACAGCTGGAGGAAGAGGAACAGGCAGCTTTTCTCCATGTGGAACTAGCCTAATGGCTGAAGGAATTCTGGGATACATAATTTGGTTCTTATGTTTTTAATTACACCCCTGAACATTAAGCAAACAGAAGTAACAGTCATTAATTGTGTCTTTAAGCTCCCTCCACACCATAGGAATCGCAAACGGCATCCACGTTTCTTCCCTTTTGCCCACAGTCTTAACCTTTCAACGTAATAGCGGCAAACTTTCTTTGGCGCCTACGCCTTATTCTGGACACCAAGTTTCACTTTAAAATAAGCATAGTAAGCTTTTTTCACAAAGTATGTAATATTCGTTCTTTGCATAAACTCTATAATTTCCACAAATATAGCAGAAAACACTTGTCCACACACTTGCGTGTAGACGTTGTCATACTTGCAGTCACACTAGGGAGATGAAATGAGAACAGCATTCATAATGCAAGCGTCTGAGATGAACAACACTTCCAAAGTTACCTAATAACAACCTCAGCAGCAGTTGTGTCGACCTAAAGGCTTAGAGGCCTGAATTGACAAATTTCCCTCCAACAAAACTCATTACCTTCTGGCACATATTATGCTCTCACCAATAAATATTTGAAAACAGATTAGGTCCACTGTGAAAAAAAACTGTAGGTGATAGAAGAAAACTAAGAACAGTTCTGGAATCAGCATAAAAAATGAACTAATACCACTTATTAGTTTCTAGTCATCTGATATCATGCAGACTATGTTATATTTACAAGCTATTATGATTTAAGTTTATCAAAGTACATTTTATATTGCATATAATTGGACATTTTAGTATTTTTCATAAAAACATAATTTTCCATATTTGTATTATGACATTTTATACATTTACTTCATTAAACTTCAACTAAAAGCCCAATTAGATTGTACAATGTGTTAGCCCTTACCTTATTATATGTTTGTGAGAATAGGACAATCGACACCAAAGATAAATCAATAATAACTGGGGCAGGGGTGAGATACTTTAGAAGAACATTAGGTTAACTGGGGTGATTTAGAACAAATACAGACATTTGAGAGAAATTAGAAGGATACCCTTTTCTCGACAAAACAAATTGGAAAGAAACTGCAAATATTTGTAAATCGTTGCCTGAGAAGTATCTTGGGTATATGGTGGCCACAGATTATAACAAGTAACTTTGGAGAAAATCGAATCAAAATTAAATTTGTAAAGAAATTAAATTTAGAAAATGGAAATGGGTTGGTCACGTGTTAAGGAGCGAGAATGATAACATCACGAAAAATACATTTGATTGGAAGCCCCAATGTTTGAGAAGACGAAGAAGAAGGCCTAGAGCAGAGTGGATGAAGCTGAACAGGCAGGGTTGAGTTGGAATGAAAGTAAGGCATTGGCAAACAACAGGAGTGCGTTGGAGAGCTTTTATCAAGGCCCTATGCTTCCCAGTGGAGTGACCAGGACTACTACTATTACTATTGCTACTACTACTACTACTACTACTACTACTACTACTACTACTACTACTACAGTTCTCGGCAAAGCACAGAATTATAAATCACATCGGCACAACATATGCACAGAATTCCATGCCATAGATTGTCTAGATTACTTAAAAATTACACCCCATCAGGCACTAGAAACCAAGGAAGATCTTAGAAGAGACTCTTCAAGATCTGATTTGAGATCGGGAGACGTCAACAGTAGCCTTACTCCCTGCAAGCTACATGATGATAACTAACCTCATTCAAGCTAGTCTTATTTTACATAAAAATGCACAGTTTGAATTTATAGAGTAAAAACCATAATATTTTATCTCCAGTATTTAAATTGCATATTTAATCCATTTTAATTTTTGCAATGACTGTTCTTTAAATGTAACTTCTCAACAGCAAATTAATTCTGACCTGATATATTACTACAATCAATAATTTTTAGTTATTTATTATTAATTTATTAATGACAGAGAATTTTACGGGTGCATATTTATTAGCATATTTTAAGATTTTTAAAGGCATAATTGCATACATATTTTAAATACATATTTTAAATACATAGTTGCATATTTTAAATACATACTTGCGTGCTATTTAAATACATACTTCTTGCATATTTTAAACACATACTTGCTTGCATATTTTACAGTCATACTTGCTGACATATTTTAAAGAGATACTTGCATGCATATTTTAAAGGCATATTTGCACGCATATTTTAATGAAATACTTGCATGCATAAGTAGCAGGTTTTTAGGTATGGCATTCCTGACCTTATTAATTAATAAATTATACGGATATTACAGCGGTGTAAGTAATTTAAATGATCAGTAACGTTGTAACCACTACAATACATGTACAAGTACAATTCAATGCAATCCTCTAATATTAAATTTGGATCCAGGTGACACCCCTAAAATGTTAACATTACAAGATTATTTTCTTCCACAATTTATTACATTTTTTAAAAATTTTTTTAGTTATATTATTTTTTTGAAAACAAAGTATGACTTATAGCAGAGTAACTTTTACGCGTCTGTATGTTTTTAAGATCACGATATTTTATTGGATCTTAAAACTAGAAGAGCGTTTTCGAATAAGACGGTAAAGCTGAAGTTATTCGTTATAGAAAAAAAGAATCGTAAACTAGGTATAATATTAACTACTGATACGTATATCATCATCACAAAAGAATGTACAGTCTTTGAAATAATTGATGGCTCACAGATAATTTTTAAGTCCCTGAACGAAGTCATTGCGCACGATCAGAGGTCAGTTACTTGGTTCAAAAGTGCGCAACTATTTGAGAAACTAAATTCCGTTCTATTTCGTTGTGTGTCGTGCAAGGGGAAATAAATTCGCATAAATAAATAAAACAAAGTAAAACAAATTAAAGAAAACAAACAAAATCAATAGAAATAAGGACATAAAAGCTTGACAGCGGGATCGAACACGCGACCTCATGCACGGAAAACATACGTTCCCTCCACTAGACCACAACAGTCTCTGCTAGAAACAGTCTGTATGAAGCAATGCAATAATAATAATAATAATAATAATAATAATAGCTTTATTTTACCTGGCAGAGTTAAGGCCTTAAGGCCTTGTCTACCACTCAACCAGGTTTAAAAAAAATACAAACAAAAAAAAATAGTCTTAAATCTAAATTACAATATATATATATAAACGATTACAAGTTATGAATACAATACAATTAATATTTATAATGTATTTTGATTTACTCTAAATTTAACGAATTAAATATATAATATGTACAATATATATAAAAAAACTAGGAAAAGATTAATGACATAGTATAAAATTATATAAATAGAGAAAAATTAATTATTAGACAACAGGTAACTGTATAAGCGTGACTTAAAGGTTCCAAGTGTGCGGCAACCCCTGATATCTTGAGGAAGGAGATTCCAGGAGCGGGCAGAGGCTACTGTGAAGGAAGTAGAATAGGAGGAAGTGCTATGAAGAGGAATTGTTAGCAGACTGCTATCTTGTGATCTAGTGTCAATATTGTGGTAAGAGGATAACTTCTCAAATCTGGACGCCAGGTAAGTAGGAATGTAGGAATTCAGAAGCTTGAAAAGTAGTGAAAGGGAGTGCAATTTACGTCTGTCAGTAAGACGGAGCCAAGAGAGGTTATTAAAGTGTTCGGAAATATGGTCATAACGGCGGATATTGAAAATGAATCGAACGCAAGAATTATGAACACGCTGCAGTCTCTGCGACAAGTCATAGTTTAGATCATTATATATAATGTCACAATAATCGAAGTGTGGTAACACAAGATTCTGCACAAGGATTTGTTTTAACGAAACTGGGAGAAAATTCTTTAAACGTCTAAGATAATGTAAGATGGAGAAAGTCTTTTTACATATGTGTTTCACGTGTGTTTGCCAGGTTAAATTTGCGTCTAGATGTAGTCCAAGATATATTACTGAAGAAGAATAAGGGATAATTATATTATTTATAGTAATGTTTGGAAGTGTAGATATGTCAAAGGTTGTAAGCAGTCTTTGTTGTCCCATTAGAATTACTTGTGACTTGTTAGGATTTAGATTTAGACCGATACTTGAAGACCAGTTAAAGATGGATATGAGATCGTCATTCATTTTTGTCAAGCTGTTATAGAGAGAATGAGGAGGTGAATGTAGGTAAATTTGAAGATCATCAGCGTAGAGGTGATAACGGCAGTGCTTTAGTACAGTTGGCAAGTCATTTATGTAGATTGAGAAAAGAAGAGGTCCGAGAACACTGCCCTGGGGGACTCCAGCCGGCACATTGCGCCAAGACGAAGATCTAGAGTTTAATGAAACGTATTGTTGACTTACTTGTATATTGAAATTAGATCATATATTTCTATTAATTTGTTTAAATTAATCCGTCGTGTTTTGCATTAGTTATGGAAGTAAACAATCTTTTTATGCCTTGTGTTTTGTAAACGAAGTAATGAGATGTTACAATCGTTATTTATATTCTATACATGACCTCTAATTAATTAATGAATTTATTTATTTATCGAAGCCTAGTAACTTCTAGGCATTGTGAATATTAACGACGTTATTAGAAGAAAAAAGTTCTTCTTGACCAGGATCCCAGGATCGAACCTGGGCCCTCGTCGTCGCAAGAGAACATCTTACCGACTGCTCCACTGAAGTGAATGATACGAATACTGCATGAAAAGAGACTTAAGCCGCGCCGCCCGATTTGTACTCAAACGAGTCAGCACACGTAACAACGTACGGATGTGAATCGCTCTTCAAAACTCTAACTTTTCATTATCAAGAGTCGCACCATCATGTTTTCATTTCTGACTGTACATTACGACTAGAACCTGGAATTCACTTCCCAGTGATGTCATCACTATCATAATTTAAATCTAAATTTATTGATATCATATGTTGAACATAATGAGAATCTTACCAGCATAACAACTATAATCAGCATTTTCTGTGTACATATAAAAATCAATATAAGAACATTTCCTTACATCATTTTAGATTTTGGCTTGTACATTCACATTGTGCATTGTTTAGTCTAAACTTCAATTACATTTTAAATTGTATTAAATAGGCCTGTATAAAATGTAGTATTATTTTATTATCCGCTGGTTGAGTGGAAGAGAAGGCCATATTAACTTAACTCTGCCTGCTTAAATAAACCATTATTATTAATAATAATATTGTTATTATTAGTATTATTATTATTTTATTATTATTATTATTATTATTATTATTATTATTATTATTATTATTATTATTATTATTATTATCATCATTATCATTAGGTACAACTAGAAACCAAGTAATTAGGTAGATGTTGGAAGTGGATAAGAATATTCTGGAAGTAATTGAAGAACGAAAATTGAGATTTAAAGAATGGGAGAAGATAGAATCCCGAAAATTAATTTGGATTGGAATGCTGAAGACAGAAGAAGAAGAGGAAAACCACAGGAATAATAGATGGATGGGATCAAGAGGAGTATGAATAAACTTGAATTGACGTAAGAAGGTGCATAAGACGGGGATTTTTGGAAGAATAAAATTACTTCAGGTTGAAGGAAAAACCATTATAGTGTAGAAGAAAAATCCTAATTATAATTATTGTTAATTATTAATGATATTATTATTATTATTATTATTATTATTATATTACATTATATCAAACAATATATTATAACAACGGCCTCATTATTATAAGTTATAAATTTAATCACAATCTTGAATCATGTAATCACACCATATAATCCGTTCTATGATAGGAGAGGCATTGAACGAGATCGGTTCATTGAGGAGATCCAGGGACTGAGCTTCATTCGAGGATAGAATAGATGTCATTGTCATTAAAAACAAGTTGGCCTACATTATCTATCCCACTATCAGTTTCAAAATACACGCTCAACAACCGTACGAAATAGATGCTCAAAAGCGAAATATCTATGAGCCCACGACTGCATATTATAAACAAAGATACCAGCTCAAATATTGAGGTCATTGATCTGACGGTGTCAACGAGAGGAACCATCATTTCTTTTTCTTTTTTACTGAAAATCGCAAAAGGTTTTGCCTTTAAAACAATTACAACAAATTAAGGTTTCGCATTTTAATAAATCGCCAATATTGTCACTAATATATATATATATATATATATATATATATGTTACAATTATTTTTTTACATTGAGCAATGCAAGCTTAATATGACATGTCATGTATATATATATTTTTTTTCAAAACTATAGTTATAACATCTAAATATACAAGCGTTACTGTAATATAATAAATTTTTGTGTTAGGATTCCTGAGTAGTTGGGTTATAGCGCTAAACGTATAAAGTTAGAAACTCGGGTTCAAATCCCGATCAGTAATTTATTTTTCTTTTCATGTCGTGTATATATATATATATATATATATATATATATATATATATATATATATATATATATATATAATGAAGATTCCAGTAAAAGAGTGCAACAGGACATAGGGAAAACTCTACTGAAAAAAAAACTTTAGGTAGACAACTTGAGGTAGAACCCAGCTTGAGGGGATGTGGAATTAAACTTGTCTACCCCACTCCTGTCCATTATTGCTGTTTTACGGCTTGCGTACAATTGCAGGGAGCGATATTATCTTGTTACGTCGATGCCATACTTGTTTTGAGATAGGTGGCCAGAAACTCGAGCAATTGTAGTGAGGTACAACATGGTACAGGTGTCAGGGTAGTAGTTGCGCCTACCTGTAAGAAATATGTTCGTAGTTCTTAATTAAAAGCTATTAGTCTACAAAGGACGGAACAGGATCGACGTGTTTCAGAACTACAGACTGTGGCATCAAGTCTACTTCAATTTCTTTCTGCAATAGTGCTTCAACAATTATGCCGCGAGTGAAGCGGAAGTTCTGCATACATTTCATATCGGGTATCGAGCACCACATCATGTTTTGCGGACTGTACGCTCTAAGTCTAGTCGTTGTTTTCTCGCTCGCTACACTAGCGACACAATTCTATCCTATTCCGGCCGTATAGACTAATACATATAACGGAAGAGTGCAGTAGCTACATGTGAACATGCATTATTGCAAATAATAAAAAAAAAACAGGATAGGAAAGTTGATTTGCATTTCCCCGTAAACTGGTTCTTACTTTAAATTGTTCAGTAGAATTGTATACTTTTTGCACGCATATATATATATATATATATATATATATATATATATATTATATGTGTGTGTGTTTGTGTTTGTGTGTATGTTTGTGTGTTTATTTATTTGTTTATTTAATTTTGCAAGGTGGAAAATGAACGTTTAAAGGGCGCAATGCATTTGGATAGTTAAGCGTCAAAGTTAATACAATTTCTACGTGAGATGATGGCATTAAACAAAGAGTAAACAAAGGAAAAACAGCAACAGCGATGCCAGTTAATATTGTAGAATAAGAATAGTTTTTAAAGAAACTAAAATAAATAAATAAATAAATAAATATATATATATATATATATATATATATATAATCTTTCATCCATAGTAATTCTGCCCGAAGGCAGGTCCTTCACTGCAATCATAGCATTTGCATGCTATGCTTGCAGCTTTACTAGGGAATTGTGTAGGTGTGATAGCTTCCCGTTGCTTTCCACACCGGTGAAGGATGATGGTGATAATGATAAGGATGATGATGATAAGGATGATGGCCATATGATTTCGGGGACCGTTTGGGCCTTAAAGTTTTCTGACATTTGTCTTACAGGTGAAGAAAAACCCCGATAAAAACCTCACCCGAACCCGGGCCCGCTGCGTGACAAGGCAGCACGCTACCTCGAGACCACAGCGGTGGACATATATATCTTAATATATAAGAATTTCGTGTCACGTTGTTTGTCCGCGATGGAATCCTAAACTACTGAACCGATTTTAATAACATTTTGCACACTGTGTGCAGTTTGATCCAACTTGAGACTTAGGGTAGTTTATAACTAAATTTATATATTAATATATATATTTTTTTATTGCAAATTATTTGTTTATTATTTAACGAGTTATAATTATCTGTGAGTTCCATACGATTCTAGCAGATGGCGGTATAAGGTAATTGGGAAGGTAATTGGTTTATTATTTAACAAAGAGAGAGGGGCACGCCGTAGCGTAGTGGTTAAGGCACTGAGCTACAAGCTGGAGGGTCGAGGGTTCAAGTCCCGTTGGGGTCAGGATTTTTAAACTGACCCAAACCCTCTGGCGGCACTATGGCCCTGGGGTCGACTCAGCCTCTAACGGAAATGAGTACCAGACGCTTGTTCTGGGGGTAAAGGCGGCCGTCACGCAGGGCTGACAACCCGGCTGACATAAAGTGCCGATTGTCTAGAAAAAGTGGGAGCCTTAACCTCCTACTACCCCAAGGGCCTCCGGGTCTGTTGTGGGATCACTTTACTTTTACTTTACTTTACTTTAACAAAGAGAGATCCAGATGACTGTGCTTTTTGT
The DNA here is from genome assembly GCA_030220185.1 of Diploptera punctata. NCBI lineage: Eukaryota > Metazoa > Arthropoda > Insecta > Blattodea > Blaberidae > Diploptera > Diploptera punctata. The sequence continues at coordinate 430,866 of JASPKZ010010284.1, read as the reverse complement.
TGCAACCGCGAATTTCAATTGAATTACAAATATTGATCATTTCATAATTTAAGTGTGTTCAGTGTTTATTTTATTTCCAATATTATTAATTTCGTGTGTAAGTATTAGTTTTAAGTAATCTGGCTGAAAGATAGCAACGTAATTTAAATTTTTGACGCATACCTTAGCCACAGCAACGCGTGGCCGAGACTTATAGTATATATATATATATATATATATATATATATATATGAGTCTATAGTCCGAAATCTGTATAGAGAAACCTGGAAACTAAGTCAAAATTTGCTGTAAAAATTATCACAAGTAATGCCATGAGTGATTTCCAAATCATCGACAGATTAGCGAGTCACGAAGTGAATTTATCTTCTTTCTTTTTCCTTCTTCTGCCTGACACAAGGCCTGTTACGGTCTCACATAAAATTTTCACGTCATCTCTTAGTTGGACGGCCTACAGATCTTTGGCCGTAAGGTACATATTTGTAAATTGCCTTTGGGATTCTAGTATTACTCATTCTTTCCTAATGTTGTTTCCAATTGGACTGATACTGATCAATATAGTCTAAAACTGGCTTAGTTGTTAGTTTCTTTAAGATTTCACTTTTTTTTTTAAATCCCACTTAGTATATCCCGCCGTTTTTCGCATGAATCGCATTTCACAAGCCGTTATTCTGCTTTTATCTGCTTTCTTCAGTGTCCATGCTTCGCTGCCATAGCTCAGTACAGATCGTGCCAATATGTTGTAAAGACGTATGCGGGTGTGTTTCTGAATAAAGGACGGTTTCATCACACTATTTATAATGCCATATATCATTTTCCAAAAAGTGAACAATGTTTTCCCAGCTTTCTCTATGCTTTCTACGTACTTCTCTTATATATAATATATATATATATATATATATTATAATGCTCCTTTTTATGATATTCTATTTTATCATCAATACTTTTTGTGGATATAAATTGTTTGTATGCTTCTCTTTTTTTATCAATTACTATTTGGATATTCTCATCCCATAATCGTATACCTTTTTTACTTCTCCATGTATATTTATTATTGCCTATGCTTTCATTTGCAGCATGTTTCAGAATATTCTGTAGAAATTCTCATTCTTCTTCTATAGTATCCAGTAATTGTGTTCCTTGAAGTAATCTGTCTAATCGGCTTTTTATAACCATTGTATTGTAGGGTCGCGAAATAGGCTAATTTTATATGAATAATCTGTGTCTTTGTTTTGGTGAATTTGTTGTTTTGTTTTACTCCATCGCGGTTTCAATCGTATTGGGCAAAAAACAAGGTAATGATCAGATTCAATTTCCAGTCCTCTATAAACTCTTGTGTCAAGCATCATATTGGAAAATTTTTGATTGCAGATTGCATAATATATTATTGATCTAGGCCTCTTGCCTTCCTAATATGAGGGGTTCAGAGCAAAAGTGAACCAAGTCCACTTTTGACTCTTTTGAGAAAAAATGAATCAAAGTTAAAGCCTTATATAATTCCTCTTAAAATATACAACATTTATTTATTTTACATCTCAAAGGGTGAATTTCAACTTAACTTAACAATCATTAAGAACTTAAATTATACTTTATCTAAGTACACATTTTAAATTTTATATTCAGATTTTTGGACTTGGTTCACTAGTGCACTGAACTTTTTTGTATCAATATTTCAGCACATCAACTTTATTATTACTACTGCCATTGTTATATTAATATCTTTAATTGTGGTTTTAAATGAATATGAGCATGATTTGTAGGTTTTAAATCTTTGTTTTACACAAACACGACTTCATCCCCACTTACTGAATCATCATCTTCTTCCTGCACATCCTGATTCCTAGCATGAGACCTGGTTCTTCCAGTAGTTTGAAGGTTCCGGTAGTAAGCATGGTGTAATGGTGGAATAAATTTCAGTAGATCAAGCATATCACTCTTTTTGTCAACTGTTACTATCCTTCTAGTCTTGTAGAGTAGGTCCAATGGGATATTAGCCAATGATTGTATTGGATTCCCCTTTCTCTTCTTCATGAAATTTACCTCACTGAAATCTGCCATGTCATTCAGTGTCTCTTTAAATTTCATAGACATGGGATTATCCCTTTGAAATCGCATCCAACGGATTTTGAGCCAATTTACAGCTTGTCCATCAGTTGTTTGTTTTCTGTTAGTGATGACCTGCTCCATTTTATAAGTGGATACAAAATTTTCTCGTTTCATTTTTACAATTTCAAATTTTGGAGCCTTCCGTTTTGCAGATTTTATTATATTGACCCAGTCATCGGGCCCATAAATATACTGTGTTTTCTTTGCAGCTTTTTCTATTAAAGCGAAGTCAGCATCATTAGGCAGAAACGAATGACCAGATACCATAAATTTGTGGTCTAAAATTTTTACCTCCATTTGTGGATCTTGTACAAGCCTTAATAGACTCAATGCCATTTTAATGTTTCTGTTTTGTCCTGTGCATGCATCAGAATAAAGTATGATGTGGTTGTGGTTTCTAGCATATTTCTTTAGGTGGGTAGTAATGCAACTTGCTACTTCTTGAGATCCTCTGCCTGCTTCAGTCTCATCCCACAAATACATACAAGCTAATGATTGATTGAAAGAATGAATTCCAAGATTGTAAACATACATATTTCTTTTATAATATGCTGTGGATGTTGTCAGTTTAGGGAATGGCAAAGCCTTCTGTAAATCGAATGTAGCCACATATAATTCAGTAGATGCATTTTCTTTATCAGACGTCATACAATCTCTACATTGCTGAGCTCTGGCCAAGTGCAAGTCTTTTTCTAGTTTAATTGCTGCTTTCTTTGTTTCATCACTTTCATTTGAGATCTTCAGCTGTAGTTCATCACACGTTCGACAAGTATCAGTGTACGGTGGCTTAAAATGTAAGTTAAACTTTGTACTGAACACATGGTAATAAAACTTCTCTTTTACAGGGGTCTTATTTTCTTGTTCACATTTCTCCACATATAAATCATACATTTTGCGTACATTGAGATCCGGATTGAGATATTTCCTGTTGGGATTATCCTTACGTGAATAATGACTTTGAAACGCTGGAAATGATAGGATGTGATCCACAACATCTGAATCATCAATAGCATTAACTGAAGAGGATTTCCCACGATTGTCAGTCACTGCAAATACTTCTGGTTTAGACAGAGCCCTATAAAGTCTTCCCCAACTAATTTGAAAAGTAGCCAGAAAAAATTTCTTGCACACAGGTACACTTTCATCAGACAGTCTGAGAAAATATTTGAAAGTGTTTGATTTAGAACTTCTAGTATTCTCACGTGGACGTCTCCTCTGGCATTTAGCAGCTTGCACAAGGCCACGAAGATACACATTTTGCTTAGAGTAATCTCCAAGTTTCCAAAATGATGTGAAGCATTCCCTGTGATCTTTCACATTGATTTTCTCCTTACATTTTCGTGAACAATGACAGTTAATTTCTGGGTCAAAGTCTTTCTCTGAAACAGTACTACCTTTCTTGTTTACATACTCTTGACCAGTGTTACGCAGATGTTTCCTTGAATTCCGCTTCCAGGTATCTTCATTCCTGGTCCTCTTCCTTCCACGTTGTGCTTTATCCATCTCATTTTTCCCACCTGAATTATTTAAACATTTTACAACAGGCTTAGCTACAGAAGTTGCAGCAGTACTACTATTCTCGTAAGCCTCTTCACTATCTGTAAATAATATAATATTAAACAATTTATTACGTCACTGATAATGCCACATTAGTTTTAATAAAAATAAATAAGTAAATTGAAATATAAGAATGACAAAACCTAACCTATAAGACCTGTATAACAATGTTTTAATTGAAATGAGCTTACCTTCATTTTCATCTGTAGCACTACTGTCAAGAATATAATCACTGTCATCTTCCATGATTTCCAAAATAATTATATTCACTATTTCTTCAGTATTTACTCCCACAATACACTCAAAAACAAGAACATAAAACAATGTGCTATGGATTCCCTCCAATTTCTTTCTGATGCAATCATTCTGTTGGACTTGGTTCAATATTGCTCCGAAATATGGCACTAATATGTCACAGCTTTATGGAACTGCTGCACTCTGGAGGAATAGTATTGAAATTCGGACTTGGTCCATTATTATACCGAATAACTACCATAATTTACTATCATAAAAGGGAAAAATAAGATTTTTTAAATTTTGGACTTGGTTCACTTTTGCTCTGAACCACTCATATATTTATATCTATCTTCGTGGCTGAACATAGAATTCATTATTTTCAACTGGTTAAATATTACAAAATCAATTAATCTAAGACAATTTTATTACAAGTTGGTTCTCCATGGATTCATACGTATTGGTCTAATTTCTTATTACCTATTCTGGCATTAAAGTCATCCAGTAATAATACCATATCTCCTTTATTAATTTTGTTAAATATTTTTTTTGTAATTCAACATAGAAATGATAATTTTCTTCTTATCTCCCCTCGTTAGGGGCATAAATACCTAGTAAGGTTAGGTTTCCCCGATTAAGTTTAATGCGTATTTGTATGATCCGTTCATTCCAAAAAGTATAATTATAAATCAAATTTCTATAACGTTTATGGATCATAATTGCAATTCCAGCTTGTGCTCTTTTTTCTTTTTTAACTTCAGAATAAATCTGTATATAGTGCTGAGTTTCTTTTGTTCCTTGGAGTTTTCTTTTTGTTTCAGGGATAGCAGCTATTGATATATTTTTCTTCTGCAGCATGTCAACCAATTTATCGTCTTCATATGCGATTCCTTGGATGTTCTAAGTAGCGAAGTTCATAATGTTTAATTTTTTCCAAGAATTATCCTTTTTCGTACCATTGTCGTCATAAGTTTGTTCTGTCCGGCGATTCTTGTTTTGAGAATTTATCTAGAGGATTTGGAAATCAACAGTGACATTTGGTAGAACTATTTAACGAATAAAATTAAGCTTTTTATTAAAAAATCACTATTTATATATAATTACCGGTGTTTTAAAATATTTATACATTTAATGTAAACGGCGATGTTTTAAAAAATCAGAAATGTGTGGTTATGTTTATTCACTGCAACTTGATCATATTATTTATTGCTAAATAGGATCACAAATCAGCGATAACCCATTAAGATCGCACTGTAGTGGAGAACAAATTAAACACATCAAACTGTATATTTTAACCAACATTATAGGTTATTATTTAGGCAGCTGAAATGAGCTTCCTACAGGCTGTGAAATGTTGTACAAGAGAAGAACATATTAGAAATGAGAATGTTAGAGAGGAACAACCACTTCTCCAACAAATATAAGAACACAGGAATATTGGATAGAACATCTGCAAAGAAGGACAGAGAATAGGATACCAAAGATGGCACTGGTGTATAATCCTGGAGGACGAAGATCGGTAGGTAGACCAAGAAAGCGCTGGGCTGAACATACGTGAGATCGGAACAGGCAAAGACCTGATCCGTGAAGGAGATGATGATTATAGGTTATTAATTATTTTTTTTAGGAAACAGCTCAGTAAAATCGTTATTTAAAAACACAATTATCAAATATGTAGTTCAAAGATATATGTTCATTATTTGCTATATTCAGCGTATTTCTTAGAGAGTCAGTCACTGCAAAATAATGTTCTGACTTGTTCAGAATATTAAAAAGGAGGAGCTTTCTTTATTTTGGTAAACCGAATTCGATAAATAGCGTGGTGAAACACGACTTCATTGGTTGTAAAACAAAATTCATTGAAACGTGATTGTCATTGACTCCCATTTGGGGCATGAGTTAAATAGTCACTGTAAATGGATTTTTTACAACGTTCAGCCAAAACGAATGGATGGTGAAAGGTTACCAAGAAGAGTATGGGTTGTATTCCAACGGAAAGAAGAGGTAGGCAAAAAAAAAAAAGCACTGAATGAAAAACGATTATAAGAACGGGGCTGGGAAGATATTTGGGGGAAAAGATAAGAGTGTAGAACATTAACAGGAAGATGTGGTAATATATTGTAAACTTGTTCATGAATGAGTATTTATTTTTAACAAGTCACAAAGAAATGATACAATTTCAAAATCATGTAGTATGTTTGTCAGCTATGGCAACCTATTAATTTAGGAAACTTTATTTAATACTGATTATGAAATGTGATTTTTTTCTTTTATTCCAGGTGAGTTTTTACCAGTCCGTACTTCCATTATATCGAACATCGAACAGAAACTTACCACCAGGTAATCTCATTCTGTAATATAATAGTACGTAATTAGCAAACCTCAAATTTTAGGCTTTATGTTTATTTTTTCCTGAGGGAATAAATACGATGTATGTACAAGTTTCACGAAAACATTTGGAACATTTTAAATGTTCCTAAAAACTCTTGTTCTAAAAACAAACTAAACATAGGCGCAAAGTAATAAGAAATATAATTAGAAATTAATGGAAATGTTTGCTCCTTTCTAAACAGCTTAATCGCATCTCTAAACGGCTGTAAAATTCCAATGAAGCCCATTAGTACTTATTTTATCTTTAGAGACTAAATTTACTTTTTAAAAAATTAAATTTGCATAATCCTAATTGGTTACCCTATCTCCGGATTGTCTGGATATTTTCCGAATGTTTTAACTTCTCGCACAAATACAAAATTAAATTGTAATCTCATATTTTTTTTTAATGTTTGAAATTATTTTTTAAACAAAAACTCTGTCACACGTTAATCGTGGTAATGATAATAATTAAGGTTATGCTAACATATTTTTAATAAGTGTTGCACTTTTAATATTTAAATATAAAATATGTGTCGTGTTCGCTAAGATAAGTAGTGACACAACAAATGCCCATCGGCATCGGAGGTGAGGATGGAGTGAAAAGAAAATGTAATAAATGACCGAGAGTAGTGTCGAATCCATACTTCTCGGGGTCGCTAAGCTGAGTGTAACAAAGAATGTTGTAATAAATTATGCCAAGTCAACGCGGGGTGATAGCCAATAAAGGTAAAGTCATTCCACTTCAGGTCTTCTGAAACCCTTGGAGTTTTTTGGATGTTAAGGCTCATGCGTTCCTAGACAATCAACACGGTATGTTTGCTCTGCGTGATGGTCGCTTTACCTCCAGAACATATGTCTGGTAGTCATTTCAGTTATAGGCTCCAGTGAAAGGTACATTTGTTAGTTGGTGTGTCTCGTATAATGTTTATTATTATTATTATTATTATTATTATTATTATTATTATTATTATTATTATTATTATCATCATCATTATAAGTATTATTGTTATTATCGTATAAAATGTTTGTGCATGAAATTTACATTGCAACATTTAATATATTCTTAACTCTCAATAATTAGTATAGTGTATATCTATATTTGTCAAATATTTATTTGTATTTGTGCTGGTTGAATGGAAGAGAAGGCCCTATTGCCTTAATTCTGCCAGAATAAATAAACATTATTATATAGGCCTACATGGTGCCGCCAGAAACTTTAAGCCAGTTTAAAAAGTCTAATCCCTGGGACTCCAATTTGTGAACGTCTGGCTCGAAACGCATTGCTTACTCTATAATAGGTGTCGCCATATTACTAAAACATGATGTTAGAACCAAGTCTGCAGCCGACAGTTTAAGAGTCAGGAAGTCATTAACCACGCATAATCTCCTGAGAATGTATACCGCAGTCGTAGACGAAACGTTGAGTGTAAATATAACCAGACCAAGACACCTGCCGTGAAAGTCTACAATTTTACATAAATTGAAAATATGAGTCCAGGATATGAAGACGTCTGCGCGGTCATAAACCTTCGGATTTGATAGAGCCAATGAGTAGTTGGTTAGTTCAAAACTTTATAGTTACGTAGTGTTAGTAGACTATAAGCAATAAAGAGGACAAGGTCAAAATTCGATGTTGCATCATTTTAATGCGATTTCAAGTTTGCTCATTTTGGAATACGGGTTACGAAACTGAAACTAAGGCATAGGATGTTCACAGTCTCTTGCCATAACTATTACCCAACCAGTTGATGTTAAATAATATCATATATAACATATGATTAAGTACTAGAGTACAGCTTTTAAATTTGTTAGTTTCATTTTTTTTTTTACCATGTGACCAGTCCCTTCCAATTTCGCTACTGATTCAATTTAATTACTGCACAGGAAATGGTGGAACCAGTGTATATCACAACAAATGTTTGCAGAGCAATCTTTTCACTGAATAAACCTTTTATCACATCTTAATTATCCAAGAATGGACCTAGGTGTAATTACCTCCGCAATGCTCACTCTTAGGTAATTGCGAAGGAATATTCAGGTTGTTCTCACGAAAACGTTTTTTTTAAAATGTACGCAAATCTTCATCCATACTACTTAGTAGATGCCGAAAATGACAATGAAATAAATGTATACGCACGCACACACTTGTGCATGTCTTAATGCTGTAGCGTTCGGGTACCAAACTCGGCATGTAACAATTTATTAAGAAAAATAAGGTGTTGTTCAATAATAATTGAGCATTACGAGTAGGGATTAACTTGAAACCAAAATTTAAATTTGCTCTAGTGTGTTTTCTCACATCGAAACTGGATACATGCATTTAGCGAAAAAAAAAAAAAAAACATACCAGCAAAATCGTACCTCGACTTTCTGATCAATTCACTTAGTTTACACAGTTCCTGCGTGGCGGTCATTTTTTCTATTGCACAGCAGTCTTGAAACTTTTTTCTTTTTTCATGATACCTTCATTATATTACTACTGTGAAAATTATAAATTATATTAACCAATATCAACAATGGACTACAACCTGGGCCTAGATCTCCAGTCTTCTGTATCCTCTGCCGATGCCGTCCAGTTCGTACACCGCGTCGTCTTTAACAGATTTCAGCCATCTCTTTCTTGGTTTTCCTACAAGTATTTTTACAAATAGTAACACGCCGCAGCGTACGCTACAAGCCGGATGGTCGGTTATTCGATTACCAGTAGGGGTCAGGATTTTTAAACTACTCTAAACCTTTCGGAGGGACTATGGTCTGGGGTCAACTCAAATTCTAACGGGTATTAGTACCAGATGTTTGTGCCGTCAGGCACGCCTAGGGTTTCGTCCCGATTGTCTAGAAAGGTGGGAGCCTATTACTACCCAAGGAGCCTGTAATGCACTCTTAATTACTCTAATTCTACACGCATTTACCTACAAACACATAGATTAATTACTAATTTAGGAAATAATATTGATTTTCGGAATAATCGAATGAATTGCTTTCCTCTCACTCATCTACTTTTACTGATCTAATCTTAAAGATATGCATTTAGTGGCCAAAACTTCTAAACCTATTAAATTGACAACCGAAGTCTAAACCACAACCCCGGTTTTCCAATGTTGTATTGTTTCCATAAAATCTGTAAAGTGACTGGAAATTTAAAAAAAATATTGTTATGAAACCGTAGACATGATTAGGCCTTATTTCTTTATTTGATTTCTATATGCCGAGTTTGGTTCTGAAAAACAAATTTCTGCTCCTAGAGCGTTAAAACACACATTCACACATGTAATATATATATAATAAATGTTTGTGGTAGGATTCCTGAATAGCTCAATTGGCAGAGCACTAACGTATGGAGTTAGAATTCTCGGGTTCAAATCCCGGCTCAGGTATATATTTTCCTTTTCATGTCATAATTGACCTTTATTGGTAAATGTCAAAAATATAATTATACATCGCAGAATACACTCATTCTACTTTATAATCAGTTGAACAAGCAGCCGTGATGACCGGTCGATGTACTAACGGTCCCATGCATTTTATAAAATATTAAGAATAATTTAATTATGACAAGGAAGAAAGTGCATAATTTGTCAACATAATAATATGAAATAAAAGTTCAACAAATTCTGATTCAAAATAAATTGATATGTGATTGAGTCGCCATTACTTATTAGCATTTCTTTTATAACGTAAATAATTCGAATTTTAATGTACACAAGTGAATACGTTAGTAAGTAAAAATAAATAAATAAGAATAAACAATAAGAATAATTACTATTGACAGAATTTTAGTGCTCTTAAATAAAACAGTTCGAGCAAAACCGTTAGCTTATATTTGAAAGTCACGTGATAACGGACAAATTTAATTCCGAATAGAATTAATAAAAGTTTCATATAAAACTAAATAACAATATTTTGAAATAAACAGTGACCATATTTTATTAAAAATCAATTAGTGTTGTTGTTCCTAGTGTTAATCATCATAGTATTCCCTTTGTTCTCCTGAGACAGTGTTAATTATAGCCGTGGCAACCCAGCACCGAACCAAGGACTACATACAGAAGGATTCTACAACCTGGTAAATGTGACTTAACATTTTCCAGAACTGTTAATAGTTTTTGAAACATTACAGAAATATTGTTGTATTGTTGCTTAGATCAGTTGATATGTTGGTTTATCCGCGTTAATGTCGTCATGTCTTCATGTGTATAATTTAATATATTGAAATTACTTAAAGAACATTTATGAATTTTGAAAATGTTTGATTTTCAATTTAAATTTGTGTAAAATGTGAAATTGTTAAAGAGAAATAGCAAGAATGCAACTACTTTCGTCGCGACTAGCATAGCAGAAGTTATTGGTACTTGTAACGGACATACCAAATCTGCTAAGATTCTTCATATGTTGATGCAAGTGGTTTTACTGCGATTCCAATAGTCATTACGCTATCAACAAAATTAAAATTCAAAACAGACATATGAATACCTCTATCATTCATCTATTTAGTGTGTGTATGGATATTACGTTACAATCAGAGTACTTTCAGTTACCAAAGAACAACAATTAATATTTCTTTCATTACTCAATTCTTGAGTTAAAGTTAGTAATTTAATAATTATTAATAGTGTCAGTTAATGGACGACTATAGACATTCTTTAACGCTATAACAATATGGGAAATTCAGGACTCGATACATCAATATAAAACGACTGCAAATGATAAATTAACACAGGAAACTATAAATAATCAAACTGTCTGTAAACATTGTGGTAAAAATTTTAAAAATGACAGAGGACTAAAAATTCATATAAGTCGTTCACATCCAACAGAATACCGAGATAAATTGGTAAACCGTAGAGGTAAATCTCTTCAAGCAATTGTTAACTCCACCCATATTAATGATTCCAAAAATTATACAAAGCATGACGTTAGTGAATATCAAATACAAATAGCCATTTGGAAGGAGAAATTTTTAGTGGAACTTGATGATTTTCAGTTTAATAATTTGGTTGAAGAATTCGTTTCCTTCTTAGCATCTGCAGTTCATATTTTACCTGGTCCCAAACATCCTGCTAGAAGATATTTTGATGCACGAAAAAAAGAAAATAGCTGCGAATAATCAACAAACTTATAAAACATCTACTAGTCCTGAAAGGGCTTCGAAACGAAATAGACTAAAGAGGAAAAATGAATATAGGTATCAGCTGACTCAATTTTATTTTTACAACCGACGTAGGAAGGCTCTCCGACAAGTATTTCAAGCAGACAATACTTCATGTTCTATGGATTGCCCTACATTACATGAATATTTCTCAAATTTGTTTTCTACACACAATGACTTTGTTCGAGAAGAATACCCAAACAAACTAGGTGAAATTGAAGCTGTTCAATTAGATGAAACATTATTTTGATACTTCTACAAGTACAAATGAAATTATTGAGGGTACTAGGAAAATTTCAATAGATACTGCCAGTGGTCCAGATCATGTAATTGTAAGAGCAATTAAAAACAATGTCGCCGCTGAAATCATATCTCTAATTGCTGCAAGAATTCTAGTTTCAGGAATTGTGCCACCAGTATTACAGAAGCTCGAACTGTATTAATTCATAAGAGCGGTGATAAAACGAACTTTCAAATTGGCGTCCTATAACCATTTGTTCAGTAGTTCGGAGAATAATCGAGAGAGCCCTTAATAAACGCCTGTGTAGTTACATAACCTTCAATGAACACCAGAGAGATTTCATAAATTCTCCAGGCACACACATTAATACATCTATCCTAATAGCATCTTACAATCAGCAAAACAAAAGAAAGAGTCTGCATGTATATTTTTTTTGGACATAAGTAAAGCCTATGATAATATAGGACATAATCATCTTAAGAACACATTACAAACTGTCGGTGTGCCAAAACAATTATCAAAATTAATATTAATCTCCAGGAAGGAAACACGACTCAGATTGAAACCCTTCAAAATAAAACTAAACCAATTACTATCAATCGAGGAGTTCTACAAGGTTCTCCGTTATCACCATCTTTATATAACATTGCAACTAATCATATTCTTGATGAACTCTCAGAAAAATCAATAAAAGTCAATGTGGTTATCTACTACTTCCGGATCAACCTCATCTAACAATTATGAGCTTTGCTAATGACGCGGTGATTATAGGGAAAGATGTAGCAGCTGCCAGTGAAATGACAAGAATTGTTCTACAGATGTTTCAGGAAATAGGCCTTCAAATTAATGTTTCCAAATCAGCAGTGATTTCAATCGAGAAAGTAAACTATGTGAAAAAGATCTCCAATTTGATGGACATGCTATTTGTGCCCATAAAATCACTGGCACTGTTTGTTACTTAGGTGTCAGCTTTTCAGATCATATAACTTTTGATTCTAAGCAAATCCTTACTAAATTACGGGATAATATTGAAACTCTCATTGCTTCACCGCTGTTACAGCCTGATCAAAAATTTACAGTTTTAAATTGTTCCATATCTCCACTTCTAATCTACCCGTTTCAAACAGTACCACCAAATCAAATACCAAAAACATTTTTAGTGAATTGTGATAAACTTTTGAGAAGTGGACTTAAAGAAATTTTACATCTTCCGATTGATGTCCCTGATCACATGTTATATACTGAACGTCGGAATAAAGGACTTGATTTATTATGTGCAACATGCGAAACAAAATTGCAGCATATAAACATTTGCCACATTCTTCACCAAGACAATAATACATACATTATTACTCTCCGAAACCTAAAGGAGGAACGTTTACAATGTGTGAGAGACCTTAACATTGAACCTAGTAACATCAACATTAACACTTCAAGTATTCTACCATGCAAGGAAACTCAGGAAACAACTAAGAGACAAAGAAGCAGTTCTCTGGAGTCAACTTCCTCATAAAGGAAAAGGCGTTGTTCTCTACAATGAATATACACCGGCAAATCAATGGATTCGTGACCATCAGGGATTGTCTTGTTCCGAATGGAGAGAAGGGATTAAAATACAAGCCAATGTATCGGCGGTGCGTTCTTTGCCGGGCAGGTCTAGGGACGATACCCTCTGTAGACGTTGTCGCAGAGAGCACGAAACCCTTGCACACGTCCTTGGGGCCTGTCCATTTGGAGAATCACTGAGAAACATTCGGCACCACACTATTCGAAATATGATGGCAGAAGCCTTCCGTGATTTTGGATACACAGTTTATGAGGAAGTACATGGTGTGGCCACTAATAATAATAATAATAATTTATTTTAGCTGGCAGAGTTAAGGCCATAAGGCCTTCTCTTCCACTCAACCAGCGAATAGTAAAATTATACAAAAATTACGTACATATTACAATTTTAAGATATTATTAAAATACAGATTAAACAAAATACAATGATGATGTAATCTAATACTAGCTAATACTAACAAAAACATAGATTATAGTAAAATTAAAATGATATAAAATAAAGTAAGTAGCTTCCTAGATGATTATTAATGGAATGCTGTATATAGTTGTTATGCAGTTAATGTTTTCATTGTGTCGAACTTAAGATATCAGTTAATTTGGATTTAAATAATGATAGCGATTGACAGTCCCTGACATGACTGGGAAGTGAGTTCCATGCTCTAGCCATAGATATTGTGTGAGATTCAGAGTATAGACAGGTCCTGTGTTGTGGTATCAAAAGTAAAGAAGAGTCTTGTGATCTTGTTCCTAAATTGTGATGAGCCGATAAATTTTGAAAACGTGTTGTTAAATAAGTTGGTAAACATGTGTGCAGAATTTGGAATAGTAAGGTATGTGAATGTAAAGTTCTTCTGTCATTTAGACGTAGCCATGATAAGGCCTGAAATGAAGGAGACACGTGGTCATAACGGCGGAGATTGAATATAAATCGAATGCACGCATTATGAGCACGCTGTAGTCTGTCAGATAGATCAGATGTCAGATTAGTCAGTAATATGTCGCAGTAGTCGAAGTGTGGCATTATAAGAGTCTGTACAAGTATTTGTTTTAATTTTGTAGGAAGGAAGTTTTTAAAACTGTTTAGGGAGTGAAGAATTGAGAACACTTTCTTGCAGGTATTATTCACCTGGATTTTCCAGTCTAGGTGTTGGTCCATATAGATACCCAGATTTTTACTACTGAGCTGTAGGGGATGTTTTTGTCATTTAGGAGAATGGTAGGGACATTTTCGTAATTTATAATGCTTTGGATTCGCCGATGTCCTATAATTATGCACTGTCTTGTAAGCATTTAGATTAAGTCCCTGTTTCTTCGACCATTGGGAAATTGAGTCTAGGTCACTATTTAATTTGTCTAGTGTGTCATGTACATCGTCTGGATGGGAGTGAATGTAAATTTGCAAATCGTCAGCGTATAGGTGATGTCGACAATAGGTAAGTATAGTGGATATATCGTTAATATAGATAGAGAACAGAAGTGGTCCTAACACTGAACCTTGTTGGACGCCACCCTTCAGTGATAGCCAGGATGAGGAAAGTTCTGCATTGGATACACATTGCTGGCGACCATGAAGATAGGATCCAAGCCAGTTAACAGCATTGTCCGAAAGATTCAGAGTACGTAATTTTGCTATTAATATGTCAGTGTCAACAGTGTCGAAAGCTTTACTGAAGTCCAAGAGTGTAAATATTGTCATGTGGCCACTGTCCATTGCTTCACGCGCATGTTCGGTAACTTTAAGAAGTGCGGTTGCCGTACTATGGCCTGTCCTAAAACCTGATTGGTGTGGGTCGAGTATGTTATGAGTGTTAAGGTAATCAGTTAATTGTCCATGAACAATGCGCTCCAATGCCTTAGATAGGACTGCGAGGATGCTGATTTGTCTAAAGTCGTTTGGTGTTACAGGTAATTTAATTTTAGGGATTGGTCTGACTATAGCTTTTTTCCAGAGTTCGGGGTAAGTTGAGGTCATGATTGAGGCATTAAATATATGGGTTACAGTTGGGAGTATGACATGGAGTATTTTCTTTAAAAAGTCGATACTTATATTATCTATACCTTGTGTCTTAGTTTTAATGCGGTCCAGGGATAGTTTAACGTCGATTGGCATTATATAGGAAAAGAATAATTTTTCTCGGGAAGGAGTAGGTGTGGATAGGAGCTCGTCTATAGTTTGTTGTTTGATCGTAGTGTTCATGTTAGGTGTGGCATACGATGTGAAATGTTGGTTCAGATCGTCCAGTGATATGTTAATACTCTCTCCTTTGGTTGTCGGCTGTCGTAGACCCATTAATATAATACGTTTCCACATATCACTTGCATTTGTGTTTGGATCAATGAGACTATGAGCATACCGCAACTTAGCGTTCCTATTGTTTTGATTCGTTTTGTTTCTTAATGTCTTATATTGTCTTAAGTTAGCGTCACTTTTGTCCCTCTATGGGAGTAACAGACGAATAGATATTATTGCATTTAGACCATCCTCTAAAATTGGTATGATATTAGATCCCACAATTCGTTTTGAGACTCATAGTGGCCAACCTGAGGAAGTTGACTCTGAAAAGAAAGCCACATATGTGCCAACAATTGACTATTACAAAGATAAATACCAACTAGATAGTATAACTGTCACAGGATTGATGATCGGGGCAAGAGGTACTATACCAGGATTCTTAGCCAAATTTTGGAATTCCTTAGATTTGGACAGGGTGTATCTTTCTAGAATTGCCATCGCTGCCATTAGAGGATCAATTTCAATTTTAAGAAACCATATTTACAAAATTACTTTGTAGTATAGTATAGCCGAGCGGTTAAGGTAGGAAGCCTTGGCGCAGAGCTACGGGACTTGCGCTGGTTCGAGTCTCCATGGGGGAAGAAATTTTTTCATGGTATTTCGGCCAGTATGGGACCGGTGCCCACCAGCATCGTGAGGCAATTGGGTAGCTACAATAAGTAGCGGCTCTAGGTTGAGGAACCAGCTGTAACGGCTGGGGGACTCGACATGCTAACCACATGTCACCCCTACACTGGCTGTTGATCATCTACCTCTGTGATTGACACATGTGGATGTGAAGGGCCAGCAGCCGGCTGGTAAAAGGGCAACCGCTGAAAAGTGGAAAGACCCTCAATCAAAATCAACTTTATAGTATGTATACTTCAATTAGGTCTACAAGTTGAATTTTTTTAAATATATTTACTAAATGTATTTCATCAATTACAAAAAGTAATTGTCTGTATCACTTTGTACTTGAGGCAATCCTCTAATGAGGAAAGTTTTATATAATAATAAAAGCGTTACTTGCTACAAAGTAAAAAATTCTCTTTTAAATGCTTACATGTTATAGTAGCCACTAGATGGTAATTGCGCCGATATCACGCTGCATACACTAAAACTTGTGTAATCCGGAACGTGAATAATGCGGAAATCTGTTCAATGTGAACAAATTTATTGGTCCCGGCGAAATAGGCATAATAGTAATTTTACGTGTATTTATTTTATATAAAACGGAATCTTTCCAACGCGGAAACGGAAGGATATTTCTACACATTTCATGAAAAAAAAATTATAAAACGAAAAGAGAGACAGAGAAATAGATTTGTTTCCACTTCAATGAATTCCCGTTAGGCCAAAAATAAATAAATAAGGAATGATTCCTGCCGCCTGGAGAAGTAGAGATTCTACCTGTACCTGAAATTTTCTTTCGGCCTCACTGCACACCCGTTATGCGAAATGCAGACAACTGTCTTACGAATAACCATTGCACTGTAAAATCTTACATTAATTTAAGTTGTGAGACCGATCTTTCACAGGTATCGTTCTGAATTTACGGAATAAAGATGGCTAAAAGTATGTATCATTCTAATTAAACGAAAAAGTGAAAGTGATTGAAGATAAATCTCCAAATTTCCGGACCAATGATCCAAAGTCAAGCTCTAGGTCTTGCTAAATCCGTAGGTAATAACGATTTCAAGGCATCTTCAGGTTGGCTGGACAGTTTTAAAAGACTTGTTTTATTTATTTATTTATGTAACAAGATTAGCCTCAAATGAAATATTCAACTTATCCACCAAATTAACATTTCTTACATTTATTTTGATCCCTATGCTTCTATTATTATTTAATGTCTTCCCATTTCCCATTCATAATCAAGAAACAGTAAACTTACTTCCCATTAACAATTTAACAACCCTCCCATTAATTAAGCTCTATAATTTCCCTACAAATGTTATTACTCTAATATATTGAACTATTTCAAGGAGTAGTTTATTTAAAATATAAATTTTGGAGACTTATGAAGATATATATTTCCTCTTTGAAGTTCTAAAAGATTGCGCTATTTTTGGTTTACAAGACCAATATTTTACTTAAATTATTAGAACCATTATTAATGTTAATACATTTTTATGTATATAGTGTGGAATGAAATTTACGGGGAATCAAAGGATATGGACGAAAGTGTAATTCGTGAGTGGAAACCGAAACTGCATACATTAATTTCAGGATAGGCGTAAGAGATATTTATAACGCTGGCGAAACGGGACTGTTTTTTTCGCGCGTTACCATAGAAGTCTCTCATACATACTATACTTCACTTTTCACCGGCAGCGGAACTACAATTAAGCCATACGTAAAAATATATATAAGGTACTCTATAATCTAAGATTATTAATAAGTTTTAGTTTTTTATAATGCGGAATTTTGTCTAATGTGGAAAAAATTGGTCCCATGTGATTCCGCTTTGAGCAAGTTTTACTATATATATTTCAATTCTTTCTGGATTTTTTCATGTTGAGACTTGAAAGTAGTGCTGAAGTTTCTTAGGACGGGTTACTGGCCCGACGCTAAGTAGTCCTGTGGTAGGGCTGCTACCTTTTAGTCTCTGGACAGACATTAGGATACCGCATTTACTCAGTATCCGATGGAACGGTTATACCGCCGTGACTCGGTCCTCAGAGCCTCGTTTGTGAAAACGGATTGTACCACGAGAATGTTTTGTTAGGATTCCTTAGTAGCTCAGTTGATAGAGCACTAACGTTAGAGTTAGAGGTCTTGGGTTCAAATCCCGGCTCAGGAATTTATTTTTATTTTCATGTCATATATATATATAGGCCATGGTAATTTTGGACGTCTCTCAGATAGTAATGGTAAATATCTGTGATTTAAAAAAAAATCTCATTCCTTCGGAATTCGCTAAAGGTGGAGAACAAATGCAATAATTATTTACTTACCAACTTTAAAACTAAAAGCAACTGAAAACAATTAATTTAATTGTTGCATCACTTTTTAGTCAGTGTAGGGGTATTGGGCTGAGAGTTTGTGAGCCACTTGAATTTAATCAGATGCCAGAGTATAACTTGTAAAAGTACGATGAGATAAGTCAATATACTGCCAAGTAGGGGATTAGAATAAGGCCAGGAAGAATGAGCTGTAACTGTCGTATCAAATAAGAGAAGAAGCTGTACGCTTCTTTAATCGATACATCAACGTCAATTATTGTACTAGTTTCATTGTCTGAGAAGTTTCAGATGCACATAATCCTTTGTTCATGTCAAATTTCTCTCGAGAAATCACTAACAGTTTCTGTTCAGATAAAAATGTTCTCCACTTGAAATTATCTTCCAACCCCAGATGAAATGTTCCCCTTCCGTTCATCAAGGATTTTTCTTTAAAATTCTCCCTTTTCAACTTGAAATTATCTCTTTATTCCATGTGACTTTTTGTCTTTCTCTTGTTCTTCTTTTTTTTAATTCTTTTTTTATTAAGATTCACTATCTTGGGTTCATAAATATACTGGTGCCTGAAGAATATTAATTGTTTTGTTAATCATCATTATTATTATTATTATTATTATTATTATTATTATTATTAATCGATTAGCCGATTATATAAATTCTTCAGTGGATTTCCTCTAAATGTCTTTATTATTACACTAGTCTGCATGATATCAGATGACTGAAAATTATTATGTTGTATTAGTTCACTTTTTTATGCTGATACCAGAACTGTTCTTAGTTTTCTTCTATCAAGTACAGTTTTTTCACAATGGACCTAATCTGTTTTCATATATTTATTGGTGAGAGGTGCAAATTAGGAGGAGGAATTGGCGCTGGATAGGCCATACTCTTAGGAAAAACCCTGACTCACGATTCCTATGGTGTGGAGGGAGCCTAAAGACCACCTTAATGACTGTTACTCCTGTTTGCTTAATGTTCAGGGGTGTAATTAAAAAAATAAGAACCAAATTGTATATCCAAGCATCCTTCCAGTCATTAGGCCAGTTCCACATGGAGAAGAGCTGCCTGTTCATCTTCCTCCAGCTGTTTTAGAGAACCTGACAGAATATAATGTTGAAAGTGAAGTTGATGCAATCACTAACGACGATACTGATGATATATATCAGCCAAGAAGACGGCTTTACTCCACAACAGTTCTCTCAAAGTGGCCTAGTTCGTGATCTGAATTTGCCAAAGGAATCTGCAGAACTACTTGGCTCACGGCTTAAAAGTAAGAATCTTCTGGAACCAGGAACACATTACTCATGGTACAGACACAGAGAAATAGAACTAGTTCCTTTATTCTCACAGAATGATTGCTTGGTTTACTGTAATAAGATAAACGAGTTAATTCACTTCTATGACATTGAGCATGATTCTATTCAGTGGGCACTTTTTATAGACTCGTCAAAGAGGAGTCCCAAAAGTGTGTTACTGCATAATGGGAAAGTGTATGGATCCATTCCTATTGCCCATTCAATTCAGATGAAAGAGGCATTCGAGAACATGAAGTTGCTATTAACAAGTATACAGTGTGAGGAATACAGGTGGCTAATCTGCAGTGACTTTAATGTTATAGAGATACTATTAGGGCAACGAGCTGGTTTTACAAAAATTACATACTATGTATGTGAATTAGACTACCGGGCAAAGCAAAAACATTGGGGTGTGAACCTTTGGCCAGAGTGGAGAAATGTGCCTGGAACTAAAAACATCGTATATGAACCGTC
The DNA here is from genome assembly GCA_030220185.1 of Diploptera punctata. NCBI lineage: Eukaryota > Metazoa > Arthropoda > Insecta > Blattodea > Blaberidae > Diploptera > Diploptera punctata. Next base: position 410,639 of record JASPKZ010010284.1, on the reverse strand, counting down.
AAAAAGTCCCACTTCCACCACTACACATCAAATTGAGCTTGATGAAGCAGTTTGTAAGGACTCTACCAAAGGATGGGCCTTGCTTCAAGTACCTTTGTAAGAAATTTGCGCCCATCATACAAGAAAAGTTGAAAGCTGGAATTTTTGTTGGCCCGCAAATAAAAGAAACTGATGATGGATGAATATTTTGAATAAACAGTGAATAACAGAGGAAAGGAAGCGTGGACCGCTTTCTGATCTGTTACTGAAAACTTTCTAGGCCATAACAAAGATCCTAATTACAAGGCAATTGTGGAAAATATGTTGGAAATTTTCAAAAAGTTGAATTGTAACATGATTATGAAAGTTCACTTTCTATGTTTCCATATCGACTACTTCCCCGAAATTCTGGGACATTATAGTGAAGAGCAAGGTGAACGTTTTCACCAGGATATTAAAGAGGTAGAGAGGGCCAGGGAACATGAAATGAAACTACTGTTGGATGTTGATGAGGGAGACTAAAAATGGAGGAACTTCAAGGAAGTCAAAGAAGAGAAGGTTTCAAAATTAATGGAATACCATTTACTTTCTGTTTTGTTACAAGGTAGTCACAACATTGTTAGGACAGTTCTCTACAGTATTTTTAACATGTATTTTTAACAAAAATGTATCTTGTGCGAAATGAAGTTTGAATATATTTGTGCTTGTAGTAGCTAAAACGTGAAAATATAAATTCATATTTTGTGCAAAAACCTGACGTGATAGACAAAAATGGAAACCATTTCGGGAATCAGTGTAATGTTTTAAAATGCAGACTTGTATTATTATTATTATTAATATTATTATTATTATTATTATTATTATTATTATTATTATTATTGTTATTATTTTTTTATTTGCATGCTCCATTGCTACATTGCAATACTACATGCTACAACTTTTTATAACTAATTTTACATTAAGTACAAAATTACATTATGTGTTTTAACACTTTAAACACCACTGTTTATGTCTGTGTTCTTAACAGAGTCATTAAACTGATGATAATAATTGGATACAAGTTTACCTTTTGGCACTGGTCACGTATAATTTTTCCTATGTATCTCGTATTTTCAGTTTTTTTTCTTGCCACTCTGTTTCTTACACACGACTATATCATATCAACTATTTGTGGTCCTAGATGACAGGGACATGATGGATCTTCTATGATGCCAAAACGATGCAGATATTCTCTTGTTTTTCCATGTCCAATTATTATGGCAGTCATATCTTGTGTGAATTTATATTTCAATTTTAGCCTATGTTGAACCGTCGGAAAGAATTTTTTGCACATGTTGCCATTTTTCGTGGAAACCCATTCTTGCTCCCATTTTCCATTCCCATCTGATTCTACTTCGCTAATTATTATTGTATATTTGGGTTTTTTGAAGCAATATTTGCAGACTATCATCATCTGTTGCCTCCTTAGCTGTTTTATCTGCGACCTCATTCCCGACAATTCTTACATTGACCCAGGCGAGTTGAATGATGCATTTGTTCATCTTGAGACTTCTTATATACTCTCTTATTTCCTCAACTACTGTCATGATTTTTACTATTTTTAAGTCGTTGTAAGGTGACCTGGCTATCCGTGTAAATTGCTACTTTGTTTTCTCTGACATTTACCTGTCCAGTATTTAGATATTTTAGAGCACTTAGTATGGCTGTTTGTTCAGCCTGGTTATTTGAACACACCTCGTGTAATTTGCTTTTCAGTTTCTGTTTTAGTGATCCATTTCTATATACAATTGCTGCAGGTCCCAATTTTCCATTAATTTTACTGCCATCTGTATATATTTCTATTTCATAAGTGTTTATGTAATCTATTTTCTCAATCATAATTTTCTCTGCTGGATGACACCACCGCCAGATAGGAAGTGGTTAGTCATAATCAGTTTGATCATTTGTCAATCCATGTGTCATTTTTTATATCTTTGCCATTTCTTCAATTTTTATGCAAGTTGGTTTGACACCTGTAATAATGCAAGAAGCTTCATATGATATAGTTCTATGTGCTTTTGCTATTTTTATATTGATAAGTCTCTGTATTCTCTGTAGTTTTTCATATTATTTTGTCTTCTTGCTGGTTCTTCCCATACAGGGACATATTATTATTATGTTTATTATTATTATTAATATTAATAATAATAATATTATTATTATTAAAAGCTTTGGGTAAAGGAATATGTTTATTGCACTGCCTGTTTATAAATAAATTATTAATGAAAGGATTTTGAAGTGCGACACCTTTCCAAAAATATAGATTTTTTTGTACCAATAGTTCAATATATGTATTTGGGGGATGAAATGAAGCAAAATGAACACAATTTGTTGCACCTTTTTACACTTTTTCGTGAGATTACTACATTTCGCCTCTTTTTTATGCATCAGCACCTCTTCCTCTGCGTTTTTTAAAATAGAACAAAAAATGTATATTTTTACTTCTTGCACAGCTTTTTAAAATCTCATTCAGAAGTCCACAATATTAAATAAATATTAAAAGATAATTTTTACAATTTATACCACAGAAGCAATGGCTGATCTGCAGTGTGAAGTCAACAATAGTAGATAATAAATATTAAAATATAATTTATGTAAGCCACCAGTAATTTATATCCTAGCAACAATGGCCAATCTGCAGCTATAAAGCCAAATTTAAATTTCAACAGTGTTGCTGTAACAGTTTAAAATAAGTTCAGTTAGTACTGGAAATAATTTAACAGTTTTCTATTTACCGACTTGTTGACTGTGTTTTAATAGTCTGAATCACAACGTATTTTTATTAGCATTACAACTGGGTTTTCACAACAACAACAACAACAAAAAAACATGGCGAATGTTAAGAAGGATAAATTGTAAGCACTTTCAGAATTCAAAACCCAGATTATCGAAACTGATTGCATCATTTTTTCGATGTTCCATCTGCGAAGTAAATATTGCAATAAACTAAATAACTATGGACTATATACACAAGAAAAATTTGGTGCAAAATGATATGCATATTATATAAATTTACAAGATATACGCTAAGATTATCACTAGACGACTGAATATAATCAATGTGTACATGGGCGTAGCGAGGTAGGTGCAGGGGGGTGCGCTTGCATTGATTTTCGACCAATTAACACTATATAGAATGAGATTTTCTTCTATCCAAAATTAGGTGTAAAATGATAAAAATAGATGTAAATAATAATAATAACAATAATAATAATATTAAGCCCGCCAAACCCAATCGATGTGATATATCAAGTGGACATAAGCATTGCCAGCACTCCAGAAAATTCTAGACCTCTATTATGAACTGCTAACACAGCGTTCACTTCTCGAATTTCAGCTGAGTACCCGAGTTTAATTTTCGACACCTAGACGCTTCTAAAAGCTTCGCTTGACCTTAATTCTTCATTGGCAGTGCACACTTTTGCAATGAATGCCTTTTTTACAGCCTTGTATTGCTCAAAGTTTCGCCATGTCTATGTCTCGTATATTCTAGTACTTCCATTAGGTAAAATAGTTATCCAATTGACACTCTTTACTCAAAGCTTCTAGACTCATGTTTAACGTTGAACTACGCGTATTAATGTGTGTATGCGTAAAACATAATAGAACAAAATTATTTCGTAAGTACCTACACAAGTTGCATCATTGCAATCTTATTTTTTTCCGGATAGTTTAGAATTCATCACTTCCTAAGAAGAAGATTTACCCATCTAATGATATTGGCAACCGGTTCGGGAGAACAGACCTAATGAGGAAAGAAGATAGAGTGAAAATTCTCACAAACAGCTGGAGTCCACCCGAAAGCTACAAATACAGCAAAGATGCTGAACATTTAAGACGGATATTCAAGCATTGTTGGATCCAACAGTATTCACCCTGGCTAAAGTATTCCGCAAGACTCAAATGTGCACTCTGTTTATATTGTATTCTACTCTCCCCACATATTGTGGGGTCATTCATAGTTAGGCCCTTCCAGAAGTTTTCCAAAATGCATGAATTCGCCAAAATCACGGTGAGAGCCGCTGGAACGTCGAAGCTGCGCAGTTAGCACGCTTGTTTTTAAATGAAGTCCCTGTTAGCCAAAAACTCGTTAGTGGCTATTAGAATATTGCGGCTGGTAACTCTAAATATTTGTCTTCCATCTCCGATACCATTATCTTCTGTGGCTTGCATTACTTACATTTAAGGGATAAAAAACCGGACGAAGGCGTCTTCAGGGATTTTATTCAGTGGAGAATTGATGACGGCGATATAAGCTTAAAACTTTATTTAAATGCCAAGAAGGCTACCTGCATTTCTCAACTAATTAAAAATGAATTTATTGAATTACTTGACTTGAGGTAAAGTAAATTATTGCAGATGATGTAAAAAAAAACGCCAGCGCTTACAGTTTTTAGCTGATAAAAGCTGTGACATTTCTGGAAAGGAGCAATTGTCCATTGGTGTGCGGTTTTTTATGAGAAACGGAATAAAATTTGAGAAGAGTTTTTGGGCTTTTTTGAACTAAAATAATGGAGGCCTAATCAATTGCTGCAGAAATTGAGTTTTTTTTTAAAGAGATAGACATTGACCCGCACAAATATGTCGACCAGGGCTAATGACGGCTGCTCAACAATGGCAAGAAAGGACAACGGGGTCCAGAAACGTCTGTACGAGTTTCTCCCCAAAGGTATTTACTTCCAATGCGAGAGCCACAAAATATTTTTTGTGGTAAATGATTTGAATAGTGTGCCCGAGGTGAGAAACACGATAGCTACAATTAAGGATGTTATAAACTTCTGAGAAGAGAGCACGTCCCAAGCATCACGAAGCTCTACGAAACACGTTGGTTGCAAGAATATAAAAAAATTGGAATATATAAGAACACTTTTTGGAATTGATGAACGGCCTGAAATTGATTGCCGTAGAAAGAAACGCACCAACCCGAAAGCAAGTGATCAGTTTCATGCTGCTGCAAGTAGAAGTACTTTCATCTTTTGTTTGTACCTGATAGCAAAATATCCTTCTTATTTGGAACCTGTCGTTAATTTCCTGCAATAGATTTAATTAAATGCACGGCCCATGTTGAAAGCATTAAAATCATGTTAATAGATCATCGCAAAAAAAGTGATGAGATCTCTGAAGGCGTCATGAAAGAGATGGAGGCTATTGTTTCTGAGCTAGGTGTGAATATCACACTGCCAAGAATATCCATAAGCAGATACAGCGAGCTAATCCACAATATAATCCCGAAGATTACTTTAATGTGGCCATCTAAAATCCCCACTTGGATTCCTTTCACAAAGCTTTGTCAGACATATTTGGAGAACAACTTCAAATGCTGCACCCTAACAACCTAAAAACATCTCTGAAAGATGTCCAATCAACGGCCACCAAAATTTCGGAGTATTATAAAATCGAGTGTTTGTCCACCGAAATTGAGCCATGGCACTGTATGTGGATGAAACGAAGTGACAAGGATAAAGAAGGTGATTCCGTTAACATCGTGGACGAGTGCGATTTTTTCCCATCCATCAAAAAGCAACTGCAAAATGCCTATCTTTACCATGCACTAACGGCGTCGATTGAACGCACTTTTAGCACCCTAAGAAAAGTGAAGACATGGTGCCTTCTACAATGACAAAAAATCGCCTTAATGGCCTGTGTATGCTTAGTCTGCACAAAAAAACTTACTAAAAAGGTACTCAAAAATTAAAACAAAACGTACTTAAAAAATGCTCTCAAACGAAAAAGCGAGTCGAACTGTGTGTGTAGTTGTACTTCATCATCATCATCATCCAGGGATTAAGCCTGTTGGCTCGTTCCGGTTTCATGAAAACTAGAATTGTTAAAATTGTTCAGACTATCTTCTGTGTGGGCGACCAACATTTCTCCTTCCGTGCGGTTTATAATTTAGAAATAATTTTGGAAATCTTCCTTCTGGCATTCTATCAATATGTTCTTTCCAGTCGTTCCTATATTTAATTATTCGGTCTGTAAGTTTGAAAATATTTAGTTCCTTTCTTATATCTCCATTTCTTTTCTTATCCAGCAGAGTATATCCTCCTATATTTCTTAAAAATCGCATCTCAGCTGCTTCCAATCTTTGTTCTTGTCTTTTAGTGATTGTCTAACATTCTGATCCATACATCAATACAGGAACAGTCATTACTTTATAAAATTTAATTTTTGTTCCTTTTCTTGTGTTTTTAAGGGTTATTTTAATAGTGCCACACATTAGATTAAATTTATTTATTTTGTCATTAATATCTTCAATTTTAACATACGATAAATTGAAACCTAGGTATTTAAAACTGTTCACCTGCTCTAAAATGTTATTATCAATAATTATTATTTTTTTCTCTACTTCATCATAGAAAATAATATTGTATCCAATAGTTTATTATTTATTTTAAAATGTTTATTTAAATTGAGGCCATGAGAACCATAGTGATATAAGTGACCTTTTTTTACAATAATGAGATAAATGCATAAAATTGTAGCCATTTGGTTCTTTTACCTCGTGCCATAGAGGTACAAGTACTTTCCATCACCTGCTGCCATCTAGAGAGGAATATGTTAACTACATAAACCAGAAATGAGCTTTGCTTCAGATTCATACTGATACAAGTGACAACAGACACAATGGATTCAGTATGTATGATGAGAAAGGAGGACACTGAGAAACAAAAGATTGGATGGTTGAAGATTCGGTGGATGAGGTACAACAAAAGCTCTCCTTTGATAGTTCAGTTTAAGACCACAATGAATTCAGACATGCCTTTTCGACATCTTGATATTCGTCGTAATGCAGTAGGATGGCCTCTACACTTCCCCAACACGCTAAGAACGCTGCGTGAAGGAGAGGTACCATTGAAAGCAGAAAACATTAAAGATCTGCTTACCCTGCTCGATTTCATTCCTCCAATACACCATGGCTTTTATCTAACCTCAAAGCTTCTGCTTTTAACATCACTAACTCAAGAAGAGGTAGCTGAAGAGGACATGCACGAGGACGAGGGCGTGGACGAGGACATGGGGTTAGAGGAAACGGGCATGGGAGCTGTGAGAATATTGTTCCTGGAGAAGAATACTCAGATTCAGAGGAAATAAGTGATGAAAGTGATTAATCCCTTCAGTGTTTATAGAGACAGAACGTTAGAACATTACTCTCTACTCAAATTACTTCCAATCACTAGTGAGCTGATTCACCGTGAGCAATTGCTGAGAACGAATTAACGGCCGACTTATCGGTCATGCACGAGAGTCGACGTTTTCGTAATATTGGCAACGAATTACCCAGAATTCTCAGCGATAAAACCACTTCCGTTATTTTCGTCTGCTATAGAGGAATGCATTTATGCTTGCATCCCGCAAATAATACCGTATACAAACACGTCTGCGACACGCAATATTACGCCGATTCTCCTGTTCTTCCAGTTGAATCCTTTGGTAGACTCTATCAAATTCCTCTTCTCCGTGTATACCGAAAACATGATCGAAGTCTTCAAGGTCCGACATCTTGGATAAATGTTGGATAAAGCAGCAAAGTACATCGATTACCATCGGTTCCCTTCGGGATTTTAATTTGAGTTGCTCATGTAAGCTACCTCCGCAGGTAGCTTACAAATTTAACCAATTATTATCGCATGAACAGATTTCTGACTAAGCAAAATCGTATTAGCATACAACTTGCTCAGCAGAGAAGGCATTTTACTGTCTAATGCGTCCAAACATGCGACCCTTACTTTTATTATTTTACTGATGGCAGACTTACGTATTTCTGAGACACTGATCTTGAACTTGATACAGATTTATACTTATTTGTAATGTATGTAACAATTTAACAAATATATTCATGGTCACATTTGTGAATTGCATTTAAAAGTTACATTAGCACTAGGCTATAATGTACATCATATTGCAAATACATACCTATTTAGAGTCATACTGATACAAGTGTCATTGATAACAATAATATCAGGACCATACTGGTACAAGTGACGTTTAATTTAGGCTGTAATGGATAAATTACATGCGTTATGTACCATATGTTCATTATAGGAAGTATTTTATAGGTTGCACTTGAAAATAATAAAAGTTGTTTGATAAGGAAATTCAGTGAATTATTATTCTATTACAATTCGTGAATGTACTATGATGATATTATTCTATTATAAACTTACAAGTACTAATATCTCAAAACTTGATTTATGCTACTTAGATCACTATAGTTCTCGTGGCCTCAATTAATCTGCCACTTTAACATAACTTCATCTATATATAAATTAAAAAGAGAAAGTGATAAAGGACACCCTTATCTGACACCTCGATTTATTGTTACCATTTTTTTTATGTTTAGATATAAAACCCCTGTCTATTACAATTTTATTATTTACATATAAACTTTGTATAGCCATAATCAAATGTTGTGGAATACCTTTATTTGCCATTATATCCCATAATTTATTTCTATTTACCATATCAAAAGCTTTTTCATAGCCTATAAATCCTATATATATATATTGGGATGTTAAATTCTATATGCTTTTCAAATAATTGAGTCATTGTGAATATGCAGTCAGAACAGGATTTTCCTTTTCTGAATCCATTTTGAACATCCAATGTGATATTTTCTATAATTATGTTTAAGCGGTTTTTTTAGAATATTGGCATAAATTTTATAGCACGTATTCAATATACTTATTCCTCTATAATTAGAACAATCTTGTCTGTTTCCTTTTTTATATATAGGGTATATTTTGGCGATTTTCCATTCTTCGGGTATGTATCCAAATTTCCAACATATATTTATAAAATCTAGAAGACGAACCTTTAGAGAAAACGATGCATATTTAATTAATTCTATGTTCATATTATCGGTACCCGGTGTCTTTTTGTTATGGAAATGTTCAATAGAAGTTGTTAATTCCTCTATGGTTCTATGGTTATTAAATTTACGTGTTCATATGCTTGTATTATTTCTTCTTCATTTTCTTCTGAATTTTTTTCTGCCCGTAATTCTTGATAGTATTCTATCCATTTTTCTTCTGGAATGTTATTTAATTTAAGTGTATCTCTTGTTTCATTACTTAAGTGTTTCATAATTTTGTATGCCTTTTCTTATATTCCATGTACATCGTGTTCGATATCACTCATATATTTACCCCACATTGTTCTTTTAGTGTTTCTAACTTCTCTACGAACTATTGCCCTTTTTCCTTTGTATTCAATTTATGATTAATTTATGTAAAATTGTAGACTTTCACGGCAGGTATTTTTATTCATGTATTTTATGTCTTTCGGGCTAAATGGCCGTGGTCTGGTTTTATTAAAACTCGACGTTTCGTCTACTACTGCGGTAGACATCCTCAGGAGATTCTGCGTGTTCTTTGACTTGGTGACTCTTCAAATGTCGGCTGCAGACTGTCTGTGTGTTAGTTAGTTAGTTACTATGTAATGGAAATTGTGTCACTTCTTGAACTTCCCTTTTATATCCATCGAGGAAAACATCCATTTTTATGAAAGTCGTCCTCGACCAATGGGAATCGTTCTATCATGACCTACAATTTCCAGCTATTCTTAGGGATTTCCAACCCTCTTTAGCCCTTGTGAATTATTTTTCATCTTCGTTGTTATTTATGATTTATCTTTTACGAACTTTATTTGTTCGTTTCTGATTTTTTGTAGTATATATCCCCTGCCAACGACGACTAGCCGTAGTCCGGTATCAAAGGCCTTCCAATCCCGCAATCCGTTCTAGTTGAATTTCTTTGAAGTTCTAGTTGTTTCACTTGATTAACTGAGCCGCCAACAGGAAGACTGCCACCACCACAGAAGCCGCCAGCCCTAAAGAGGGCAAGAGCGGGAAGTCCAATCAACATTCCAATCAGAAACGGCTCTTTTTCGGATTTAGCTGTTCTTATTTAATAATTTTGAATTTAGAATATTTATTGGACTTTGATGATTTTACTAGTGGATGCTAGGGGACCACTCCGACATTTGCCTTAACATCAAGGGAAACCACTAAAAACCTTGATAGAGTGGCTTGAATTTAATAAAATTAGATCCAAATTGAACAGCTTTTTTCTCCAATTGGAGAAATTTAAGATGTAACAGGGCACTTCCTATCTTCATCATAAGAACACATACACTCTACTAGGAAAGTGTGTGATTTATGATCCAATTCGATAGATAAAATCATCGAATCTGGATCAGTTGCTAGTTCCTTAACTAGTTTGGCTAACACTTCATTAGTGATTAGACTATCCCTTTTTGTGAGGCTAGTTTGAACCCGCCTACTTTTGGTTAATTGGAAATCGTGTCCTTATTTATAGTTTAGTATTGTGCGGAGATGTTTTCTACACGGTCCGTTACTTTGGAGCTATTTTTCTGATTGGTTATCACTGGCGTAAGTCATGTGTTTTATTCTCGTGTTATATAATGCTGGAATCCAAATTTTATTAATCTTCATAGTTTCTTCTTTTTTGTTAAAGGAATTTTTGTGTTTGTAAATTTCAATAGCCTCTCTGTGAAGTCTGGTGTAGTAATGTTGTGTTTTGGACAAAACTTGTGTTTCTCAAATTTTATGGCATGTTCTTTGTTATTCACTAAATGTTCTGCTACAGACGATTTTTCAGTTTGTTTCAACCGACAATTTCTCTTGTGTTCTCGTATACTTGTAATTCCTATGTACACTTCACCACAACTATATGGAATACGATATATGCCAGCAGTCTGTAGAAAGTTTTTTATTTACAATTACATAATCAATTATACTTCTACTTCCTCTGACACTCTATGTATATTTGTGAATATCTAAGTGTGGAAAAAAGGTATTCGTTACTTTAAAGCTATTATAGGTGACGAAGTCTGTTAAAAGTTTTCCATTATTATTTATAGTTATTTCACCATGTTTGCCTATGGTTTCTGGTATTGATTTATTTCCTATGCGTGCATTGAAATCTCCCGTTAAGATAAGGTAATCATTTTGATTTGTTTTATTTATGACTTTCTGGAGTTCTTTGTAAAACTCTATTACTTCATCTCTATTTTGTCCTTCATCTGGGCTATATATTCCTATAATTGAGTTGCCCAGTGGAATAGAGGCACATGCCACAAGAATACTATTTTACAGAAACAAGGAATTTCTGAAAGTTCTTTATTTGTGAAATATGGGCATTATATTTTAATTTTTAACCCGGACCTTGAATTAGATGACGAATTGAATATCTTATTAAATATTAGTTGAAATATTCCCAGTATTAAGTGTTTTTAAGTAATAGGACAATAATTTGTGTAAATGAAGTAGTGGCATATGCCCCAAATAATGCAACTCTTTGCCAATAAAAAAATGGGAGCCTGGTTAACAGGAATAATGGAAATTAAAACTTTTAAACACAGATTTCATATTTAAGTTAATTATATTTGATAATATGGAAAGAATAATATCATATATAACATTTTACATAACTGTAAGTCCTCATCAACATATTTTATTTCAATCCTTATCATTTCTCAGACTATTATAAAAAGAGGCATACATTGGTGCTACAAACTGCAAGAGGCGCTGCAAATCCTGGAATGTTGTTCCTTTTATTGCTCGTCCATTGGGATATTTGACTGGCAACATTATTTAAGAAATGGTGGACGGCCACGAGACTTCTGCAAACTTAATTTCGAAAAGGTTTCTCAGATAAATCATGAGAATATTGATGTAGACAGAGTGATCTCCATTTACTAACCAAAAAACCATTGCTTTTCTTATCTCAGCAGGCGTCTTATCCATATCGCTTTACAAGATTGTTCATTAAAGAGGGCATGGAAACAAAATCTTCTCTTTTCATTTCTCAACTACAAAATTTGTTTTTTTTTGTCTTACTTTTTATTATTAGTTCAGCCGATTTTGAAGGAGTGTACACTGCTTGGGCCTTTCTCTTCAATTTTTCGATTATTTCAAAATTTCGCTCGTTTGACATGAATGTATGGCCAGGGAGGAAACAAAAAAATCTTTGTTTAATTTCATCAAAACTCTTTTTGTCTAATAGATATAACCTAAGACCTAGAATGATATAGTTATTTTTCTGTCCAACACACAAATCATAATACACAATTAGCTTTATGTGACGTTCTTCTTCCACTTTCTCTAGAGCCTTTAGAATACAGCTTGCTACTTCATCAGTTCCCCTTAATGCTACATTTTCCGACCATATACAAATCACTGCTTCGCCCTCAATGCAACGATGAACATAAAAGTTATATGTCCATAAGTGTGTTTTATAAAATACTGTTTGTGTTGTAATGAACGGAGTAGGCAGTGCCTTCTGCATATCCATACACAGAACTAAAGTGTCACGTTCATCCTATACATGGGAACATTAAAATATGGTTTTGAATCTTGTCCTTTTCATCAGCTTCAATAGCATTGGCCTATTGCCATGATTGCTTATTCTATCTTCAACGGGTGTATGGACACGAATTTCTGATGATGATTGACCCTCTGTATCATCATGAGAAACTTCCCTAACACATTCATCACTTTTCCGAACAGTTCTTTAACGTTTTATTGCTATTCTGCGGACTGCTAGAAATGCACTTCTACAGACTTCAAGTTCACTAATATTACTTACACGAATATAGTATCCGAATGAAACCTTCCTTTGACCTACGTTTGCATATTTTGTCTTCTTGCATAACCTCTCTTGCATTCATAAGGTCGCACCAGTCCAAATGAATAAGCATTTTGTTTATTGTAGTCCCCAAGTAGATAGAATTATTATTTTTTTATCTCCACTAATCATTAGTGAAGCAAAATTACATGATGCTAGTTTTCAACACGGAATTCCACTATTTACAAACTCATTTGCTGGCACAATCTTCTTATTTCTGTTTTCATATTGTTGTCCACTATTTCTCAGACGTTTTCTTTCATTATCCTTCCACTTATTTTTCTGACGTGTCCTTCTTTTACTATTAACCTATCTTTTTTTTCTTCAGAAAATGAATTAACATCTATGTCAGACATATTTGAAATGATGTAGACAGTTTGAGAACCATCACTACCCTCTGGATCTATATATCTATAATATTATAGATCCAGAGGAGGACAGTGGAACTAAATTCTGATTAGTTAGTTTCATTTCTGCTAACCTATCAGGAACGTTGACTGTAACCACTTGAGATAAAGAGAAAGAAGATGGCATGTGCCTTTTTTCCACTAGCAATTTCTAGCATTCAGAATCTTGAAGTTTTATTATGCTCCTTGTTAGAGAATAGACACATGCCACCATGCAAATAATTATTGGAATCGACGCAAGAAGGTAGGAGCTACTTAACCATAACAGAAAGTCACAATCAACAGACTTGTGGCATGTGCCTCTTTTCCATTGAGCAACTCAATTGTAATATATCCTCTTTGTATACGCAGTCTTGATTTTATCATTCTTTCATTTATAAATTCGTAGCTATGTATTCTTTTTTTTTTCATTCTTTTTTATCATTATTGCTATTCCAGCCGAGGTACGTTTATTTTTAGGTACTCCATGATAAATTAATAAGTAATTTCTCAGTTTTATTAATCCTTTTAACTTCCTTTTAGTTTCGGTATTAACTGCTACATCTGTATTCATCTTACTTAATTCGTTTTCTAGTTTTGGTTCTTTATTTCTAATGCTTCTTGCATTCCAAGTGCCAATTTTCATTATTTCAGATATACCTAAATCTTTAGTCCTATTTCTTGCTTCAGTTGTCTTCGTATGGTCAATCCGGTTGCTTTCATGAGAACATTTAGTAACGTAGATTGTCCCCTGTAGGTTTTACTGGCACCTCGCAGGGTGAGACGATTGAAGGGGCTGCCTTCTTAAGGTTCATCGTCATAACCTCCCATTATATCAGCCCTAGTGGAAGGTTTCCTCTTCCGCTCTTCTCAAACCTCCTTTGAGGGCTTTCTCCTTGTTACCCTTATATTTCGCCCTAAGGAGAGGGTTGCCTCTTCCGCCAATTACAACGTTTGAAAGCTTGTTCCATCTTGTTGTTCTTGCCGTTAAGGTCATCGCCCATATCCCTGGGCAGGGGCCCTCGATATACCCCGAGAGACTGGGTCCGTGACAGGACTTAGTCACTAATATATTAGTGTTCACCCCCGCGACGAGAACTCGCCTGTGAGGTATTACTAAGTTGTAAACAGTTACAGCCTAAGCCCCCTGTCCACACTGAGCCGGGTTAATAGCTTCGTATGAGTCCAAAGCTAAAGGTAATTGTACTTTACGTAGCTAAAATACAGCTATAAGTTTCAATACAATTAAGTATAAAAATTAAGAAGTAATCTTGACAAATAATTCAATTCGCCAAGCCTAAAAATTCTGCAATTATTTCACCATTATTCTTCATATTTCATCTTCAATAGCGCTGTAGTTTTTTCCGAAATATATTGAGGTTAGTTTAAAAAATAAAGGTAGTATTTTGTATTTTTGATTTGTTCGTTTGTACGCGGAAGGTATACAGTCGAAAAAAAAAATGTTGCATTCCCCTTAATCCAATGCTGGCTACGTCCATGAATGTGTATATATTAAGTGAAGAATAGTGTGGCTTTCAAAAAGGTCGGTCGTGTTCAGATGTCATATTTACAATAGAACTTCAGAAGAGAAGAGACTTTAATTTACCAACTTGCATACTTTTTATTGACTATGAAAAAGAGTTTGATAGATTGTCAAGAAATATACTGTGGGGAATAATATATGATAAAGGGTTTCCAGGACATATTGTCAAAGTAGTGCAAAGCTTATATTTTAAATAAAAAATAATGATTGATAAAGGAGGTATAACGAGCGATAATACATTGGAAATTAATCAAGGGATCAGACAAGGATACCCACTATCTCCTCCACTTTTTTGTATATATATCTATAGACGAGATCATTGAATGGCAATCAAGTTTAATGGCAGATTTTAAAGTTGGCAATACAGTTCTAAATACCATATTGTTTGCAGACGATCAGACAATCCTTAGCTCTTCAGAAGACAATTTACAAATAGCAGCGTATAAATTAAATAAAATATCAAATAAATTCAATATTAAAATCTTGAAAGTAAATCGAAAGTAATGGCATTCAACGGGAAAGACCATATGAGGTGTATTGTACTGGTATTAATGCTGATTTTACAACAGGTGAACAATTTCAATTATTTAGTTAGGATGCAATGTATCATACTGCCAGAAGGAAGATATTAATATTAAATTAAATTAATTTTATAGAATGTGTGGCACTATAAAACGGACACTGAAAAATAAAACTTTGAGGAGCACACAATTAAAACTTTATAAAATATGGCAATGCCTGTCTTAACACATGCAAGTGAAACTTTGACTCTTAACCGTTCAGACAGAAGAAAAATAGAAACTGTAGAAATGAAGTTCTTACGTTCAGGAGGAGGTGTGACAATTTAGGGCAGAAATAGAAATGAAGATATTTGGAAAGACTTAAATAGTTTTAATTTAACAAATAGAATTGACAATATGTTAAAAGAATCCCCCAGCTGTTACTGAAGTACAAACCAATAGGACCTGTGCCGCCCATTTTTTAGATGGGAAGATTCATTAAATCCCATTTGATGTGAAAACAGATCAAAGTAGTAGTAAGTATAAACTGAGTTCATGTAACTGGTTTAAACCTCAATTCAATTGTTTGAGCAGCACCTTTTTTTTCATCTTTTTGTATGTATTTTTAAAACCTTTTCCCCCTTTTAATGACCAAAATTTGCACCTTAAAATCATTTCCCTAATTAGTATTATTGTTATTATTAGTATCATCATTATTATTATTATTAGTATCATTATTATTATTCCGGTTCTTGGATTATCCTTCATTAGACTTGTTTCTATCTTATGCTTTAACACTGTTGAGCCCATTTTGTCTTTAGTCTTCAACATTTCTTCTACCCTTTGCGTTGTAGTTCATCATCAGTTTTGGTATTCGATCGCTTTCATCCTTTGCATATGTTGTTTCATTTCTAACTTGTTTCATTCTATCTACTTAAAGATTTTTAGTTTCGCCATTATATCTTTACTTCTTTTTTATCCAGGTATATCTCTCAACATCTCTAAAATATCTATCCCGCTGCTTCAATTCTCCTTTCCTCTTTCCTTCCCAATACCCAAAACTCTTAACCATAAAGTATTATTATTATTATTATTATTATTATTATTATTATTTATTTATTTATTTATTTATTTATTTATTTTATTGCCCGTGTAACATGTTACATGGTACCTACAAGAGAGATATTAAATAAGAATAAGAAAGGAAAAGTTATCATTATCATTATTATAATCTTGTTTTTATTATCATTGTTATTAACATTATTACTATCCTGATCATTATTATTGCCATTATCAACATTATCATTGCCATTGTGATCGTTAGTTATCGCTGCATTTGTAATAATACTAATATTTAATTCGGAATTTGTCCACAATACAATGGTTTTTTTTCGCCATCTCTAGTTGTAGCGGTCCTGAACATTCTCATGTTAAGTCCCATGTGTATGTCCAAACCATTTTAATCGTCTGTCTTTAATTGTTTTTAATACATTTCTTTCAGCTTTCATAATTTTCCTAATTTCAGCGTTTCTAATTTGTTTATAATCTGGACTTTCGCTGTGATCTTCTCCAGGAATCTATCTCTGTTGTTAATAATCTGTCAGCTGGGCACCTGTTAATTGTCCATTTCTCTAATCCATATACGCCTAACATAATACTTTCTACAATGGTCTTAAAACTAAATTTATTTGTTCTTGGTTGTTAATAATAATAATAATAATAATAATAATAATAATAATAATAATAATAATAATAATTTAAGACCACAGGTGAAAAGCAAAAAAAGTCACAAAATAACGAAAATGGAGATAAACCTGACGTATAGTGGAAATTTTTGGAACCTTTAAATAGATACTGAAAAAAATTGGTAAATCATGGTATGTCCCAGTAAAATCAGTGATTGAAGTTTTACTATGCTAGGGGAAAAAAAGGATTGTTGAAGTATTGAAATTAAGATTTTTAAATTGTTTATTTTTGTGACATTCTTTGATTTTCTTCCCTTGTCTTCGATTATAATAATAATAATAATAATAATAATAATTATTATTATTATTATTATTATTATTATCATTATTAATATCATCATTATTATAAACTAACTCATTGCCTCTATCGAACCCGCGCGGACATAAACTCTCCATACAACCCTATTCTGAGCTAATGTTTTCTAATCGTCCTATGTATACGGTAAAAGTTCCTTATTTGCGGGGGACATGTTCCGCAAATATGCCGCGAATATGGAATGGTAATTTATATGGGTATATAGGATGATACGTTCCAATGTTACAGAAAATAAAATAAAATTATCAAAATAAAATCAATTAATGAGAGATTTTGAACAATTTCTATTAATTATTACTGTCAGGTTTAGGCAAGGACTTAAAGAACTTAATTTTTTTTTTTCCTGTTTTGCCCCTTTTAAAAGATATTTCGATTAAGATTGATATTCTGCTGTGAATTCTGGGATAGAATTCCTTATTTTGTCTTCGGATTTCTTGATTCATTAACATTGAAACAGCGTGATATAGACGCAAACGATCCGCCAACGCGTATAAACGGTCAAGCATTTATAGCCTATTTTTACTTTAAGCGGCAACACTATTTTTTTTTCTCTTAGGTACTAATTTTTCTTTCCTTTTACTCGACATTATAAACTGGGAACAAAGCACAAGAGACAAGTGTTATTCAATCAAAATTATTGTAATAAGTTGAAATAATAATATGCCGATTATGGCGATTGAGGCATTTATAAGAGTACATATCGGCACGTGAAATACAACTTTTAACGATGAACTTTATGGTTAGTGACAATAAGTTGTTTGTTTTGATATTCATTGTTTTGAATCACTGTGTAAAAGCCGCTTTGGCATCTGCCTGCAGTAAAAAAAAAAAAAAAAAGCCGATGGTTATAAAGGACACTAATCCTTCTAATATACCGACTGGATCCGCGAATACAGGAACTGTGTCGCAATTTTTTAACCCGCGAATAAGGAGCTTTTATTGTAATCTACTTCCCTCAAATCATGGATAATATTCTCCCACCTGATTCTTGGTCTACCAACTGGGCGTTTTACCTCTGGTTTTCCAACAAGAAGCATCCATGCACATATTTCATCCCCATTGTTATTATTATTATTATTATTATTATTATTATTATTATTATTATTATTATTATTATTATTATTATTTTCATTAATTATTTATGTTGTGTTTTCTCGGAGCAGGGTCTGACATTGAACTGATTATGTATTCCATGTCGTGTGGTTAAAAAAGTAGGCCTATGTGTGTAATCCATAGTTTGAAATTCCTTGTGCCACTGTAAGGCCTGGGTGGTGTGTGGCATGTAAATTCTACCTATGAAGTGAAGGGTTAAACTGGGTTAATGGAATTGAGTTATTATTATTATTATTATTATTATTATATTATTATTTATTTATTATTATTACCACTTATTTATTATTATTACCAGTATTATTATTATTACCAGTATTATTATTATTATTATTATTATTATTATTATTATTATTATTATTATTATTAAATTTAGTTTTTGTGCCCATCAACATTTTTAATTTGAATTTTGTAACGTTTTAGCTTACGAGTAGTAGACTAAGGAGGCTCCGTTGCACTAGTGGTTAGACACTCGCTCTTCAACTCCGTCTCTATCACTTTATATTGGATTCGTAGTGGACGATCGTAGTCAGGCAAGTTTTTCCTTAGGTGCTCCCTGCTTTCCCCTACTAAAAACTTCATACCTATTGTTATTTTAAAACAAATATTTTGTTCTATTATCCCTCGAAGTTTGATATTTGCATTTTTGTTATACACTCTGTAAATTTCTGTTTCATCTGAAGTTTGCACTCTTGGTAATTGAAACTTATTCTCTTCAGTCCTGAAGTGAAATTGTGGCAAAATTTTATTTTAGTTTTTAATGGATTTTTTAGCAAAGTGATATTAATTTTAAAAAGTTATTGTATTTCAAATTTGAGGGTATTTTTTTTTGTGAGGAAAACGTTTATACGGAGAGTTATAATTTTGTTATTGTTACATGAGTTATCAAGTAGGATAGTTACATTTTTGCATAAAAATTGGGGATAGGGAGATGGGTGATATAATGTATGATATACAAGATTTTAAGTTTTTACTATTTCTATAGTGCTGCCACCTAACCGTAACATGAATAAAGTAAAACATGAGAATAAAGTATAGTATATAACACATTTATAATACCGTTAAGTGATCCAGACTTGTTTACAGACTTCTTTAAATCAGTCTCTCGTGTATCATAACCTATAGGATACAAAGGGACAGTTTAGTAACTACGAAACTAATTTTTAGGTAAATAAATATTGTTCTTGTATAGAGGTAGGTTTCCGAAATTGAGTTAATTATAGATGAGATTTCCAAAGAAGAATTTATTTCACGTAAAAGCATATTTTAACTTATTTTTATGCATAAATTGTTTAAAATGCATATTTTATTAATATTTCGGCAATTTTATAGGATGTCCTGTAGCTTAAAAAGTTGACGTGATAGACAAAAACTACGGTTATTTTTGGATCCAGAGGCCAAACATTAGTTGAAAAAAGTCACAGATGTAAGTCAGCAAAATTGCTGTTCCCCAGTGTAATTAATGATGCTTTTCTCTTGCATTAACTAAAGAGAAAAATTGTTTCTATTCCTGAATTCCCTAATTAGCACAACTGTTAGTGCGCCAGCACATAAAGACTGAGATCTCGAGTTCAAATCCCGAATCAGGCAATTTTTTTTCTCTTTATCTGTATTAACTATTGCATGCTTGCCTAAGAACATTAATTTCAATATTGAGTTTAGGTATACGTGTTTGATTAATTCTACCGGTAAATATTAACACACATTTTTAAATGTTGAATTCAATATCTTAGATTTTCAATTTATTGTGTTTTATTTTTGTGAACTTTCACAATGGCAATATGTGGTGCTATTAGAACCATTTTACGTACGTGGACAATTTGGTGTGGAACAGAAATAAAGTGTTTGTGAAGGCCTCAACGAGAACTGAATTCTTCAGAAACAAAAACTCTAATGATTGCTGAAGTAGGATAATATGACTTAAATACATCTTCAGCTAGGTAGCACAATTAGTTAGGCACTCACCTTCCTCCTGTGCACCCCGGTCACTCCACGTTTGTGATGGTCGGAGCCAGGACATGTTTTCTCGAAGATTCTCCCGTTTTCTACTGCCAAAAATTTCATTCCATAATTTAACTAAACTCATGTCGCTCATTTATTTCAATTTCATTTCATCTAAACCTGTGATGGGGTTGCAGGGCTGGTCAACCGATACCAATGTAATTATATCAAAGACTTTAAAGAAACATGGCTTCATCTCATCTCATCACTCCATCTGCTTTATACTCGACACGATTATTTAGTCCACCGCTGTAGTTTCGTTGTAACGACATTGCCTAGTATGTAAGAGGGCCCAGGGACAAGTTTCCTGGGTGAGATTTTCCCTCGCCAATAAGATATGTGTCTGGAAACTTTATGACTCAAATAGTCCCCAAACACAATTTGGTCATCATAATCATCTTACAATATTCGCTTTGCTATGTGTGAGTGTGAATGGTGTATTTTACCTTAAATGTTCGTGCGTCTCGGAGGTGGGCCCGCATTGAGCTGATCCATCATTCGCGAAATTTTCCATGTCTTTGTGTGGCTAAAATTGTTATGAATTTGTTCCAAAGTTTGAACACTCTCTAACGAGAAGTTGTATTACCGTAAGGCTGAGGTGGCCCATGGCATGTAAAAGCGCCTACGAAAGAAATTAAACCAAGGTAAAGAAATATTTTTTTTTGTTTAAAAATCTGAGCCCAGTAATAACAGTTAGGCTGGATTAATACGATTATTTCCCTATTTGTTGTTTCATTATAAGTTTTATTTGATTTCGTCTATTACGACTTCCATGAGTTGTAAACCAGTGTTCCATATGAATTAAGACAGAACAGGAAGCAGACAAGTTTTATGATATGCAGACTATACAAAAAGTTGTTTACCTCGCGGGAGTAACAAACTTTGTAAACATAATGTGACAACACAAAAGCCATCTAGTTTTGTTCAAAATGGAGAAATCCAAATAATCAAGAGAAGGGGTTATCAATTAAAAACAGACGTACCAGCGGCTGAATATGTTTCTAAACAGACTGTACCCAGCCATCAATCTGCTGAGAGCCGAGACGTTAATTGTGATGGCTGCTTAGTTACTGAAATGCGCCTCTAAATTAAATTGGAAATCCTCTCTTCTTGAAAATTAAATAAATTTCATTGCCCTCTTCAGTTTTTCTTACTTAATTAAATCTCCAGACCTTGTTCATCCAAATGCTCTACCTAAATAAAAATATATTCAATCGTTATAAAGGAGTTGTAAATCTGAAGTCAATCCGATACCACAATTTCCTCTATGGGTAATAGTTCTATAGTATATTGCGAAATTAGGGTTATGTGATATTTACTGGACCAAGGAAAATTTTGAAAAAACACAACCTACTTGGTCGACTATTTTATGTTTCAGACAATCTATAGGCTAATACTTTTGATGGTTCGTCCCCCCGAGATATGGGAGCTTCCCTAGTAGAAGCTAATCAAACTATTTTAGTTCCGCTTATTTCCCTATAGATATCAGAGAGTGACTTGGTTAAATTTTGCTCGGAGGCCTTGAGTTTATTTTACGACCCTAAACATATTCCGACTCGGGACCTTGCGGAGACTTGTCCCTTGGATTTTTCCATCATGAAAATCAATCGACCGGTCGGGTTTGAACCCGCGACCCTCGGGACTAGAGTCAAGGATTATAACAACTAGAGCACCGCGGCCGACAATACATTTAATAGACATGTATTTTAAACTACAGGGTGCAGCATAAGTCAGTTAACCGAAAATGCAAATATATTATTTTCTGTAGCTTACAACATCTATACAAAAAACAACTACCGAAAATTGTTCAAAGTGACCTCAAGCAGCAGTGTTTGAGATTATGGTCTGAAGGTCCCATGTTCAAACCTAAATTTTAACCAATCTGATTTTTTACTTGCAACCATGTACACTGGTTAACTGACTTATGCTGCACCTGTATTTTTGGTGTATTATGGTATTTTTCTTTATTGGTGATGCATTGTAAAAGAAAATATCAAGGTGGCATTTGAAGTAACATACTGTATCAATGGAATGAATGCAAGGATTATTAAAGTTATGGCTTACATAAGGTCAAGTACTGAAAATCGTTGAAGTAAATAAATATATAGGTAAGACGTTACTGTGTATTCCGATTTAATAGTGAAAAGTCTTCAATTAGCGGTAGAGTTAGTAACAATCTTGTTCATACAGCTTATATTTTTGTTAATTTTAGACCTATTTAAGTTTTAAAATTGATACTAGGCGGAGTAATAGTATTAGCTGTGTTACGGAAATATATGACAATGAATTTTATGTTGTATCACTTTTAAATTAATTTGGAAAACCAATAATTACTTTAGCATAGCAACATGGATGGGACAGCAATTCAACAGTCTTCTTCATACACTCAAAAATTGCTGTCTCTATCCTTTGTGTGTTTGTAAACTAATGTTGCGCTACCTACTCAAAATGAACGAGTAGAGAGGGTTGTATCATAGCATTAACGTACTTTCTTAGGCCCATGGTGGGAGAGTATCCGGAAAGTAAATGAGCAATCAGACTGTTCGTCGTGTACTGTGGTCGCATAATTCTCATGGCCGCAGACCGCAAAAAAGGCCATATGTAAGTGAAAAAAAATTGTATTGCAAGATTACTCTTGACAAAAGAGCATGAAAAAAAAACAAATTATAGGAGTTTTGGTATCGTGTAATTTGGTCCGATAAAAGCAAAATAAATATCTTCGGATCAGATGGTGTGATAAGTATTTGCAGGAAACCAAACACTGCTGATAATAAGGTGAATACTCTTCCGACTGTGAAACATGGAGGAGGTTCAGTTATGGTCTGGGTCTGTGTGTCTTCCAGCGGGGTTGGAAACCTGCACTTCATTGACGGAATAATGGATAAGTGGCATTACAACAGGATATTGTAGGAACATGTAAAACAAAGTGCCATAAAATGGGACAGGGACAGAATTACATATTCCAACAATATAATGACAGTAAACATACTGTAGACATTATTAACAAGCTTTGGTTGATCTGGAACGTTGCGAAGCAGCTGGGAACTCCTCCACAGTCAGCTGATCTAAATCCAATAGATAATCTTTGGACCGAGTTGAACAAAAATGTCCGTAAAAAAGAAATGGAATTCAAAAAAAGAGGTAAAAACGTTTCATTAGAGAAGAATGGGATAAAATCACACCTGAGACAATAAAAAATTGGTTAATTCAATGCATCGACGATGCCAAGCAATGATTAAAGCTAAGGGGTACTCTACTAAGTATTAAATGAAGACATTGTTTTGTGTTTTGGTTTTGTGTTTTAAGTGTATGAACAGAAATGTTGCAAACAAGTGAATGTTTAATTTCGTTAGTTTTAGTTTTAATTGTATTTTGAATAGAAATGGTTACAAAAAATAGTTTATTTTATTAAGTATAGGTGTGTTAGATTGTTATGGTACTCTGAAATGATAATAAAAAATAAATCACATTTCGGAAGATACTGTAGAACATTTACTTTATATCACAAAATCTCAGCTGTATGAACAAGAATGTTACTAACTGTATGCCCAGAAAAGTAGGGTAACGATTTAGGTCGGTATGAAATGAAGACTATTTCACTTGTACAGTGGTCGCCGACTTCTTGTGTATGTTTTTTATTTGTTATTATTTTTTAATCATTCACATTATAAATAATTACAAACCCAAGGCAGTACATATTGAAATATTTTATATAGGATATCGATGCTCTTCATTAGCTAAGATTAATCGCATCGCAATTCAAAACCGGGCGTTAAACGGCCGATACATTCTGATCAGATGCCTCTCATTTCAGGCTCGAAGACCATTTACGTGCCCTACATCTATGACACCGCATCACGGCTCTACTTCCATTCTCTAGAGACTTTTTAATCCCTTAAAAACCCATTAACACGGTCGAGTTTCATCTTTTATTGTATTAGGGAGAGATCTAAGTTGAATCCTACCAACAAGAAAAAAAAACTCCAAAACTACAAGCGAGCGTAGTGAACACTAGTCCACACTACGGAAATAGCAATAAAAATACATCCCCAAACATTATTTCAAAATCTATGTCAAATGTTTTTTTTTTTTTGCGGCCATGTTGGCATATTTCTCAATTCAGATCTACCAACCTGATTTACCCACATTATTTATTTTATTTTTGAGCTCTTCATATCATAGCTAAAAAAAATTAAATTTTCTTTATTACAGATGTAATCTTTCAATTTTACTTGTCCTATGTTGGGTTGTACAGACTGTTAGATATGCTCCCTTTCAAAAACGTATAATCGGCACAAACAAGAATGTGGAGAGGTCGGACATTTAATATAAAACTCTATTTTTTTTCTTTGCCTACTGTGAATGCGGTTTAAGTAATAAAAATATCAGTTTTATTGTTATCTTTGATTTTTTAGATGCTTTAACATTCTTGGTCATGTTGTATCCAAGCTTTTATATAATCATTATTGTCGGTAATCGTGTGTCAAGTTATATAGAAATTAAATTAATATTACATTTAATGGATTTTATAATTATTGATATTATTATTGATGAAGAAGGCGTAGAACTAAATGATATTAATAAGCTATTGGTATATGCTAATTATGCAGTATTAGACGATAAATAGGATATGGGCCAATAGGAGTAGGGGCCAAGATGCACATTCTATTGGGTAACACTAAGAAATTGGGGGTGGAAGTAAACTTCAATAAAATTAAATATATGGTCACACGTAGAAATATGTTATTTAATAGAAATAGACAACAAATACACGAGAGAAAATTTGAAGGAAGAAGTAGCTGAATTAAATACCCAGGAATAATAATTAAAAACAGGAATGAGTTTCAGAAATAAATTAAATATATTCATTTCTGAAAATGTATTATTACGCATTACAAGGATTATTGTCATTCCAACTTCTCTCAATAAAAGTTAAACTGAAAATGTATAACAATGATATTCTTCCAGTTATATGGATCAAAAGCATGGACTCTTATATTAAGGGAAGAATAAAATTCTTATGAAAAATTTTGAACCATATACCAGACGAAAAACCGGATGAATGGAGAAGACTACAAAATCCTTATAGGAAACCAGGTATAATAAGGAAAGTTAAATCTCGTAGATAATGATGGACAGGACATGTGGTATGAATGGAGGAATGAAAGAGGGGTATGGAAACTTATTTTAGGAAAAAGGGAGGAGAAGCGTTCTTATCCACCTTGCATCAAAACTAACTTCTTGTGTCCTTGGATTCTTATTAGATTAATCTACTAACAAATGTCACCATTTGACTTCAAAACGTCATTTAAATCATTGTAAACTTGCGTTATAAGTTGCCGGAAAATAGTTACTTTAAGATTACTCACCGCAAATTTATAAAAATGCAAGAGGTGTTTTGAAAACAAGCTCTTCAATTACTGCTACTATTGCTACCACTACTAGTACTACTGATTCTGCTACTACAGATAGTACGTACTACTGCTACCACTACTAGGTGTCGCTATAATATTAGCAAAATAAAAAAATAAAGAAAAATAACAAGGCTTTGAATTTTAATCTCCTTTGAAAACCAGTATTGTCCGGTTTGATTGGAATTTCTAACATTGGCAATCTCATATTCGGTCCAAATGTATAATAATTAATTTATATTCTGCAGCTAAAGTGAATAGTTAAGTTGAGGCAACTCATGGTCGTTGCTTCGATTCCCAAGGCCGGCTTACTAACTCGTTTGTTGTGGTTTCATCAGCTATCTGCTTCCTGGAATAGCAAAAACCTGCTCGTGGCGCCCGCCGTCAGTGGCTAACCCCTTATTATGCGGCCTTGCGCATTCTTTTTAACGTGAAATTAATTTTCCTTTGTGGTAGGCCAACTACCTACCCTGAAAGAACTCCCTCGTATTTTTATCGATAAACTTAAAACAATGTTGGAATGTGTTTTTATAAAGAGATCCGTATTAATATGTAACTTTCATGTTTTTATTGACTAATCTCCCGTAGCGATGTACGTACCGGTGCTCACCTCTGGTTCCGAGGTTGAAGTTTTAAACCTAGTCAATATCATTGAATATTCAGGATTAAAAATATTCTTAAATAATCTAGAAGCGCATCTTCACAGCGAATCCTGAAGGAAGAAGGAATATTGAACGAACAAAACCAGATGGTTGGATTGAGTAGAGAAAGACCTGGAAGGCATGGATGCTAATAATTAGCGGTATAGGAACCAATGGCAAGACATTCTTAAGCAGGCCATGAATCGACTAGGATTGTAGCGCCAGGAATGTTGATAAATATTGTAAATAGGATTTCCTTCGGAAGCGAAAAAAGCCGTGAGATATCATGTTATGTTAGAGACACAAAATAATCTCAATGCTGAAAAATACCCTTATGAGCAAAATTTGTCAGCCCTTCTACACCAAAATTTGTATTACGATGTGAGATGCTAAATAACGTATTTAATAAAGCATTGACTCATGCATCGGTTCTGGTGGTTCAAAGCTGTCCAGGATCAATGGATTTTTAAGGGCATAAAAATCCTCGACATGGATTCCTTCGGAAGAGAAATATAACTTTGGGTCCCGTGTGGTAGATTTACGGCACGTAAAATAATTTCAAGCTGAAGAAACCGGCTTCTGAGTCGATCCTTTTACCATCAGGTTTGAATTGTGAAGACCTACGTTAAATAAAACAATGACCTAACTAGGTGAAGTAAAACCACGATAACATCTCCTAAATAAATTCTTAAGTAATAAATATCTACTTTTCGAGGAAGCATTTTTTAATCAATTATATTATTTAGAATGTTTGCTTCTTGGTTACTCCATGTGGGTTTCGTGGTCAACTAAACGAAGTTAGGGCAAGTTTTTTCTCGGGGTTTCTTCCGTTTTCCCAGCCACAAATTTCATTCCAGCATTTTTTCACACTCAAATTATTCATTTCGTTTCATTTCCACTTCATCTGCCATTCTAATCTGCGTTAGGGGTGGTCGGCCTGCATCCTTGTTATTCACAGACCTCCAATGCAAGGAGTTTAATCGCATATCATACCTTGACGGTCCTGAGCCGGCACAAGTTGAGAGTTTCTTTTTATTTAGATTGTATAAAATAGGCTATAGTTTGGAAATGGAATAGATTACTTTATTCGAGAGCAAATTCAAGAAACAAGCATATTTATAAACTTCGAAAATGTTCTGGGTTACCAGCTACTCCACATTACCCATAGTCACTTAACTCATTTTGGCCATTTTTCGACTTCACTTATTTCCTGTTATCGAATCTGATTATTGATGTACTCTTTTGTAATAATTCCCTGATAAACAATCCCGTATCTTATTGAAATACTTGAACCGATTAAAAAATACACAGTTATAACGGATACCAAGCCAATTACTTAATCAAATTATATGTTATTATTATTATTATTATTATTATTATTATTATTACTATTATTATTACTTTGCTTTAAAGAAAGCAAAGTAATAGGCCTAATAATAATAATAACTTCTCAACTCTATATTGTGTAGCCTATACCTATTATGTATCATTAATCAATTTGTAGATAATTCGGCCTAATTGTTATTGTATAATTTAACCCTGGTGAAGTGGGAGAGAAGACCCTACGGTCTTAACTCCATCAGGTAAAATAAATAAATAAATAATGCTTGACCGCACGTCACTCCTATACTGACTGTATGATGCTCCACCTCTGTGATTAACACATGTGATGTCAGCAGCCGATTGTTAGCCTTCTAAGCCTATTGCGCCCTAGAGTTGATTAAAATACTTCGCCTGCCCCCTTGATCCATCTACCACTTTGCGTTCTGAACTTCAGTTATCTCGGAGGAAAGAGGGATACATTGACTCTTTGGGTGGAGGAGATAGAAGTGGGATTTCCTAGTTAGCTTGCACCAATGTATGACTTATAATTTAAGAAGTGAGGACGTCAAAGAAATATGTCTTACATGCAGATAACATGATGATTGGTCGTATAAGGAGACAGTGCATTTCAGGATGGAGAGATTTCTCAGATAGGATTGTCAGAGGTTGGCATACAAATGTCTTTAAGAGTGTATATGGCATCGGCGCTTAATTAAATGGAAATTAAAAATTAGAAAGTTAATTAATTAAATATTTACTTACTTTAACCTCTCCAGTTATTACATTTACGTGCTCCACACCTCTCGGATCTTGTAGGGATACAACCTTTTGGAAGAGCATTTTTAACTCCGGGTCACATACATACATTTTTGACCATCAAGAACATGGAAAGTGTCTGCGGATGAGTGACCAGATCAATACCAGAGCCATCTCCGAGACAACACGAACGTTTAAAACACAGTATTGTTTCACACATTCACACTAAACCTTACGAATACAGATATTATATGGATGATAATGATGGCCAGATGTTATTCGGGGAATATTTACGGCAGGCCTTAAAATTTGAGACATAGAAGGAAACGTTAAAACAAAATATTCACCCAGGAACCTTGTCCAGTCCGGAGATTGAACCCGGACCGTATCCGTCTGAGGAAACGGCGTTAGAATTAGACCATAATGGTGGATATTATTATTAGTAATAGTAGTAGTAGTAGTAGTAGTAGTAAGAGTAGTATTATTAGTAGTATTAATATTACTATTGTTATTATTATTATTATTATTATTATTATTATTATTATTATTATTATTATTATTATTATTATTATTATTATTAGTATTATTATTATACAGATCGGTCTATAACATTATCTACGGCACTTGTTTGTAAACGGGCCTGTCGTCATCGCCTTCTTGCCACCGAGTGCCGTGGAAAATATGGTAGACCCTTCTGTATTTTGGTTTTATATGAGCGAGTTACCACAAGAAACATACTTATCTAACCTTTGTAAAAACTATATAAGCTTTATAATTGTGAAATGATCTATAGCGTATCCCAAAGTCAGGAAAAAAGTATAACACCATATTTTGAAATCTCATATTTCCAAATTTGAAGATGTTGAATCAGTGAGGACATGTTTTTCTTCTAACAAGCACGGTCTCAGAAATTGATGTGTTTCTAGGAATTGTTAAAGACACACATTTCTCTGGAAGGAGAATAAAAATAGCATCCCATGCGATATTATTTGAACATATCATAGAATGAAATATGTTTATCAGGAATAGGAATTCATTCCTAGGCATTGATAAATTACATTTAAATAAGTTTTTGTTTATTTAGCTTGACCTCTCACTTTATAAATATTTAAGTACTCCACGCCATCTAGGACACGACCCGTTCGGAGAGCATTTTGAACTCTGGATCATACGAAGAGATGGATGAGTGTTCAGCCACCTCCGAGACAAGATAAACATTAACTACAAAACACACCATTTACTCTTACATTCATACTACCATTCCATTAACGCAGTTTAACTTCTCACCTTATATGTTCTTTTACGTGCCACACACCATCAGGCAAGACCTGTCGGGAGAGGGATTTTAACTATGGATCACACACTTGTTTTTTTGACTACACAAGGACATCGAGGGCTTCCTGAATGAGTGATCAGCTCAATGTCAGGGCCTCTCCGAAACAACACAACAATAAGACGAAATACACTATTCACACTCATTTGTACTAAAGATGGCGAATAAAATAATGGCGATTGTTATGGCCAGATTATTCTCGGGGACCGTTTAGGCCTTAAAGTGTCCTGACATTTGTCTTATAGGTGAGAAAAAAAAACGAGAAGAACATCACCTAGAAAACTTGTTTTGGTCGGGGATCGAACCCGGGCCCGCTGTGTAAGAGGTAGCGACGCTACTTCGAGACAATTGCGGTGGACACATTCATACAACACAAGGCAAACGTGACATGGATTATTATTATGGCCAAATGGACTATTTGGACAATGTTGTTTCCCGACATATGTCCTACAAGCGAAGGAAACCCGGAAAAAAAATCTCTCCCAGGAAACTTGTCCCGATAATATCTCGAACCTTGGATCATTGCGTACGATGCAATGACGTTATCCCGAGACCACAGCAGCGGATCCATTTGAATAAACTGACTATATATATATATATATATATATATATATGTAACATACACAGGGCCGTTATAAACAGTGCTCACTACGTGTGACAGGACGCCCTTTCCTTCCTATTCAACCCTTCGTCGGTTAAGATGACAAGGTAAGACATTGCTACTGACTTGTGAGTTGTGTTGTTTCATTGATTGAGAGCGCACCTGCGTGCAGATAGGAGGGGAGGACCGTATTTTCACACCTAGTGAGCACTGTTTAACGGCTCTGGTGTAGGGTAAAATCTTGCTCAGTCTCCTTATCTATGCCGTTCTCTTTTAAGATGTACACTTGGATTAGTTTCCCAACTGGGTGTTATTTTAATATTAAATTGGGCTCTCTAGTCATTATTCCAATATGAAGTGTTCATTTGCTTCTGTATTTTTTATTTTAATAAAAAATGGGTTAAACTCTTAAGTTGTTATAATATGTAGGCCTATGTGTTTTTGTGTACTTTCTGTTTTCTGCCGCCGAGATAGGGAACTAATTTTCTACTTATTCATCATCATCATCATCATCATCATCATCACCATCTTCTTCTTCTTCTTCATCTTTATATTCCACATTTCACACTCATATAACTGGATGTAGGCGGCTGCGGGGCGCAAGTGGACTTAGACCATCACCCTTGACTCTTCCAAGTTCACGTCTCCGTCATTCCATGTGATCCTCATGGGCGAATCGGAGCCAGGACTGATTTTTCTTACGGATTCTCCCGCTTTCCCTGCCGAAACTCTATTCCAGCAGTTCTATCCATTGCGTTCCATTTTATTTCTTGTGTCCTGTGATGGTGCAACGTGCCTGGTCAGTCAGCATCCTTGTATATCACACACCTTTAATATAATAATAATAATAATAATAATAATAATAATAATAATAATAATAATAATAATAATAATAATAATAATAATAATTTCATATTTCATCCTTTGACAACCTTATGTCAGACACGGGTAGAGCATTTCTCCCTCCCTCTTCCTTAGTTAAACCTCTCGCTTTGTAAGAAACTTTTATATGTCCTGCGCCACCCGGGCCCTAAAGGAACACGATCTGTGGGGAGGGGATTTAAAAATCAGGACGACATAAGATATTTTTTTGGCCTTACGAGACATTAAGGGCCTCTCGGTTGAGTGTTCATCTCATGCCAGGATCATTTTCGAGCCAACATAAACTTTTAAGAGAAGACGCACCATCCACTTATACATTCATACTAATATGTGTGATTATGATAACCAGATGGTGTTCGAGAACTATTTGGACCTAAAAGTCTCCTGAATTGTGTATTTCAGTTCAGGAAAAACCTTATGAAACCTCACCCAAGAAACTTCTCGCGATCGGGGATCGAACCCAGGTCCGTTGTATTTGAGGGAACGACCTTAGCAGTAAACGAGTAGGGGGTTTGCTTTATAAATACGAATTAGGTAAATAAAATATTAAAGAAAATAACATATGTAACTAGTTGGCAACGCTGGGACATGAAAGTTAATAGAAAGTATGACATGAACTGTTTTTGTTTGTAATTACTGTTTTCGCTTGTAATCGGGCGGTTCAGTAAGAGTAAAGAAAAAAGCAGGTTGTATGTAACTGGGTACTTGCACCACTTTGCACTGAAGTTGTACGGCAGCATAACAATAATACGTATGTGGTCAGTGTAGAGGCAACTTTTAATGACGTCAGTTCTGAGAGAGCACTTGTGCAGATCGTAATGTTATAGAAGGCTGTGTTTACTCCAGTTAACCTTAATACAAGGAAACTCGAATTTGCGAATTTTAGAATCAAGATGGCTGCATTGTGACGGAAGTGAGCGCTACATTGCACAAATAAAAAGCAAAACAAATGCCGCATTCCGCCTCTTGTTTTGTTACAATCAATAAAAAGGCAGCTCCAGGTCCACGGGAT
Source organism: Diploptera punctata (assembly GCA_030220185.1). Classification (NCBI taxonomy): domain Eukaryota; kingdom Metazoa; phylum Arthropoda; class Insecta; order Blattodea; family Blaberidae; genus Diploptera; species Diploptera punctata. The sequence goes on along the minus strand of JASPKZ010010284.1, from coordinate 378,414 downwards.
TTGTGATTCTCCTTTGTTTTCTGTTATTCGCATTTTTTAAACATTAATTAATTATATTTTTGCAGTATAGAGTAGCAGAAATGGTTTACTGTATGTACAACAGCGATAAACCGCAAACAATACTTTTTTTTTTTTCGAATCCCATAAATATAGTTTCGACCATTTTTATTCTCTTGGTATTTCCTCGTCGTGGTTTTATAAATTTTCCAATAGTAGTAAATGAATGTCTGAAAATTTACTGTAATTGTTTAAGAATTAATCTCTAAACCCGTTTTACGTTGTGAAGCAACGGACATATGTAACTGAGGCTCAAAACATGACCTGGGACTGGGGATTCAACCCCTCTTCTCATCCCTATATATTATTCACTACCTGTGTCACTAGGGATTACGTGTAGAGAGTACAATTCATACTAACTGATGGAAGGGCACAGGACAAATGCACGTCTAAAAAATTGCTAATTGATTATAGATCGAACAAACATACCCTAGTGCTCCAAATTGACAAGTTTATCATTCTGTCACTGAAGAAGTAACACTTTCATTTATAACGTCAGTTCTAGGTAAATTTAATGTTAAAATTAAACGAATTTTCCTACCATGCGAGTTGGCCAAGTGGTAGCGTTTTAGATTCTTACTCGGGAAGTCTCAGGTTCAAACATTGGGGCGAGCAACCTGACTGATTTTTAAACAGGTTTTTCTAAATCGCCCAAGTCAAATAATAAGTTCGGATTTCAACATATTCGTCATTTCATAATATAAGTTATTTTCTTTTTTATTATTAGTTTAACCTCTATATTTAAGGAACTTAGAGGTGTTTCATGCAACCGGACTTTATACCTGCCGAGAGAGAATTTTTAAATTTTGAATCACACTAAGTCAATGAGTGATCAGCTCAGTGCGAGGCCACCTTCCAGACAACACGAACATTTAAGATCAGCCACACTATTCACTCACATATTCATACTAAATATTGTAAATAGGATTATTACGATGGCCAAGTGGTTATCAGGAACTATTTTGACCTCAAAGTTTCCCTTATTTTTTTGTTAATTGTAATGAAAAACGCTGAAAAAGTATCATATCCGAAACTTGTACCGAAGGGAATCGAACTCGGGTCCGCTGCATGAGAGGCAACGCTGTTACCTCGAGATCACAGTAGTGGAACTCATAATATAATTTAAATAAATAATAATATAAATTTCACAAGAAAAAATCAATAACCACAATAAACATACCGCTCACCGGCTGTAATAGTGGCACAAGTCCGTCACACAGGAACTGCATAAAGTAAACATATTCCTCAGCAATTTCAATTTATGATCCAATTTTGCTGATATAAGGTATACCATTCAATTGATTGTATTTACGTAGTTTTGTTGCAAGAAAACGGTTATGGCGGCCGCTAGAGCGGTTTTTTTTTAATTTCGGCTTTCAGGTAAAACTATTGCCAATGGTAAGATTTCACTTATTTTTAGAGAATACCATTCTTATTTTAATCCAGTAGCATATGCCTAGTTTTGTTGCAAAAAATCTAAAATTATACCTGGTAGAGCTATTTTTAATTTTCACTTCCGATTAACTCCCACTCCTAAATGTTCGATTTATCTTACTTTTCTTAATTGATTGCTACATGCCGAGTTTTGTTCCTGAAAAACAAAAATCCGCCGCTAGAGTGTTACACACACACACTTATATATAACTTTACCGGAAACTGGAATAGTAATTTTTGGATCAGCAAATCCAACCATTAGAAATGTTAGTTTACCAGTAACCCAAAAATAAAAATTGACTACAGTAATTGTCATGTTGACTTCGTATACAACACAGTTTAATTAACCCTTAAGTAGGCAATACATCCTATAGGGTACGGTACATTAGTTCAATATTTTTAAAAATGTAATTCAAAAATAATTGGGTAAACATTATTTAAATGTAGTCAAATTATACAGTAATTTTGTTTTCTCTGGAGTCAGACACTTTTAATAACCTCTCATCAGTTTAACAAAACAAATATATATATCAACAAAATGGGACCATACATTCTATTTTCTGAGAAATTCGTTTAGTTTACGCAGTTCCTGCGTGACACATTTTCTTATTTTCTTTAGGCGTTGTTCCATTCGTTGTATTGATCGGAAACAATAGAATTCTCTCTATACATTTGTACAATACGTAAACATGACTCATATACTTTCTTTCCATTGTACATTGCTTCTGTGTCTGGCGAAGTGCAAGATAGATCTGAAAAAAAAAATTAGCGCCTTCGCCCATCTTACCCTCACTGACAGCAACTACTGAATGAAACTTTAACACATGGTGTTATGTTTACATAAAAAGTTTGTGTCATCATCGAAGGGAAGCAAAGTTATTAAATTCGAAAAGTCATGAATGTGAAGGTTTTGGCAGAAATAACCAAGTAAAATGTGTAACTCTAACATCAAAATATGTTTCAAACAGAAATATTTGTTTAATGCTGTAAAGTATTGGAATGTTGCACGCAGCTCTGAATGCCAAATCAGATTTCTAAATCATGGTAACGGAGAATGGAAATGAAGAAACGATTCTAAATGCAAAAAATAATCCCAAAAGTTGGTGTCTGAAACAACCAAAACTGCGTCCGTGATGAAAGTCACCATATTTTTGTAATAAATATGATATATCCAAAATATGTAAATACGAACATTATTCTGGCGGAGTAGTAGGCCTAGTTATCATGAAAAAGAATATTTATGGACTAAAAGTTGATATTGCTAAACATATTATTATAATGTACACTTAGCGTCAAAAAGAATGGTCCAACTTTTGATCTCGAATATTTTAAATTCCAACGTGCGATTCACACGAGTAAATTAATTGCACAGTAGAGCTACAATACGTTTCCATTCTTCTTTTGAAGAGTATTCTTTCAAGCGCAATAAGCCATCGTACGCTTAGCTCAGTGCTTTAGTAGCTTGATTAGTATACAAGAGGCCACATGTTCGTTTCCCGATGAGGTTAATTTTTTTTAATTGTTAAAATGCTTTCTATTTTATTCTGTCTGTCCATTCTTAAAGAAAAAGCGTGCTAACTGTTTGGAAGTATTACTATTTTCAATATTATTTATTTATTTATAAACAGGTTTACAATGTAATAAAACATCTTCCTGTGCCCAAAGCTTTTTAAATTATCTTCTTTCTCCTTCTTCTCTATCTTCACATTCCAATTTTTCCAGACCTTGCTCCTTCATACTTCTTCTTACATCATTCATACATTTAAATCTAGGTCGACCTCTCTTTCCTTTCCCAGGTGGAATCCATTCCAAAGCTTGTCTGGGTAATCTTTTCTTTGGCATCCTACATGTATAACCATATCATCCTAGTGTTTGTATCTCAAAAATATAATATTGAATTTAGGACTTTCATTTATTGTTTGATGATTGTATTTCTGATTTTTTCCAATTTAGAATGTCTAGTTGAGTGTCTAAAAAAACCATTTCAGTAGACATAAGCTTTAAACTCAAAATGTTATTCAACTGCCAAGTTTCTGCACCGTATGTTAGCCTGCTTCAAATTATGGATTTATAAATTTCTAATTTGGTATCCATTCATAAGTCATTATCCCACAAAACGCCGTTTAACATTGTTATTACTGATCTGCCTTTTTGAATTCTATATTTTATGTAATTTTCTTGGGTGCATTTTGTGTTAATTTTGATTCTCAATTAATTACATTCTTCACATCCTTTGATACATCCCATTATTATTATTATTATTATTATTATTATTATTATTATTATTATTATTATTATTGTTATTATTATTATTATTATGGATAATGGACAATAATAATAACATTAATAATAATATTTTTTTATTATTGTCCATCATCTATGGGCTATTAGAATGCTGGATTTGACATAAATATTTTAATTGAAGGGTGAAACTTTTTCCTCACTAATACGTAATCAATAAATAAACATATAAATATATTATCTTTCATTACATCAATTTACAGCATTATTACTAAAACGTGGTACTGCACACACAATTAAATTTATACCGGTGGCTAAAAAGTGTTATAGAGTTTAAGAAGGCAGCAATATTACTTAATATAGTGTAAAGTTTGATTATTGTGACACTCTTTTTATAGACTTAAATATTATTTTCACTTAAAAAAGACTTCAACGTCTTTATAATTCTTGCGCACGTTTTATTTGTGGTATTCGCAAATTTGACCATGTTACACCATCCTGGAACAATTATCGTGGCTTCGTCTAAGAGATCGTAGAACTGTCCATTTCCTATCCCTTCTCTATAAAATACTTCTCACATCATCGCCTAATGATTTATCACGCCGCTTGATCAAACTATCCGAAACATAATCTTGACACTCGATCCCATCAACACATTGCCCTTTATATCCCTCCTCATGACACTGTACATTATTAATTATCTTTTACGGTCTCACTTACCAAAACATGGAATTCCCTTCCGCCATATGTCAGAGACTGTCAAACTATAACATCCTTCAAAAACAAACTAAAGAATTATTTAATAACAAACTAACTTATACACCTCACTTATAGTATTCTTTTAACAATTAATAAATTTAGTTATTTATGAAAATAATATTAAGATTAACAAATAGTTTCTTTTGCTTTGTTTTAAATATTGTATAATCATAAAATTAGTTTTGTATATCTCTATTTTTCTATGTTTTTTATATACATTAGACAGGGACAATTTAATATATCGTACTTGTATACATTTTATTATTAGTTTTAGTCTTAATTTAACTAACATTAACTGGTTGCATTATAGATCGTAATATAATAGATATCTTTTTGATCAAATTTTTATTTAGTATTTAATATTAGAGTTAATTGAGATTGTTATATTCTGATGTAATATGTGTTTGTCCCGGTGAGTGGAAGAGAAGGCTACATGGCCTTAACTCCACCAGGCTAAATAAATCTAATCTAATCTAATCTGATGTGGACGTAGATTATGTGGCAGGAATTAAAATTATAGCATTTATAGGGTGTATTTTGCGAAAATATAAATTAATGAAAAAACATTGTTCAAGGATTCGAACCCTGGCTTTCATACATGTTTTATCTTCTTGGGACTGTCATAAATTCGGGAAACAATAGTGTTGTACTGTAATGTTAAGTAAATCAACATTTAACATAGCCGGTTTTATTCACTTCAATTTGTGGACCTGCAAAGGTTACAGCTTTACAGCTGATGAAAATTATTTGCACCATTAACTTTAACCTGCCCAAATAACAAGAAAGCATAGAAAAGTCCGTCACTTAGGAACTACGTAAACTATGCGAATTCCTCAACATGTCACAACATGCTCACATTTTGCCGTTTCACGGAATATACGGCATATTTATTTTGTTAAATTGCAGAAACTCGATTTCTGTTGCAGATTATTTAAAAGGTCGGACTGCAGTGAAAATAAATCTTGCATCATCGAAAGTTATTATCTATTTGCATATTGTTGTATAATCTTAAAACCTATTTAAATTATATCTACCAATTGATATTTGCATTATTTCATTTTACATATTAAATAAATTAAATTAATAGCCTATAGGCCTATATTGTAGGATAAATTGCATACATTGCGAAGAACAATCATGGCTGTTGATAGTCAATTTTTAATTTCAGGTTTCAGTAAATCCCAACTTCTAATGGTCGGATTTCGTTCATATTTAGAAAATATCTTAAGTTCATTATAATAGCGTACTCTGAATTCCGTTGTTAAACATCGAAAATCGCGACCGCTAGAGAGGTTTTTAAATTTTTGTTTTAGGTGAACTTTTACACCTTATGATCCGAGTTTGTTGGTTAACGAATATGACCTTACTTTGTTTTATTAAATGCCAAATTTGCGGCCGCTAGAGTGTTAACGTATATATATATGTCCACCGCTGTGGTCTCGGGGTAGCGTGCTGCCTTGTCACGCAGCGGGCCCGGGTTCGATCCCCGGTCGGGACAGTTTCCTGGATGAGGTTTTTATCCGGGTTTTTCCTCATCTGTAAGACAAATGTCAGGAAACCAAACGGTCCCCGAACATCATATGGTCATCGCAATCATCATCATTCATATTCATCTTAGATTAAGCTTAGGATTAGGGACTCTCCTAACGCACCACTATCATCATCATCACCAGGAAGCAGGGTTTAATTAAGTAAACAGACGCTTCATATTACCTGCTACACCGAGTATGTACTGCGTAGGACACTTCCTCTACAACAGAGTGTTTTGTAGCGACTGTTTCATTTATTCGCTGCATACAGAGTAGTAAAGAACTTTGGAAATATGCCTAAAGTAAATAGAGAAATACCTCAAAATCATCATCATCATCACAATTAGCATCGTTTGTAGAGGAATTTGGCTCAAATGGCGAAACCATCAAATGTAAGTTAATAGAGCTCAAAGGAAGTTTCAAACATCATGTTAAACAACACTATAGGCCTAATTCAAGAAAACCAAGGAAAATGTTGTATTATTAGAAGAAAAAGGGAAAAATGTAGCTTCAACCTCTGAAAACCCAAACTACAGATCAAAATGTTTCGATGATTTGTGTCGTGCCTTAATAAGAGCCGATTCTCCTTTAAAATAAGTACAGCATCCTTGTTTCGTAGCTTTCGTACACAAATGTACAAACAGAAAAATTCCTTCAGAAACACAATTACGAAAAACATATCACCAACAGCGTATGAAAAATGCCTAAAATACATAAGAGATGAAGTAGTAGATAAAACGATTTTTGTGTTTATAGACGAAACAATAGGTGCCGCTCATAGGTCAATCGCTAATGTTATTGTAGGTACCACAACGCCTGATGGTCCAGCTAAAACATTTCTCGTAACATCCAAAGAGATGGAGGAAGTTAACCACTCTACAATTACTCGCTTGTTTAATGATTAATTGCCCCTTCTGTGGCTTGCCGGTATTAAGAAAGAAAATAGTTTATTTGTTACGGATGGGGCTGCATATATGAGAAAAGCTGTTACAACAATACAACAATCATATCCAAAATGAATACATTTAAAATGTCTAGCACATGGTATCCACAGAGTTGCGGAAGAAATTAGAGCCTGTTTTCCGGATGTTGATACATTTATAAACAACATGAAACATATTTTTCTCAAGGGACCATCAAGAATTAAAATATTCAAATAAATGGCACCTGGGATTCCCCTGCCTCCACAGTCATTTGAAACTCGGTGGGTAACATGGCTACAGGCTGCACTATACTATGCCCGGTATTATGACAAAATTGTAAGCACAATTAATGTATTTGACGACAAAAAATCTCGCTATACGTGCAGTGAAGCAAGTATTTTCACCAGCTTTGTTTGAAGACTTTTCTTATATTCCAAATAATTTCAGTAAGATTGCAACTACAATACAAAATTTAAAATCTTAACTAACAATGCTGAAAGCTCTCGGGACAATAGAACAAGTTTAAGAAACACTGAGTGAAGTAAAAGTGGGAACTGATAAAGAAAGAGTAGCAAATAAACTTAAAAGTGTTTTAAAGAAGAATACTGGGTGCGCAGAATTGTGCAAAATGAGGAACGTGTTGCTCAGTCAGGAAATGTCAAGCAATTCTGATACTTCGAATTTTTTATTTGCTCCTATTACGTCGTGCGACGTGGAACGTAGTTTTTTTTTTCAAAATATAAAAAATTGTTTACGTACTAATGGCTTGAGATTTACTTTCCTGCATTTCGAAAGTACATTACTGTACATTGCAATAATTGTAATCATGATGTATAAGAAAATATTTCTGTACTTTAAACCCCTATTCAAAATTAAGTAGTTTTATTCCACACTATAACTAACTAAACATACGATTGTTTGCTACCTTCTATAATCCCTTATCTCCTGGTATAACTGTTTTTTTAAGCAGGGTGTAATGCCTTCCACCGAACATAATTTTGTTTATACTGAACACTGCAAGGTCACAGGTACGTCATCCCTCCTTATATTCCGTGCATTCTTAACTTCATTGAATACTTACTAGAACCCCGCTCCCTGATCATCACCCATCATATCATCGGGGCAACGTAACCCCGCCTTCCAGGCGCCCCAACCTCAGAAGTGGGTTACAATTATGTCATTACGAGGAGAGAACGCCAGAAATGCCCAAAAGGACAAACTGGGGCATTATATATATATATATATATATATATATATATCCATATCCACGTTACCCCCCTATGTGCTCTTTTTACTTTGTCATGGTGGAGTGGCTTGCGGGCTTAAATAACCCGAGAGTTATGTCGGCAGTAACATTGTTCCCGGACAGGTCGAAGATGATAAAACAGGCAAAAAAAAAAGTACTTCGACCAAAAGAGTGATGACCTTCCGTCGTAAAATTATACACACACGCACACAAAATGTATGTATGTATGTATGTTTTTTTTTTTTAATATTCAACTGCATGCTCCATTACGTGGAGTAATACTACATGCATTGTGGTGTTCTTATTATACAACTATAAAATTAAACAGTGTTTACAATTAATCTTACTTAAAGCTAGATGGTTTACTATATACAATACTATTGTTCTATGTTTTACTTAACCTAAAGTGTATCAAATTTAATTGTATTTGAAATGTATGTATGTATGTATGTATGTATGTATGTATGTATGTATGTATGTATGTATGTATGTATGTATGTATGTATGTATGTATGTATGTATGTATGTATGTATGTATGTATGTATGTATGTATGTATGTATGTATGTCTACTAGTGTTTCGGAGTCCGATGTATTTAATGCTCTAAAGGTTAGATTTGTATCAATTTCTTCAATGTGTTTTTCTTCATATGAAATATTAAATTTCTTACACATTTCAAGAGCGAGATTATTATCAAATTCTGTACATTTATCTGTATGTATGTATGTATGTATGTATGTATGTATGTATGTATGTATGTATGTATGTATGTATGTATGTATGTATGTATGTATGTATGTATGTATGTATGTATGTATGTATGTATGTATGTATGTATGTATGTATGTATGTGTGTGTGTGTATGTATGTGTATGTATGTATGTATGAATGTATGAATGTATGTATGTATGTATGTATGTATGTATGTATGTATGTATGTATGTATGTATGTATGTATGTATGTATGTATGTATGTATGTATGTATGTATGTATGTATGTATGTATGTATGTATGTATGTATGTATGTATGTATGTATGTATGTATGTATGTATGTATGTATGTATGTATGTATGTATGTATGTATGTATGTATGTATTGTGTAGTTGTATGTATGTATGTATGTATGTATGTTGTATGTATGTATGTATGTATGTATGTATGTATGTATGTATGTATGAATGTGTGTATGTAGGCCTATGTATGTATGTATATGTGTATGCGTGTATGTGTGTGTGTGTGTGCATGTATGTATGTATGTATGTATGCATGCATGCATGCATATATGTATCATCAGGCTGACATCAAGTGCCGATTGTCTAAAAAAAGTGGGAGCCTTAATCTCCTACTACCCCTAGGGTCCCCTGAGCCCTGTAGTAGGATTACTTTTTACTATTGAATATTTAATAATATTTTTTTCTAATTTTAACTTCTTGCTACTGTTCTCAAGAAAACCATTTCAATCGACGTAAGTTTTTGTTGAATTTCCAAACTCTCTCTCTCTCTCTCTCTCTCTCTCTCTCTCTCTCTACATATATATATATATATATATATATATATATATATATATATATTACGTCATTTTCGGTGTCTAGTAGGCACTGCTAGCAACTTTTGTCAAAAATATTTTCATGAGAACAACCTCAATAGTCTCACATTCCTTTGGAATGTGCTAATAAATAAAAGTATTAACCACCACAATAAAGTAGATACATTAAGCCTTTCTGAAATTATGATAACGGGATAATGTCATCGAACAGTTACTGCGCAATTTTTGGCTTGAAAGTATTTTCATAAGATATCGTATTAAAACATTTTTGTTAACAATAGTACAATATTAATGAGGAAACTTGTTGATAGTAGTTGAAACTGGTTAGAGCCACTTCAGGTTATCGATTAATATTACAGAATAATTTGCCTAGAGCGTTGATTTCCATACTTTGAACCTCTCTTCTAAATATGCCAACAAAACCGTTTTCCTGTGATCTTGCATTCTTTCTCTTAAATTAATTAACTTAAATTCTAAGCTACTCGTGCTCTATAATGTGTATAAAAACACTATTAAGCGGGACTGTATGTTACGCAACTAATTTATAATTTTACGGCAGAGAATCAATTTTCGAAACTGCTTTAATTAGTCTCTTTGTGTCTATCTCGATGAATTAGTGGTTAACATGCCCACTTCTGGTTCCGAAGTTCGTGGGATTAAACCCTTCTGGGTTCAATGGAAGCAAAGAACCTCAATTCTGAAAGAAGCGAACTTTAAGCATGACTTATTGGCACTTAGATGCTTCATATTACGCTAATCACTTGAGTTGTCAATGATCGTCAGTCTCGGTAGGTATTGATTAGCATGGTTATTTCACCTCTAATTCCGAGAATCGAGGGTTCAAACCCGGCCCGAATCGATACATTTTTGAGGGCATAAAATTCCTGTGCACGGATTCCTTCGGAAGGGAACACCCATCGGTCCCAGTTCATAAATTTATAACACACATAAAAAGAACCACAAATCTGAAAAAGAGGACTCTGAGCAAGATTTACCAGTCCCTTGATGCCATGAAGTGAATACGGCTCAAATATCTTAGCTGTTATAGAGCCATGAAAATTCCTAATGAGAGAAAGAGAGCGTGTGATTAGAGATTGTGATTAACAGATGTGGAAGTGGAGTTTACTTAAACAATTTATGAAAATATCGTATAAGCAGGAACCTGTGGGAGAATGGCATTTAAATCCAAAGACCACCGCTGTGGTCTCGGGGTATTGTCACTGTCTCGTATGTAGTGGGCCCAGACTCGATCCCCGGTCGGGACAAGTTTCCTGGTTCATGTTTTTTTTTCTGGGAAATTTTCACCACCTGTAAGATAAATGTCAGGAAACTTTAAGGCCAAATAGTCCCCGAACAACAACCAAATAGTCTCGCATCACTATAATCCATATCATAATCATCTTCTTTAGTACGGAATGAATGGTTTGTTTTATCTGAAATGTTTGTGTTGTCTCGGAGGTGGCCTTATATTGTGCTGGCCACTCATTCAGGGAGGCTCTCCATGTTCATGTGTGATAAAAAAAAGTATGTGTGTGATCCAAATTTTAAGATCCTTCTCCCGACATGTCATGTCACAGTAAGGTCCGGGTAGCATGGGGCACGTGAAAAACCTATATGGTGAGAGGTTGAACTACGATGGAGAAGAAAGCAGCTTTAAAAAAGAACTTCTTATTAGATAGCAAGAATACCAAATGCCCAACAAATATTACGTAGCATATTTATTATGTATGACAAAGTATTTAAAGATGGATAACATTTTATGCCTAGTTCCAAAACCAGGGATAAAATAATCTGTAATACAATAATAATAATAATAATAATAATAATAATAATAAATTCGTCGAAACATATACAAATGTATTGATTGAATATTGTTGTTTCCATTTGAAGAAAAAAAACTTGAAACTGAAAATTTACTTTTTAAACAAGTAATTACCCTGCTGCTGGCTATATTACTTTTTTTTTCACAGTATAGAAGTTATATAATATGATTGTAGAGAGGTTCCATCGCGCACCATCTGAATGGCACGAGGCATTATCTCTCTCTCTTTTTTTTTTTTTTTTTGCATAATACAATATTTTATAGGAAATAGTGTAAACATGTGGTCTGCCAGTCATTTTTTCTATGAGTTTGATAATGGAAGTAGCTGTTGGTATTATATTGTCAATTTTCTATGTAATTTTTCTACTGAAAAAAATTGGATCTAACACAGAATCTCCTTATTATGTTTAATTTTTAGGGATGTCGGGAGGGAATTCTTAGGATTAAACAGAACAGATTAATTCACTGGTACTATCGAACCCACAGGTTCATATCGCTATCCTGAACTAATGTTTTCTAAACATTTTCTTCATAATGCACCTCCCTCAAATCAAGGTTATATTACTTTTTTTTCACAGTATAGAAGTTACATAATATGATTGTAGAGAGGTTCCATCGCGCAACATCTGAATGTCATGAGGCGTTATCTCTCTCTCTTTTTTTTTGCATAATACAATATTTTATAGGAAATAGTGTAGACATGTGGTCTGCCAGTCATTTTTTCTATGAGTTTGATAATGGAAGTAGCTGTTGGTATTATATTGTCAATTTTCTATGTAATTTTTCTACTGAAAAAAATTGAATCTAACACAGAATCTCCTTATTATGTTTAATTTTTAGGGATGTCGGGAGGGTATTTCTAAGATTAAACAGAACAGATTAATTCACTGGCACTATCGAACCCACAGGTTCATGGACGCGCACATAGGCCATCCATACATCGCTATCCTGAACTAATGTTTTCTAAACATTTTCTTCATAATTCACCTCCCTCAAATCAAGGTTATGTCATTTTTTTCATTTCATTCTTGGCCTACCTACTGGGAGCTTTCCCTTTTGTTTTTATACAAGAAGTTTAAATGTCCCTCTTTCATTCCCCTATCATTCTACATGTCCGGCCATCCCAATTTACGATACGTAATCGTTCTTATTGCACTTGATTTCCCATAAAGATCGTGTGACTCACTGTTATACAATCTTCTCCATCCACATGTCTGTTCATCTCTCTTTGGTCCAAAAGAAATCCTATCAACTTAATTATCAAATATTGTAATCTCTTCTTAATACCTCAATGTATTATACTATGTTTCCAGTTCATGTAGGCCCTAGTCCTCATATAATGTTTTATATATTTTAGTTCAGCATTTTTTAGAGAATTTGGGATGACAAGAATACATGTAATACATAATAGGATGCGTTTCCGGGGTTGAGCCTATGTTCAATTTCTTTCTGAATCAGATTTCTATGGGTTATACAGAAATACCATTAACTTTTCTATCCACGTTTATTTTTCATTTCATCGTGTTATTGAGAATATTCCCTTAAGCAAAAGTTATGTTAAAATTGCATATCTCTCTCTCTCTCTCTCTCTCTGTCTGTCTCCCTCTGTCTCTTTGTCTCTGTCTCTCTCTGTCTCTGTCTCTCTTTCTCTCTCTTTCTGTCTCTCTGTCTCTCTCTGTCTCTGTCCTTCTCTCTCTGTGTCTCTCTGCCTCTGTCTCTGTCTCTCTCTCTCTCTCCCTGTCTCTCTCTCCCTGTCTCTCTCTCTCTCTCTCTCTCTCTCTCTCTCTCTGTGTGTCTCTGTCTCTGTCTGTGTCTCTGTCTCTGTCTCTCTGTCTCTCTCTCTGTCTGCCTCTCTCTCTCTCTGTCTATCTCTGTCTATGTCTCTCTCTGTGTCTCTGTCTCTCTCTCTCTCTGTCTCTGTCTCTCTCTCTGTCTCTGTCTCTCTCTCTCTCGTCAGCTACTAGATGGCAGTGAAGACCGAGTTCTCGCGACATCTAATAATAATGGAGTATATAATACATATATAGGAAAAATAAGTGTTTGAATTGGATTCGCCTGGTGGGTAATGGATAACACGCTGAGGTACAGACTCAGAGTTCTGGGTTCGAATCCCGTCCAGGCATTTATTTTTCTTATCATATCATATTAAGATTTCATTGCTCAATGTTAAACATTTAATTATAACATATATATATTTATTTCCAGTCTTTGCTTAAGTTTCTTCGAGTAGTAGGAAGTCCCCTGGGTTGGTTACCAGCCATCCGCAGAGCAAGACTAGTGGTAGGGCTGCTACCTTATAGCCTCTAGTCAGGCGTTCAAAATATGGAATTTCCTCCATATTCGATGGAACGGTTATACCGCCGTGACTCGGTCCCCATTACCTCGTTAGTTAAAAGCAGGGTGTACCACGTGCAGGTGAGGTTGAGAATTAGGTAGGAGAGGTTATAGAATGCACATCACTACCTCTTACACCCCCTCTTTGATCTCTTTACGGTGATCAAATAATATTATCAGATTCCGAAGATAGCTTACAAATAGCAGCATATCAATTATTCAAAATTGCCAGCAAATATAATATGAAAATCTCCACATCAAAATCCAAAACAATGGCAATGTGTGGAAAAAACATACAACGGGTGAAAATTGAGATTGATGGAAAAAATATAGAACAAGTGTCAGATTTCTCTTACTTAGGAAGTGTATTTGCAGAGTATAAGAGTGACATTGATTCAAAATTACAAAAATATAATAAAATGAATGGGGTAATACGAAGACATTTTGGTAAACAGATGAGGACAGAGACAAAACTAAGACTACATAACGTCACATCAAAAGCTGCTCTAAAATACGGAAGTGAAATTTGGATTTTAAATAAAAGAAACTCTCATAAACTTCAAGTAAGCCAAATGCGCTTCTTACGATCATTGTTAGAAGTTAATAGACTGGATCACCAAAGGAACACTACTATCAGAGGAAAACTTGGAGTAGCAAGTTTAAATGAAGATATCCAAAGATACCAACAAGAATGGAAAAATCATCTGAGAAGAATGGCAAGAAATAGACTTCCAAAATTGGCATTCCAATATACCCCAACTGGACATAGGGACCAAGGAAGACCAAAACATCGGTGGAAAGATCAAGACCATCTTCGCTAGGTTTACCGTACAGGCCACATGGCCTAAAACGAATTTGTTCATGATGATGATGATGATGTATATTTATTTATTGAATCTGATCCCACCTAGCCTCCTAGCGGTCCTGGTAAACTAGTAGTTGCTATTCTCTCCTCTGGTTACAATCGCATGGGTTCGAACAGCCGTGATCAATGTGGTTTTCAGGACGTAAAAATCTACAGAATGGGTTCCTTTGGAACGGGACTGAAGCTTAAGATACCGTGTCGTAGACTCATAAAACATAAAAGAACTTCAAGCCTGAAATAGGCATCTGTGCCTTGTTTATCGGCCATTTCGCAGATTTTAATACCGACACTAATGACCTGAGTTGTTAAAAAACTGTGTTAAACATAATAATAATAATAATAATAATAATAATAATAATAATAACCCACCTAGCCTAGAATTCGTCCAGCACCGTAGCCGAGAGGTTTAAGGCAACTTGCCCTGACGCAAAGCCACGGGACTTGCACTGGATCAAATCGCCATGGGAGCAGAAATTTTCTCATATAATTTCGGCCAATATAGGACCGGTGCCAACCCAGCATCGTGAGGAATTTGTGTAGCTACAATAAGTAGCGGCTCCAGGTTGAGAAAACCAACTGTAAGAGCAATGGGACTCGACATGCTGACCATATGGCACCCCTTTACTAGATGCATGATGCTCACCTGTGTGATTAAGACATGTGGAGATGAGATTAGCAACTTACTGGTAGGCCAGGGGGTTTCTAGGCCGTCGCGTTTATTTAGCCCACAACTCACGAGACGCCACTGGAAATAGTTACATTTGTTAGTGGTAGTGATTCTGCCGAATACAGTGTATATTTCCAACAATGAAAAGAAAATATTTTTAATAATCTAGCACATGTCATTAACCCACTCAGTACAGTGACATAAATCGAAGTGTAAGTTTATGATGATAGTGGTATAATGTTTATCGGAATCCTTGCCCTGATCTGTCGCAAGGTCACGCCATGCGGTCAGCTCGTGCGTCGGGCCACGGCCCACTCTGTTTGACAACAAACCACAAACTCTGCGTTGCTATGGGAACCACATGTTAATTAAATCCAGAATATATTATGGAACTTATAACACTTGTGCACTCAAGCTTCTCTCACGTTTCAATATAAGCTCGCACGACCGACCTGCCCTCTATACGATATTAATTGCGTTACGGAGAACGTGTTTCGATTTGATTTATGAAGATGTCACCTGGCAAGTGCTCCCTGTCCATATGAAACTGCATTAACTCAGGTTAGAATACTCTCTCCTGGGACCAGGTGACAATTGAATATCGGTTCGCTGTTACCAACATCCGCCGCTTAGTTATGACTCGGCCATATGTTGGAAAAAAATAAATTTTCACATTGATAATATTCGCGGTAAGCATGAAAAATTGTACTTTTTATTAAAATAGATAAAATCCTCAGTAGAATTAGATTCCGTGATTTCTGCATCTTGGGGGATTCTATTGGTATGCGTCTCTAACCTTTCAATTCACATTCTGGTATTATCTTCGCTAGTTCTTCATACAAATTAGACAAATTTTAAAGTGGCGGAATTAAAATATTTACAACAGTAATTGCTAACAGGAATGAGGTGCAGAAAGAAATTGAATGTAAGCTCAATTCTGGAAAGCCATGCTATTACACTCTTGTCATCTCATACTCTCTCAAAAAAATCTAATAAGAATAGATAAAATTACTTTAAGGGAGGAGAAAATATTGCGAATATTTCAGAATAAAGTTCTTAAGAAAATGTATGGACCAAAAAGAAACGAACGTACAAATGAATAGAGAAAACTGAGCTACTTGATCTTTATGGGAAACTGGAAATAATAAGAAGAGTTAAGTCTCATAGACTGCGATGGTCAGGATATATGCCACGAATGAGGAATGAAAGAGGGGCATGTATGAAAGCCAGAGCGAAAGCACATATTGATACGTCAACAATGAGATGGATAGCCACGATTTGAGGTGACTTTTACAGCGGATGATTGGAAAACAGCTTACAGACGTATGGAGAACTAAAGTCCGCTCAGTCATAACCTCCTGATTCGGCAATGCCAGTGAATTAATGTGTTAGTTAGTTCTTGAGATTACAGTTGTGATATATTTTAAATTTTACTCCCTAAGATAAAATGTTATTGATACTTTATAAGTCCATGAATTCCTCATAATTCTACCATAAATGATATCGGCAGGAGGAATAAAGAGAAAATGGCCGATTATTTCAAGGGGGGCTAAGGCTGGACTAACAGACCGTGTTCACAGAAGAACCGATTCGTGTCCGGAACGTTCTGTTACAACCTATGATAGATCGGCTTAAAAGGATATTGTCCTAGTTTTCAGAGATAAAAATTGAGTTATTTCATTAATCAGTTCATTAAAGGTATTCGACAAACAAATGAACTAATACAGAATACAAGTAGTTACACGTAGCAGAATAATTTTGCAACCCATATATGTTAGAACATCCATGTGAAAAAAAGCATGTTCTTCGGTGATATATTTGGTTCGTTATTCATCATTACTGCTTTTACAGCCTTGTTAAGACCTTGACTGTCTCTATTACGCATTTACATTCCTCTCTATCTGCCACATTCCCTTATACAGGGTGATTCACTAATTGTGTTTGCTATTGTTATGTGAAAACCATATATTTTATCATGAGTTTGATACTTGAAAGACGAGTCGCATAATGTTGTGAGTATACGGAGACACTTAGGAGTTTTCTGTCCATTTGTAGAACAGATACAACATTGGCCACTAATATTTTTAACGCAACCTCATATTTTATTTTAGATGGAATGAAATGTATATTTATTGGCTTTACAATATAATTTGAATAATTAGTTATGCCATATTATAAAATTTCCTACAGGATGTTGAATTAGCAGGAGCAGACGTAGTCCGCTTTACACATGGGCTGTGTACCAATGTATAAACTTCCTGTTTCAAAATACCTTACCCTATTACTACAGGAACAGGTGTCTAATCACCAAGTAGATGTTTAAAAGTGCCACCGTTATTGTTTACGCATTCCCGATTACGTTTCCAAAAGGGTCTTCTTACGAGGACTAGTTGACGAACTGAAATGGATTGACATGCTTCCCTGATCCGATGTTGCATATCGTCAAGACTGGTTGGTTCCGTGGCACTGACACGTTCTTTCACATATCCCCATAAGAAATAATCCAGTGGGGTTGTTCGGATGATTTTGGAGGCCAGTGATGAAGACCTCTCCTATTAGTCGTTCAAAATATCTCTGCAGGCGGAAGAATTGAGAAGCTCTCTTTGTTGCTACACGTGACGTCATCTAAGGCAGTGTTCACTGTCAGCGTCCCATGTCCCGTTCCCCTCTGCACTCATAGATAGCAGTGTCACGTGTTCTATTCCTACATAAACACGACTGCAGTGCCCTCCGTCAACAACTGCGTTTACTCCTTGAACGGGTAATACCAATCCATTTATTAGGGAAAGTCCTGTTAAGCACACGGACTGCTATATTACTGGAATGGGCCGGATGTGCTGGAACCACATCGTCTGCCGGGTATGTAAATCAACTTCTTTCAGTATTTGAGGTAAATGGCGTCGCAGAAAAAGTGCATAACTTCATCCTGTTACATTTCCGTCCAAGAAATACTGCCCTATCACGTAGTTACCTAGAATTACGCACCGCACAATCACTGGCCACCTTTGTTGACAAGCAACATGTTGCACCTAATGAGGATTTTCCGCTGCCTAGTAATGCATGTTATGGCGGTTTATCTCACCACGATTGGTAAAAATAGCTTCATCTGAAAACAGTATGAATTCTAACAGATCTTCGATATCAGATGTTTGAATCCAATCTACGGTTGACATCAGGTCCAGGCAGTTCATGGGCTAAGGATATGTGATATGGGTGGAACGCATGTTCATGTAATATGCGCCATACCGACGACTGACTGATACCCGCCACTGTAGCAATATCACGGGTACTTACGTGAGGGTCTACTACCACAGCCCCCAACACAAACAAACACTACATTTTCTTCACTAGTAGCAACTGCTCGTCTTACATAAGGTTTCCTGTCGATAATTCCATTTCTGAAGTTTTGTTCTGCCCTTCGAAACGTCACTGGTACGGGATGCAGTCCCCTCAGGATAGCGCAGTGCATACAATCTGCTCGCTTCTTCTTTATTATTGTGACATTCGCCCAAAATAAGCAGCATGTCGACTTTTTCATTTCTTGTGTAGCTCATTTTCCAATATATCAAATTCAAACATGTATACATACAGTAGGAAGATAGACTAGATGCGTACAGCTTGTAAACAACGACATTCTACCGCTCAGAAAGATGCACCGTAGACGGCTTTATCTAGTAGTGCGCTCGGATTCGCGATAAGCAACGGAAGGACACCTGCTACGTGTCAGACCAAATACCCCCATCTATGACTCACTTCTGCTCTCCTTCTCCTCTCTCGCTCAGAAACGGTATCACGCCATTCTGATTCTACAGTGCTGGTGTACAGATTGTACTGTACAGTATTTCCTTCTGCTAAACAAACACGTGCAAATATATCAACAACTCAACAGAAAGACATTGTACCGATGTACTGTACGTATTTGTATGACACGTTGTTTTACTTTTGTTATTTGTTTACATTCTGTTGTACGTCTCTTCCCACTTTCGTTAACACGACTCTTAAATAAAACTTAGAACTTGAAAGAATTCAGTATCTACAATGTAGTTCACAAAGTTAACTGTTATACCAAATCGCTGAGACTGTGAATGAAAGACGAAACATTCCGAAGGGGCGCTAATACTAGCCGGTAGCAGTTGCATTAGCAGACGTCAGCTTTCACACTTCTGTAACACGTTAACCAATAGAGATAGAAACCGCATTCCAACGGCAATGTACTTCTTTATTAAGGAAATTTCGAACGAAGATAGAAATGTGCCATGATATATTTAAAATAACGAAGTTTGACGCCATAACTTAAAGACGAATAAACATCAAAATGTGCTAAGCATCTCCGCATAGAAATAGAGGCACATCAACCATTCACATGTTTCCAGAATTCGTTTCACACCAGTGTCCACAGTTTTCATATAATGAGAAGAAACATTATTCGTGAATCACCCTGTATTTTTCCTTTTTCATGTTGTAAGTTGTTCATTATTTTTTACATGCTTGAGGACTCTCAAAACAATATATATCTTAATATATAAAAATTTCGTGTCACGTTGTTTGTCCGCGATGGAATCCTAAACTACTGAACCGATTTTAATAAAATTTTGCACACTGTGCACTTTGATCTAACTTGAGACTTAGGGTAATTTGTAACTAAATTTATAGTAGCATTATTTTTTATTGCAAATTAGTTGTTTATTATTTAACGAAGAGTTCCAGACGATTCTAACAGATGGCGGTGTAATTATCTGTGAGTTCTATACGATTCTAACAGACGGCGGTGTAAGGTAATTTGGTAAGGTAATTGGTTTATTATTTAACAAAGAGAGATCCAGATGGTTGTGCTTTCTGTTGCAACCGCGAATTTCAATTTAACTACAAATATTGATTATTTCATAATTTAAGTGTGTTCAGTGTTTATTTTATTTTAAATACTATTAATTTCGTGTGTAAGTATTAGTTTTAAGTAATCTGGCTGAAAGACAGCAACTTAATTTAAATTTTTAACATATACCTTAGCCGCAGCAACGCGAGGCCGGTACTTCTAGTATATATATATATATATATATATATATATATATATATATATATATATATATATCTTTATATTATAAAATATATTTATAATATACATGTGTCTGTGTATTTGTTTGTTTGTTTGTTTAATCCGCCGCGCTAGCCCAGAGATAGCATTCTGCTTGCTGACTAGCAGTGTGGATTCGAAACCTGTAGGATTGGAAATGTTACTTTTTAAAATATTTAATCTGTGGCTAGGAGAGTGATTGTTTAATATATGATTAAGAGGGGTGACGATGTAGCTTACTATTGTTAACCTGGGACTAAGACGATGGTGATGTACAATTTTATATGTGGCTAAGAGGGGGACGATGTAGCCTTCGATTTTTAATCTGGTTCTAGGAGGAGTGGTTATGTACAATTTTTAATCTTGAGCTAAGAATGGTGGTGATATATAATTTTATTCTGGTGCTTGGAGGGGTGGTGATGTGCAATTGTTAACAGTATCCTGATGTAAAATTTGTAATCTTAGATTAGGAAGGGTGGTAATTTACAATTTTTAATCATGGGTTAGGACGGATGGTGATGTACAGATTCTAATCTTGGACTTAGAAGAGTGGTGATGTATAATTTTAAATCCGGATACGGGAAATGTGGTTCTGTACTATTATTAACCTTACATTAGGAGGGGTCGTGGTGTAAAATTCTTAATCATGGCTTAGGAGGGATGGTGATGTACAATTTTAACCCTGGGATATGAGGGGTGGTGATGTACAATTAAAACGCTCGAATAGGAAGTATTAAGGGTGGTGTTTTCAACCCTGGGATAGGAGTAGAGATGATTTACAATTTTTTACCTTGGGTTAGCAGAAGTGGTGATTTAAAATTTTAACCCTGATTAGGAGAAGTAGTGATTCACAATTTTTAACTCTGGGTTAGGATAAATGGTGTTGTACAGTGTTTAACTTGGAGCTTGGTAATACATTGTTTAACTTGGGTCTTGGAGGTTGGTAATATACAGTGTTTAACTTGGGGCTTGGAGGATGGTAATATACAGTGTTTAACTTGGGGCTTGGAGGGTGGTAATATACAGTATTTAACTTGGCGCTTGGAGGGTGGTAATATACAGTGTTTAACTTGGGGATTGAAGGGTGGTAATGTACAGTGTTTAACTTGGGGATTGAAGGGTGGTAATGTACAGTGTTTAACTTGGCGCTTGGAGGGTGGTAATATACAGTGTTTAACTTGGGGCTTGGAGGGTGGTAATATACAGTGTTTAACTTGGGGATTGAAGGGTGGTAATGTACAGTGTTTAACTTGGGGCTTGGAGGGTGGTAATGTACAGTGTTTGACTTGGGGCTTGGACGGTGGTAATATACAGTGTTTAACTTGGAACTTGGAGGGTGGTAATGTACAGTGTTTAACTTGGGGCTTGGAGTGTGGTAATGTACAGTGATTAACTTGGGGCTTGGAGGGTGGTAATGTACAGTGTTTAACTTGGGGCTTGGAGTGTGGTAATGTACAGAGTTTAACCTGAGGCTTGGAGAGTGGTAATGTACAGTGATTAACTTGGGGCTTGGAGGGTGGTAATGTACAGTGTTTAACTTGGGGCTTGGAGTGTGGTAATGTACAGAGTTTAACCTGAGGCTTGGAGAGAGGAAATGTACAGTGTTCAATTTGCGGCTTGGAGGCTGGTAATGTACAGTGCTTAACCTGGGGCTTGGACGGTGGTAATGTACAGTGTTTAACTTGGAGCTTCGTAATACATTGTTTAACTTGGGTCTTGGAGGTTGGTAATATACAGTGTCTAACTTGGGGCTTGGAGGGTGGTAATATAGAGTGTTTAACTAGGGCTTGGAGGGTGGTAATATACAGTGTTTAACTTGGGGCTTGGAGGGTGGTAATATACAGTGTTTAACTTGGCGCTTGGAGGGTGGTAATATACAGTGTTTAACATGGGGCTTGGAGGGTGGTAATATACAGTGTTTAACTTGGGGATTGAAAGGTGGTACTGTACAGTGTTTAACTTAGAGCTTGGAGGGTGGTAATGTACAGTGTTTGACTTGGGGCTTGGACGGTGGTAATATACAGTGTTTAACTTGGAACTTGGAGGGTGGTAATGTACAGTATTTAACTTGGGGCTTGGAGTGTGGTAATGTACAGTGATTAACTTGGGGCTTGGAGGGTGGTAATGTACAGTGTTTAACTTGGGGGCTTGGAGTGTGGTAATGTACAGTGTTTAACCTGGGGCCTGGAAAGTGGTAATGTAAAGTGTTTAACTTGGGGCTTGGAGGGTGGTAATATACAGTGTTTAACCTGAGGCTTGGAGAGAGGAAATGTACAGTGTTTAATTTGCGGCTTGGAGGCTGGTAATATACAGTGTTTAACTAGGGCTTGGAGGGTGGTAATATACAGTGTTTAACTTGGCGCTTGGAGGGTGGTAATATACAGTGTTTAACTTGGGGCTTGGAGGGTGGTAATATACAGTGTTTAACTTGGGGCTTGGAGGGTGGTAATGTACAGTGTTTAACTTGGGGCTTGGAGGGTGGTAATGTACAGTGTTTGACTTGGGGTTTGGAGGGTGGTAATATACACTGTTTAACTTGGAACTTGGAGGGTGGTTATGTACAGCGTTTAACTTGGGGCTTGGAGGGTGGTAATGTACAGTGTTTAACTTGGGGCTTGGAGGGTGGTAATGTACAGTGTTTGACTTGGGGTTTGGAGGGTGGTAATATACAGTGTTTAACTTGGAACTTGGAGGGTAGTTATGTACAGTATTTAACTTGGGGCTTGGAGGGTGGTAATGTACAGTGTTTAACTTGGGGCTTGGAGGGTGGTAATGTACAGTGTTTGACTTGGGGTTTGGAGGGTGGTAATATACAGTGTTTAACTTGGAACTTGGAGGGTGGTTATGTACAGTGTTTAACTTGGGGCTTGGAGGGTGGTAATGTACAGTGTTTAACTTGGGGCTTGGAGGGTGGTAATGTACAGTGTTTGACTTGGGGTTTGGAGGGTGGTAATATACAGTGTTTAACTTGGAACTTGGAGGGTGGTTATGTACAGTGTTTAACTTGGGGCTTGGAGGGTGGTAATGTACAGTGTTTAACTTAGGGCTTGGAGGGTGGTAATGTACAGTGTTTGACTTGGGGTTTGGAGGGTGGTAATATACAGTGTTTAACTTGGAACTTGGAGGGTGGTTATGTACAGTATTTAACTTGGGGCTTGGAGGGTGGTAATGTACAGTGTTTAACTTGGGGCTTGAGGGTGGTAATGTACAGTGTTTGACTTGGGGTTCGGAGGGTGGTAATGTACAGTGTTTAACTTGGCGCTTGGAGGGTGGTAATATACAGTGTTTAACTTGGGGCTTGGAGGGTGGTAATATACAGTGTTTAACTTGGGGATTGAAGGGTGGTAATGTACAGTGTTTAATTTGCGGCTTGGAGGGTGGTAATATACAGTATTTAACTTGCGGCTTGGAGGGTGGTGATGTACAGTGTTTAAATTGGGGCTTGGAGGGTTGTAATATACAGTGTTTAACCTGAGGCTTGGAGAGAGGAAATGTACAGTGTTTAATTTGCGGCTTGGAGGCTGGTAATATACAGTGTTTAACTAGGGCTTGGAGGGTGGTAATATACAGTGTTTAACTTGGCGCTTGGAGAGTGGTAATATACAGTGTTTAACTTGGGGCTTGGAGGGTGGTAATATACAGTGTTTAACTTGGGGCTTGGAGGGTGGTAATGTACAGTGTTTAACTTGGGGCTTGGAGGGTGGTAATGTACAGTGTTTGACTTGGGGTTTGGAGGGTGGTAATATACAGTGTTTAACTTGGAACTTGGAGGGTGGTTATGTACAGTGTTTAACTTGGGGCTTGGAGGGTGGTAATGTACAGTGTTTAACTTGGGGCTTGGAGGGTGGTAATGTACAGTGTTTGACTTGGGGTTTGGAGGGTGGTAATATACAGTGTTTAACTTGGAACTTGGAGGGTGGTTATGTACAGTATTTAACTTGGGGCTTGGAGGGTGGTAATGTACAGTGTTTAACTTGGGGCTTGGAGGGTGGTAATGTACAGTGTTTGACTTGGGGTTTGGAGGGTGGTAATATACAGTGTTTAACTTGGAACTTGGAGGGTGGTTATGTACAGTGTTTAACTTGGGGCTTGGAGGGTGGTAATGTACAGTGTTTAACTTGGGGCTTGGAGGGTGGTAATGTACAGTGTTTGACTTGGGGTTAGGAGGGTGGTAATATGCAGTGTTTAACTTGGAACTTGGAGGGTGGTTATGTACAGTGTTTAACTTGGGGCTTGGAGGGTGGTAATGTACAGTGTTTAACCTGGGGCTTGGACGGTGGTAATGTACAGAGTTTAACCTGGGGTTTGGAGGGTGGTAATGTACTGTGTTTAACTTGGGGCTTGGAGGGTGGTAATATACAGTGTGTATCCTGGGGCTTGGAGGGAGATAATGTACAGTGTTTAACTTGGGGCTTGGAGGGTGGTAATGTACAGTGTTAACTTGGGGTTTGGAGGGTGGCAATACAGTGTGTTTAACTTGGGGCTTGGTTGGCGGTAATTTATAGATTTAAACTTGGGGCTTGGAGGGTGGTAATATATAGTGTTTAACTTGGGGCTTGGAGGGTGGAAATGCACAGTGTTTAACTTGGAGCTTGGAGGGTGGTAATATACAGAGTTTAACTTGGGGCTAGGTGGTTGGTAATGTACAGTGTTTAACTTGGGGCTTGGAAGGTCGTAATATATAGTGTTTAACTTGGAGCTTGGAGGGTGGTAATACACAGTGTTTAACTTGGGGCTTGGTAATATACAGAATTTAACTTGGGTCTTGGAGGGTGGTAATGTACAGTGGTTAACTTGGGGTTTGGAGTGTGGTAATATACATTGTTTAACTTGGGGCCTGGAGGGTGGTGTTATACAATGTTTGACTTGGGGCCTGGAGGGTGGTAATATACAATGTTTAACTTGGGACCTTGGGTGGTAATATACAATGTTTCAATTGGGGCTTGGTGTGTGGTAATATACAATGTTTAACTTTGGGCTTGGAGGGTGGTAATATACATGTTTAACTTGGGGCTTCGAGGGTGGTAATGTACTGTGTTTATCCTGGGGCTTGGAGGGTGGTAATATACAATGTTTAAATTGGGGCTTGGAGGGTGGTAATATACAATGTTTAACTTGGGGCTTCGAGGGTGGTAATGTACATTGTTTATCGTGGGGCTTGGAGGGTGGTAATATACAATGTTTAAATTGGGGCTTGGAGGGTGGTATTATACAATGTTTAAATTGGGGCTAGGAGGGTGGTAATATACAATGTTTTAATTGGGGCTTGGAGGGTGGTAATATACAATGTTTAACTTGGAGCTTGGTTGGTGGCATTGTACAGTTTTTATCTTGTGGCTTGGGGGGTGGTAATATACAATGTTTAACTTGGGGCTTGGAGGGTGGTAATGTACAGTTTTATCTTTCGATTTGGAGGGTGGTCTTGTACAGTGTTTACCTTGGGGCTTGGAGGGTGGTAATGTACAATGTTTAACTTTGGGGCTTGGAGGGTGGTAATACACAGTGTTTATCTTGGGGCCTGGAGGGTGGTAATTTACAGTGTTTAGCTTGGGGGTTGGAGGGTGGTAATGTACAGTGTTTAACTTAGGGCTTGGAGGGTGGTAATGTACAGTGTTTAGATTGGGGCTTGTAGGGTTGTAATGTTCAGTGTTTAACTTGGTGCTTGAAGGGTGGTAATATTACAGTGTTTAACTTGGGGCTTGGAGGGTGGTAATACACAATGTTTATCTTGTGGCCTGGAGGGAGGTAATGTACAGTGTTTAATTTGGGCCTTGGAGGGTGGTAATACACAATGTTTATCTTGTGGCCTGGAGGGAGGTAATGTACAGTGTTTAATTTGGGCCTTGGAGGGTGGTAATATATAATGTTTAACTTAGGCCTTGGAGGGTGGTAATGTACATTGTTTAACCTGTGCCTTGGAGGGTGGTAATGTACAGTGTTTAACTTGGGCTTGGAGGGTGGTAATGTACAGTGTTTAGATTGGGGCTTGGAGGGTGGTAATGTACAGTGTTTAGCTTGGGACTTGGAGGGTGGTAATGTACAGTGTTTAACTTGGGGCTTCGAGGGTGGTAATATACAGTGTTTAACTTGGGGCTTGGAGGGTGTTAATACACAGGTTTATCTTGGGCTTCGTGGGTTCTATGTACAGTGTTTAACTTGGGGCTTGGAGGGTGTTAATACACAGTGTTTATCTTGGGGCCTGGAGGGTGGTAATGTACAGTGTTTAACTTGGGGCTTGGAGGGTGGTAATGTACAGTGTTTAACTTGGGGCTTCGAGGGTGGTAATGTACAGTGTTTAACATGGGGCTTGGATGGTGTAATATACAGTGTTTAACTTGGGGCTTGGAGGGTGGTAATATACAGTGTTTAACACTGTGGTTGGAGAGTGAGGGTTGAGTGTAACATTGTTTATCATGGGGCTTGGAGGGTGGTAATGAACAGTGTTTAACCTGGAGCTCGGAGAGAGGTAATGTACAATGTTTAACTTCGGCCTTGGAGGGTGGTAATGTACAGTGTTTAACGAGTTGCTTGGTGGGTGGTAACATACAGAGTTTACCCTGGGGCTCGGGGGTGGTAATATACATTGTTTGAATTGGGGCTTGGAGGGTGGTAATATACAGTGTTTAACCTGGGGCTTGGAGTGTGGTAATATACACTGTTCAACCGGGGGCTTTGTGGAAGGTAATATACAGTGTATAACTTGGGGCTTGGAGGGTTGTAATATACATTGTTTAACTTGGGCCTTGGAGGGTAGTAATATACAGTGTTTAACCTGGGGCTTGGAGGGTGGTAGTGTACATTGTTTAACTTGGGGCTTGGAGGGTGGTAATGTACAGTGTTTAACTTGGGGCTTGGAGGGTGGTAATGTACAGTGTTTAACTTGGGGCTTGGAGGGTGGTAATATATTGTGTTTAACCAGGGTCATGGAGGGTGGTAATGTAGAGTGTTGAACTTGGGTCTTTGAAGCTGGTAATGTACAGTGTTTAACGAGTTGCTTGGTGGGTGGTAACATACAGAGTTTACCCTGGGGCTCGGGGGTGGTAATATAGAGTGTTTAACTTGGAGCTTGGAGGGTGGTAATATACAGTGTTTAACTTGGAGCTTGGAGGATGGTAATACACAGTGTTTAACTTGGAGCTTGGAGGGTGGTAATATACAGTGTTTAACTTGGAGCTTGGAGGGTGGTAATATACAGTGTTTAACTTGGAGCTTGGAGGATGGTAATATACAGTGTTTAACTTGGAGCTTGGAGGGTGGTAATACACAGTGTTTAACTTGGAGCTTGGAGGGTGGTAATACACAGTGTTTAACTTGGAGCTTGGAGGGTGGTAATACACAGTGTTCAACTTGGAGCTTGGAGGATGGTAATACACAGTGTTTAACTTGGAGCTTGGAGGGTGGTAATATACAGTGTTTAACTTGGAGCTTGGAGGGTGGTAATATACAGTGTTTAACTTGGAGCTTGGAGGGTGGTAATACACAGTGTTTAACTTGGAGCTTGGAGGGTGGTAATACACAGTGTTTAACTTGGAGCTTGGAGGGTGGTAATATACAGTGTTTAACTTGGAGCTTGGAGGGTGGTAATACACAGTGTTTAACTTGGAGCTTGGAGGGTGGTAATGTACAGTGTTTAACTTGGAACTTGGAGGGTGGTAATACACAGTGTTTAACTTGGAGCTTGGAGGGTGGTAATACACAGTGTTTAACTTGGAGCTTGGAGGGTGGTAATGTACAGTGTTTAACTTGGGGCTTGGAAGGTGGTAATACACAGTGTTTAACTTGGGGATTGAAGGGTGGTAATGTACAGTGTTTAACTTCGAGCTTGGAGGGTGGTAATACACAGTGTTTAACTTGGAGCTTGGAGGGTGGTAATGTACAGTGTTTTACTTGGAGCTTGGGGGGTGGTAATACACAGTGTTTAACTTGGAGCTTGGAGGGTGGTAATGTACAGTGTTTAACTTGGAGCTTGGAGGGTGGTAATACACAGTGTTTAACTTGGAGCTTGGAGGGTGGTAATGTACAGTGTTTAACTTAGGGGCTTGGAAGGTGGTAAATCACAGTGTTTAACTTGGAGCTTGGAGGGTGGTAATACACAGTGTTTAACTTGGAGCTTGGAGGGTGGTAATATACAGTGTTTAACTTGGAGCTTGGAGGGTGGTAATGTACAGTGTTTAACTTAGGGGCTTGGAAGGTGGTAATACACAGTGTTTAACTTGGAGCTTGGAGGGTAGTAATACACAGTGTTTAACTTGGAGCTAGGAGGGTGGTAATATACAGTGTTTAACTTGGAGCTTGGAGGGTGGTAATGTACAGTGTTTAACATGGGGCTTGGAGGGTGGTAATATACAGTGTTTAACTTGGGAATTGAAGGGTGGTAATGTACAGTGTTTAACTTAGGGGCTTGGAAGGTGGTAATACACAGTGTTTAACTTGGAGCTTGGAGGGTGGTAATATACACTGTTTAACCTGGGGCTTGGAGGGTGGTAATATACAGTGTTTTACTTGGCGATTGGAGGGTGGTAAGTACAGTGTTTAACTTTGGGCTTGGAGAGTGGTAATGTACATTGTTTAACTTGGGGCTTGGAGGGTGGTAATGTACAGTGTTTAACTTGGAGCTTGGAGGGTGGTAATATACAGTGTTTAACTTGGAGCTTGGAGGGTGGTAATACACAGTGTTTAACTTGGAGCTTGGAGGGTGGTAATGTACAGTGTTTAACTTGGAGCTTGGAGGGTGGTAATACACAGTGTTTTACTTGGAGCTTGGAGGGTGGTAATGTACAGTGTTTAACTTAGGGGCTTGGAAGGTGGTAAATCACAGTGTTTAACTTGGAGCTTGGAGGGTGGTAATACACAGTGTTTAACTTGGAGCTTGGAGGGTGGTAATATACAGTGTTTAACTTGGAGCTTGGAGGGTGGTAATGTACAGTGTTTAACTTAGGGGCTTGGAAGGTGGTAATACACAGTGTTTAACTTGGAGCTTGGAGGGTAGTAATACATAGTGTTTAACTTGGAGCTTGGAGGGTGGTAATATACAGTGTTTAACTTGGAGCTTGGAGGGTGGTAATGTACAGTGTTTAACATGGGGCTTGGAGGGTGGTAATATACAGTGTTTAACTTGGGGATTGAAGGGTGGTAATGTACAGTGTTTAACTTGGGGCTTGGAGGGTGGTAATATACAGTGTTTAACTTAGGGGCTTGGAAGGTGGTAATACACAGTGTTTAACTTGGGGATTGAAGGGTGGTAATGTACAGTGTTTAACTTGGGGCTTGGAGAGTGGTAATGTACAGTGTTTTACTTGGGGATTGGAGGGTGGTAAGTACAGTGTTTAACTTTGGGCTTGGAGAGTGGTAATGCACAGTGTTTAACTTGGGGCTTGGAGGGTGGTAATGTACAGTGTTTAACTTGGAGCTTGGAGGGTGGTAATATACAGTGTTTAACTTGGAGCTTGGAGGGTGGTAATACACAGTGTTTAACTTGGAGCTTGGAGGGTGGTAATGTACAGTGTTTAACTTGGAGCTTGGAGGGTGGTAATACACAGTGTTTAACTTGGAGCTTGGAGGGTGGTAATGTACAGTGTTTAACTTAGGGGCTTGGAAGGTGGTAAATCACAGTGTTTAACTTGGAGCTTGGAGGGTGGTAATACACAGTGTTTAACTTGGAGCTTGGAGGGTGGTAATATACAGTGTTTAACTTGGAGCTTGGATGGTGGTAATGTACAGTGTTTAACTTAGGGGCTTGGAAGGTGGTAATACACAGTGTTTAACTTGGAGCTTGGAGGGTAGTAATACACAGTGTTTAACTTGGAGCTTGGAGGGTGGTAATATACAGTGTTTAACTTGGAGCTTGGAGGGTGGTAATGTACAGTGTTTAACATGGGGCTTGGAGGGTGGTAATATACAGTGTTTAACTTGGGGATTGAAGGGTGGTAATGTACAGTGTTTAACTTAGGGGCTTGGAAAGTGGTAATACACAGTGTTTAACTTGGAGCTTGGAGGGTGGTAATATACACTGTTTAACCTGGGGCTTGGAGGGTGGTAATGTACAGTGTTTTACTTGGGGATTGGAGGGTGGTAAGTACAGTGTTTAACTTTGGGCTTGGAGAGTGGTAATGTACATTGTTTAACTTGGGGCTTGGAGGGTGGTAATGTACAGTGTTTAACTTGGGGCTTGGAGGGTGGTAATGTACAGGTTATAACTTGGGACTTGGAGGGTGATAATGTACAGTGTTTAACTTGGGGCTTGGAGGGTGGTAATGTACAATGTTTAACCTGGGGCTTGGAGGATGGTAATGTACAATGTTTAACTTGGGGCTTGGAGGATGGTAATATACAGTGTTTTACTTGGGGCTTGGAGGGTGGTAATACACAGTGTTTAACTTGGAGCTTGGAGGGTGGTAATATACAGTTTTTAACCTGGGGCTTGGAGGGTGGTAATGTACAATGTTTAACTTGGGGCTTAGAATGTGGTAATGTACAGTGTTTAACTTGCGGCATGGAGGGTGGTAATGTACGGTGTTTAACTTGGGGCTTGGAGGGTTGTAATGTACAGTGTTTAACTTGGAGCTTGGAGGGTGGTAATGTACAGTGTTTAATCTGTAAATGTGAAAATGGTAATACAGTTTTTAACCTGGCTGGTGTGGTGGTAGTGTAAAATGTTTAATCTGGTGCTTGCAGAAGTGAAGATGTACAATGTTTAACCTTGGGCTAGGAATGCGCGATTTATAATTTTTGATCAACCCGTCCTTCCACTATAGGGCATTATGCTTTGGTGCAGATATGGATCTTACGGTGGTTCGAATCCCTATGCGTGAGGAAATTTTCTCTTGGAATTTTGGCCAGTATGTGATTGAGAAATTTGGATATCCAACGTAAGTTGCTTCTTGTGGATGAAAATCTTAGCTGTAGCTGTTGTGGTACCAGACATGCTGATCACATGTAACTGCAGTACTGGCTGAACGTGGTCACTTATATGATACACATGTCGATGTGTAGGCAAGTGTCGCTCTATAGAATTAGATTAATCACCAGGTACTTGCATTAAATTCTAAACCCCTGCGCTCTACAGATGTTGAGGCAGCGAAATATATATCTGTGTAGATAGTTAAATACTGTATATATTATGTAATATTAATAAAGCATTTTGAATTAATCTGTTGTCATAGCTCACAAAGCGTACCATATATTTTTTTTTGTATTTTTATTTTGTAAAAAAATGACGTGGTTTCTTCTGATGTTTCAACCAATATCACTATATACGACGGCTTTCCATGTACGAATAATTAAATTTCGAAACATCAGTCTAAATAACAGATTAACTCGAATGTAGATACAGGTGTTTTTCTTCTTCTGTACTTTGGTTTAACCTTTTCATCTGCAGGTATTCTTACATCCCCCCCACGTCATCCGGGTCTTATATGGACACGATCTGTCTGGAGAGGATTTTAAATCTTAGATATCACTCATGCTATTTTGACCGCTCAAAGATATGGAGGTCCGCCCTGAATGTGTGACTAAGCTCAATTCAGGGTCATCTCCGTGACAATACGAACATTTAATACAAGACACACTATTCGTACCAAACAACCCGAATACGATATGGATAATTATGATGGTCAGATGATCTTCGAGGACTATTTCGGCCTTAAAGTTTCCTGACATTTGCCTTACAGGTGAGGAAAGCCTCATCCAGAAACTGTCTCGATCAGGGATCGAACCCGGGCCCCCTGCGTCCGAAGTGTCGACATTACTGCTACAACATTAATAAGATTCATGATAAGTTTCGTTGAGGTATTATTCAAAATTAAAATATAAAATTATGAAATATTTACCTAAAAGGTCCGTCTCTCAGCTCTATTAGTTATTTATATGTAGCGCTTTCGGGACTAGTCCCATCATCAGCAAGATCACCAAAGACAATTATATTAAATAACCGAACTGCATTAAATACATGGCAACTCGTAAATAAACAAAAAAGAAAGGACAATATATTTAACATAACTAAACTTGAAAGAGAATCTGTTAACAAGAACAAAAAACTTGGATAATACTTACATATACAGGGGAAAACATCAAAATTTGCTAACACATTAAAGAAAGCTGACATAAAAACATAAAAATAGCACACACAACTGATAGCAAATTAAATAACATAATAAGCAATAACATCGAAGAAAATAATTTCAATAGTAGTAGTAGTAGGACTTTATTAGACAAAAAGTAAGATATTTACAATATTATTTAGAAATATGGGTCGCACGGGCAGTAAGCCGTACGTGCTGTTAACAGTCCGTTACAATAAAGTAATAATTGGTACTAGTGTAAAGAAAAATAAACAACAAAAAAGTTATAACATTACAATTACATAAAGAAAACAATAATATTACAATTAAATAATAACACAATAGCATTATACACTAATTAATTTATATATAATTGTTAAGAATTAATGGTATTGCATTTTGATAACATATATTTATTCATGAATGAGTGTTGTCCTTATTTTCTGCGTTTTGTCCAGAAATTTACCGAGGTTTATTCAATTTTCTGGATTTACCAATAACTCGTAGCATGCCAATCTTTCCCGATTTGAATTTAGAAATCTTTCCGGTAATAACTGACGTCTCCAATATTCTAAATCATTACATTTTTCCTAATATATGTATCTCATCTTCAAAGTTCCCGCACATTGGACATATTCGCATATCGTGATCGTCGCTAATTTTTAGAAATTTCCATGCCCCTAGCCTAAACCAAACAAGCCCTGATCTCTCCTTAAATCCTAGGTTGAGTATATACGATTCTTTTCCCCAGACGTGTTTTTAGGTCTCTTTGTAAACACAGTGAGCGTTTTCCTGTACATTCGGCGAAAGTATCTTGTGGGTTTATATCCAAGTACCTCCTTATTTTTCTCCACACGTTCTTGCGTCTGCCCAAAATTTAACATCTATGTTTTTAATTTGGTGGTCGTAACAAATTGTTCTAAGCATTGTTTGTTCACCTTGGATTACTCGCAACCAGTATTTGAGTACACGAATTTTACAGTTTATGTCGTCCTGGAATTACCCGAATTATATATAAAATTCCACAGTTAGAAACGGCCTTACTAAGTCCTGTAATATATTTTAGAAAATGCGTATATACCTTATTTAGTACTTCCGTTCTTTGGAAACCCCAAATCTCACTACCATAGTGCATTACTGGCCTGACCATCGCTCCATACATTTTATCTAATGTGCTGACTGGAATATCAGGCACTCGACCCAGAATACCGAGTACACTGTTAAGTTGTCCCCTCCCTTTAAATAATGTTATATCAATATGTTTTTCCACTTCCCGTTCATTTTCAACGTCGTACCAAGATATTCAAAATGTTTCACGTTTTGAAGTACTTGATCTCTGTATTTCCATTCCTCTGCTCTACCATAAACCGTCCCATTTTTAAAGGTAATTGTTTTTGTCTTACTAACATTTACAGTCAATCCCCAATTCCTACAGTATATTTCCAGTAGGTCAAGACCTATTTGCAATCCCTTGATTGTCTTGGAACAGATAATTAAATCATCTGCATACAACAGGACTGGGACTTTAACATTTCTTATCTCCGGAGCCCCAATTTCTCCTTCTAGCATTACGTCTACAATATCATCAACGAATAGATTAAATAGCATTGGTGATAAAATGCAACCTTGTCTCACTCCCCGATTGGCTTTACTGCTCTCTGTAATGTGCCCTTGGACTACTTTTATACAAAATTTAACATATTTATAAATTGACATTAAAGCATGTATCATTTTATGAGACAATCCTTTCCGATTTAATTTTTCCCAAAGTGCGCTTCGGTCCACAGTATCAAATGCCATCTTAAAATCAATGAATGCACAAAATAATTTACCCCCCTTCATTTTCAGATTGTCATCAATTAATGTTCTCAGAACAAATACGTTGTCCACTGGAGTACCCTTCTCTAAAACCTGCCTGATATTTCGAGAGCCTATTGTTCTCTTTAGCCCATTGTCTTATTCGTTCGTAAAGTACTTTACAATATATTTTTCCGAACACTGACAAGAGACAAATTCCCCTGTAACTTTCTGGTATCTGTACCCCACCTTTCCCTTTGTATAGCGGTTGGATGACACCTAGTAAAGGAGTATATAAATTGACAAGTAGAGATTGCAACAAATTTTATATAGGAAGAATAAACTAAAGTTTTAATATCAGATTTAAAGAAAATCTGCGAGACTTTCTTCACGCAGAAGGAAAATCAAGCTATGCAAAACACGTTATCCATGAAGGACATCGTATGTTAGATATTGAAAACACCCTAACAATAATGCAGAGAGAGAAAATAATCCAGCTAAGATTAACGTACTGGAGGAGATTGAAATTTTGAAGGCAGTTAACAACAACGACGATCTGATAAATGAAAACGCACCCAGTACGAGTAACCCCCTCTACCAAATTTTCAGTGAAAAGCCAGTTTTGAATCCTGCTGATGATGGGGCTAGTCCTAAAAACGCTACAGATAAATAACTAATAAAGTTGAGGAGACGGACCTTTTAGGTAAATATTTCATAATTTTATAATTTAATTACTACTTCACCACAGCGGTAGGCAAATACACTTATATTTTGCTATGCATTATTATTTTATAATTGAAATTACTTTTTTTTAAATTTAAATAGGCCTACACCTTCATTCTATGGACGGTACCCACATTACAATTTTGGAAATGCATTATAAATATGAACATATGAAAGTAAATACTAACTAAACCCTCATTAGATGTCAAAGAAATGTATGTATGTATGTATGTATGTATGTATGTATGTATGTATGTATGTATGTATGTATGTATGTATGTATGTATGTATGTATGTATGTATGTATGTATGTATGTATGTATGTATGTATGTATGTATGTATGTATGTATATATATATATATATATATATATATATATATATATAAATAAGAAATTTCTTTCGGGTTTTCCGCGTCATGAATTAAAGGTCTGCTTCTAGCCACTGATTCTGACGTTTCGGCATTATCCCATATGCCATTATCAAGGAATCATTCCACGCCACTGCCGTTGCGTTGATAAATATCACAGTCAGTTCTCTACTCGTTTGATCTGTCACAT
Source organism: Diploptera punctata (assembly GCA_030220185.1). Taxonomy (NCBI): domain Eukaryota; kingdom Metazoa; phylum Arthropoda; class Insecta; order Blattodea; family Blaberidae; genus Diploptera; species Diploptera punctata. The sequence goes on along the minus strand of JASPKZ010010284.1, from coordinate 342,780 downwards.
GTTCAGGAGTGTTGTCTGTTGGTAGAAATACTGTTTTATGTCTAATAATAATAATAATAATTAATATCTTCCCCAGTTTGATGACGTTTTTGAAGGAAGTAAAAATGCTCTATATAGGCCTGCATTTAATATTTGATGCGGTTAGAATAAAATGAATGTGATATTTACACAAAAAAGAGTTTAGTGCATAATTGTATTTTTGAAGAATAATTTTGTTTAGTGGCAAAGGAATATATATGTGTATGCATTAGGAGCAGATAAAGTATGATTATTATAATTTTCAGTTATCTATAATTTTCTTATACAACTTCAACAGTATGTTTTTCTCCAATACTTCAAACCTTGCACCCCTTTGAAAACCGCCTCATTTAAATGCTGCTAACAGAGTGTTTGTCTTATTGTGATTTACTGGATGTGTACCCTTCTGATTGTTAGAGAATGCATAAATCTACACAATTATTTTACTTGAAAGTGATAGGCCTAATTGAATTTACAAGTAAAATAAGATTTAAAAATCTTATTTACACAAGTAAACTGTATACAGTATATAATAGTCACACGTTTGTATATTCGCGCCGTAACGGAGCGGTCTAAGGCAGAGCTAAGGGACATCTTCTGGTAAGAGCTCCATGGAATAAAAATTATTATGGAATTTCAGCCAGGAAATTTCTCGAGGGATTTTGATAGTCACAATAAATAGCGGAGGGACACCGTGGCGTAATTGTTTAAGGTAATACACTACAAGATGGAGAGTATAGGATTTCGAGTCCTGATGGGTTCAGGATTTTTAAACTAATCTAAATCTTCTGGTAAAAGCGGTCTCACCCTAGACTGGCAATTCGGCCGATACTCGTAGTGATTGCCTAGAAAGATGGAATCCTTAACCTTCGACTCCCCAAGGGCTTCCCAAGGCTTGAAGTGGGATCGCTTTACCTTCTACCAGGTTGAGAAAACCAGCTATAACGACCGGAGGAAACGACACGTCATCTCTGTACTGCCTGGAATGATATTCCACATCTGTAAATTACACATGTGAATGTGATGCCAACAGTCGGGTGGTAGGTGAAAGGCCTTCTAGACCTATCGTGTCATGGAGTATTGTTATTGTAAAATTACAGTCGGAGATTTCGTATATGACTAGAGAAAGACTGGTCGCCTTTTAGAAATATTTTGTTAAGAACACATGCATTAGTGCTTTAATAATAGTCATATATAAAAGTCATTATGGACTCCCTTAATGCCTTAATAATCTTTTTGCAAACCCTATACTGAAGAAAGAATGCAGTATTAGAAAATTGAAGAGAATTAGCAGAGCGTAGAGCTATGATAAAACAAGATTCATTTAACTATTACAGCGACAACAACTACGTATGCATATTACAACGAGCCACAGGTTAAGAATTATTGCGATTCTAATCGATACTCTTAGAGATTATTTTCAGTTATCTTGGATTTCATTTCGTGGTTCCAAAGTAATGCGAATTCCAGTAGGTGGAGTATTTTAAGACAAGTGATAGTTATTTCTTTTAACTTTTCAAGTTTAATTCCTTTGAGTGGAATCCGTCGGTCCCAGTGGACTAGAAATTAGCATGCTCGTCTCTGGTTCAAACCCGGCCGAAATCGATGCATTTTTCAGGGCGTACAAATCCTGCGTATGGGTTCTTCGGAAAGTAAATAAAACCATTGATGCCGTGACGAAGATTTAAGACACGTAAAAGATCCTGACACTTGAAAAAAGAGGCCTCTGTGCAAAATCTGTTGTGTTTTTCACGCCCAAATTTGAATTGAATCGTTGTTGAACAACGCCGTTAAAAAAAAGTAATAACAATGGCAGTGAGAGGAATCATGTTCCTTAGTCATATTTTGTTTTTTTTTTTTGTGTGGTAAGCTACAATTTTCAGCAAATTCATATTCATTCAATGTTTAGAAGTCCCGCACCATAGCCGAGTGGTTAAGGCAAGATGCTTGACGCAGTGCTACGGGACGTGCGCTGATTCGAGTCACAATGGGGGAAAAATTTGTCTCATGAAATTTCGGCCAGTATGTGACCGGTTCCCACTCAGCATCGTGATGCATTTGGGTAATAAGTAGCGGCTTCAGGTTGTAAAAACAGCTGTAACGGCTGGGATATTCGACATCTTGACCACATGTCACATCTACACTGGCTGCATGATCGTCTCACTCTCTGATTAACACATATGGATGTCCAGCAGCCGGGTGGTAGGCCAAGAGCCTTATAGGCGAGTCGCGCCAAGGAGTCTCTTTAAGGTTTGGAATGTTGCTCTTTGCAATGTCCGTAATCGATATCGTACTTTATGAAATGAATATTGTGCGCTACTCACTTTATTATTTGTATTATTGAGCGATTCTATGAAAATGTCATACGGAGGTGACATAATTTTGAAATTGACGCAGAAATAATTTTGTTGACGTAATATATATCTTTATGGATCAAATTTTCTGATTCTGTAAGATAATGTTTCAAATGTGTATTATTTTAATCTAATATTAGTCATATTCCAAACCTGTAAAAAAACACGCAAAATTTTACCAATTTGTTGTTTAATGATTTGGACGTATTAATTTGTTTTATTTCACAAACTCTATTGCTAAACCATACTTTGGTCCTCCTTAGTCGTAATGTAATAATATTAATTACAGTCTAATTTTCTATATACCTTAAATGTGTCCTATAATTGTTAACTGTAAGATATGGTCAGTCAGTCACGGAACACTCATAAAAATTACTGTACACAACATAATAATTGATGGAATAAATTTCCTCTTGGATTCTACGTTATCTGTACACAACTAACAAAAAAGTATTGATGACATTTTCTTGTACAGTCATTTCTTTTCCCGCTAGAGTTCCGTGACTGACTGACTTTTTGTCCTCTCATTTATAATGCTAATATGCATGGCGCACTCAGTTGCTTGCTGCTCTCTGCTGAGGATTAACATAAACATAGGTTAGGAAATCTGGTTGACTGTTCGGCTCAGCTGCTCCATAAAATAATTGCTGGCACTTTTTCTGTGTCAATTTGAGCTAAAAGGCAGTCAGCGGAAACAGGAGAATGTGCAGTAAACGAAACAGCCATACTTGTCGATTTCTCAGAAAATTATACCTACAAGGAACAAAATGAGATCCAGGCAGATCATTGGAAATATTAGCATATTTCAATATTATTGCTGTTGCCTAGTTTAGATGGAAGGTTACAGAGAAGTTCAAAAGAAATACTTTGTTTTAGTGTCAGAATATGTGACACACAGCAAGTGTGCTATAGAGAAGTGTTTTCAGAACTATAGGGATTTCTTCCAAAACTTGGCGTGATACAGATTTTCAGTTGGAGCAGTAGGTAATAGAAATAGGCCTATTCATTTAGCACTGCTTACTTTCATATTTGGAGTTTGACATAAAATGGAACTTTTTGAATTGTACCATGGAAAGTGGGCTATAGATGTGATTGGCGGCCAAGTAAAGAGGATGGCACGGATGTATGAAAAATCGGGAAAGAAGATACAAAATTGTGAAGTGTGAAACCAACCAAATAACTGTTCAGGAGGAGTCACAAAATGATATAGAAGAAGGAAAGAAATTTTTAGAAAAACAATTTGAATATCTTGCAGCTATCACGGATTCATTGCGAACACAACATGAAAGCGTTGGACCAATATGTTATAGAATATGCACAACTGTCAAACAAACAATCAGCGCAACAAATTCAGAAGTTCGTGTGTTAAAAAAATAAAAGCTGAATGGCGCAACGGGCCTAGAAAGCTCTTGGCTGCTGATCTCACATCCAAGAATAGCAATCATATAGGTGGACAATCATCTAACTAATATATAGGGTGGCATGTGGTCAGCATGTCGGATACTCCAGCAGTTATGGCTGGTTTTCTCGACCCCAACCGCTAAATATTGTAGCTTCCCAAATTCTTCGTGATTCTGGGCGCTCACCAATCCCATTGTGTCCGAAATTCCTTGAGAAAATTTATTCTCTCATGGGGACTCGAACCAGTGCTCTCTATTGAGACATCTTGACTCAAACCATTCAGTTACAGCGTGAGACTTTATGTGTGACAGGAAACGTTATTTTTATTAATGGGTCAAGTCAAGTCAACGTATGGCGAATACTAGAGAGTGAATAGCTGCATAAGCAAATATGATACATCGATGTTGTAAAGTGAATCACCAGTGTCGGGCTAATTAGGCTGTTGTTTTCATCGCTGTTTAAAAATAGAATTCACCACAGCTTGCGATTTATAATAACTTGTTTTGAAAGTACATGCACACTGATAATTAACTGACTTATTAAGAATGTGTATCTAGAAATCAAAAATATTAAATCCTGCATCACGTAAATTGTAATTAGGCACTATATATTATATACAATATTATAGTAGGTATATTTAACAATAGAAAATACACTTTGTTATTAAATATTTAATATTTTTCTTATTTTATATAATTTAAAATGGTATATGTTAAGCGAGTTAATTTAATTATATCATTGATTTAAATTAATATTTATTTTACAGCAAAATTAAATTTAACAATTTTCGTGGAATTGATAAAGTGTTTGCAGTTCTTTATTAATCTCTGTTACCGAAACTGTTTATCTAGTTTCATAGTATGTTGTTACATTTGTGTAATATTTGCATTTTGAAATTCTAAATGAAATTCAGATATGTCAGTCAGTCACAGAATAAGGTCAGTCAGTCACACATCAGATATTAGGTCATAACTTCGGTATTAATTGTGATTTAAGTTTCGTTTTTTATTTAAAACGTAATTTGAAATGTGCCCTCCAAACGGTATTTTAGAAAATTAAGTTAGGAATCACATTTCAGAGAATTATGTGGATTAACATGTTAAGCTGCATTATGAATTAACATTTATGTCAGTCACACATATTTTGATAGATAATAAATAACATTGTTTTTCTTCAGAAGTTGTAATTTTTGTATAATCTTAATCACACACTTTTCCTCTATCATATCACGTATATAATACCCCCAATTTCAACCAATTGTAATATTTATGCAAGCATTTTGCTGCAAAAATGTATTGTAAATGTCAGTCAGTCACATATGGAACTACATTTTTTTTATATTTCTATTCCAACTTCCTTCTCTTTCTTTTCCCTAGTTTACAATCTTCCTCTATAGGTATCTTACGTAGCCTATACCATCGCAACTCAGGCCTTACAGGAATATGGCCTATCAGAAGAGAATATTAAAAATTGATCTCATAGAACCTACAAACTTTTTTGACCACACAACAACATGAAGCCCACCTTCGTACGATTTGTCAGCCCAATGCAGATGACATCTCAAATATTAACACTTTCATTTCAGACATCGCATCATTCACTCATTCATACTTTGCCAGGCGAATAAGATATATTATGATGACCAAGTTGTATTCGTGGACCATTTGTGTCTTAAAGTTTCCTAACATTTGTCTCAAGGGTGAGTGAAAAACCGAAAAAAATTCTACCCGGGTTCGAGCCCGGGCCTGCTACGTCTGAGGCACGAGATTGCCATTAGATCATATCATTAGATTATCTTCAGTTCTGATTTATTTTTTCGGTATTATAGCGAATTCCGAAAAAATGAAGTTATTCAGGTTGTTCTTATGAAAATGTTTTGAAGTTTTCTATAGATCTTCACCATGGTCCTTTTTAGTAAACACCGAAAATGACCATCATCAAAATGTGTATATATATACATACATAGTATGTCCTCTATCATCTACTCTTTTCAACATCTACCTGGAAGACCTAATGAAGAACTGTTCCAACAATATGGGAGGCGTGAACATAGGAGGAAGAAGAATAAAGTGCATAATATTTGCTGATGATATGGCTTTGCTAGCAGAAGGTGCAATGACACTGAGAAACATACTGATGGAGCTAAATGACAAGTGCGAGGATTAAGGGATGAAGATAAATATAAATAAGGAGAAGGCCATAATTATAGGAAGATAAACATGAGGATTAAAGTTGAGGCCATTGAGCAAGTGGAGAGCTTCAAATACTTGGGTTGTACTATAGTAGTAACATGAACTGCGGTCAATAAGTAAAGCAATGGCAAAAGAAGCTTTTAATAAGAAGAGAAATATTTTATGCGGACCTTCGGCAAAAGAATTACGGAAGAGGCTAGTGAAGTGCTTTGTGTGGAGTGTAGTATTCAATGGTGCAGAGACTTGGCCATTACGATGGAATGAGAAAAAACGACTGGAAGCTTTTGAGATGGAGATATGGAGAAGAATGGAACGTATAAAATGGACAGACAAAGTAAAAAATGAACATGTTCTAGACAGAGTGGATGAAGGAAGAACAATGCTGGAACTCATAAAGAAGAGGAAAATAATTTAGATTGGTCACTGGCTAAAAAAAAAAATCCTGCTGACGGATGTCCTAGAAGGAATGGTCAATGGAAAGAAAGTCAGAGGCAGAAAAAGACATCAGATGGTAATCAATATTAAAATAAATGGTTAGTATGCGGATACAAAAAGGATAGCTGAGTAAGGAAATAGTGGAGAATGCTGAGTTTGCAGTGAAAGACTGCTCTTGGGCAGAACACTGTGATTGAATGAATATATAGGGGCTATATATGTGTGTGTGTGTGTCCACATTTTTATATAACATATAAAAATTAATTTAATAAAGTAAGGACCATCACTGGGCCGTCCTATGAAACGCTGGAGGGAAAATGTTCTATAGGATCGTAACAGGCCTTGGCCTAATACTTGGAAGGAAGAATAAGAAGAAGTAAGACCGAGTTCGTTGAACAGAAAAATCAGATCATTAGATGTAGGAGTTCACCTGAAATGAAGCTTTAAAAATTGCCCTAGGGGTAATAATTTTCGATGTTTCACAACAAATCTCAGTATGTGAAAATAAACCGAGGAAGATTCTACAGAAACCAACGAAAGCAGACCATTGTAAGTGGGGATTTACCTAAAACCTTAAATCAAAAGTTAACTCAAGAAACCGCCATATTTGGTTCGTCGCAGTATATACCATACCATTCAGTTAAGCTTTAAATTGGCGATGTATCCTATTAGAAACACTAATTTAATTTGTTTAATACTCTTAATAAAGTAATGGAAAAATGGATGGATGTAGTATTGTTTTAATTGGTAACAAATTATACAACAAAATGCTATTAGATAATAATTTAGTCATGTATGATTTATTTTCACTGCAGTCCAAAACTTTTTAACAAGCTGGTATCAGAAGTTAAGTTTCCCTAATTTAACAAAATAAATACAGTCCATCGCTGTGGTCTCGAGGTAGCGTGCTGCCTTGTCACGCAGCGGACCCGGGTTCGATCCCCGGTCGGGACAATTTTCCTGGATGAGGTTTTTTCGGACTTTTCCTCACCTGTAAGATAAATGTCAGGAAACTTTAAAGCCCAAACGGTCCCCGAACACCATCTGGCCATCATTATCATCAATATCATATTCGACTAATTCGCTGAGTTTAGTTTAAGGCGCATCATTACCATCATCATCAACTCTTATATCATCGGGGCAGCGTAATCCCGCCTTCCAGGCGCCCCAACCTCAGAAGTGGGTTATAAGTACGCCATGCCAGGGGAGAACACCAGAAATGTCGAAATGATATCCTGGGGCATTTGAAAAATAAATAAATAAATAAATACATATTCCGTAAATCAGCAAAATAGGATCATATTTTTGACTTGCTGTGAAATTTGCTTAGTTTACGCAGTTTCTACGTGACGACTTTTTTTGTTTTTTTGTCTGGTCAAGAACAACATAATCATAGGTGTATAGCCTATATATCTCAAGATTATTTGAGAAGAAGCGAAAGGGTATCAAAATTGTAAAAAAAAAAAAAAGGGAATGAACAATTAGGAGATGGGTGAAAGCGGAAGAGGATGCGATAGATGGAATTGAAAAAAAGGTAGTTAAAATGGTTTGGACAGCTAATGAAGATCCAAACAGCAACTAATATATGAGTGAACTTCATCCCCTATTAAAGGGGAAGACCAAGAAGATCATACTACCAAACATTTTTTTTATTTAAAGCAACTTCAAGATGTTCTCCTTGATCGAGAAGGATGGTGATCTGAAACGGATTATAACGATTGCTAATCACTAAATTTCCCGGTTTTAAAATACTGTAGCCTAAGTAATCATCGGCATTAGAAATTTCATTCCATTGTATAGGAAATAAAAAACCAGAAGTAAATTATGTATTACATTTGCGCGGGAAGTTTACCTGGGAGGGGAGATTGACCCCTGAAGGTGCAGTTACGTGAGAGAGAATAGATGCAGTCTGATGTAACTGGCTCTCCACGTGGTGATGTTTGTAAACTCATAGTTGCATCATCTTCCGTAGACAGTCACCTGGCGGCGAGATACACACTGACTCGCTATATTCTTCCACTACAACAGCTATTGAGGTCGTGGCAGATGGAACGTTTTAATGACAGTTATAAACATAAATTTAACGTCGTTTCGTTCAGATTTACTGTTCATACCAGACAGGTTTCCATTTTCACACGCTAGAAATTACATGTCAATATTCTCATGACCAGAGATATTAGATTCTGATGCAGTTTCAATTCCATTCCAGTTTATTCAATATTGAAAAACTCGGGAGACTTGGCAAGCAATTTTAGTGATTTGTATCGTGAAAAACTGACAACGAGGGCGATACAAGTCCAGACATTCTCCATTACTCGTACTTTCTGTTATTTGAACGTAAAAAATCCAGATGTCATCATTAAAAAGGGGGCACGCTACAGACAAAAAAAAGAGGAACGGAATTTATTCTAGATCTTGTCTCAACTTTACAATAGGCATGTCGGCTGGAGCACATCTTATGACCGTAATACTAAGGTTATTTTTAATCAATTATATAATAATAATAATAATAATAATAATAATAATAATAATAATAATAATAATAATAATTAAGGCATGAAACTTTATGTGCTGAAAGTTAAGATGTCAAAGTATAATAATGAGATGTAAGACGTTTGACTGTTTTTTCTCTTTATTCCACGAACAAACAGTTCGGTTTATGTACTGTACCGGTAACTGCGTTAAACATTTTATATGTAAGCATTTTATATGCTTGAAATTAAGATGGCAGCACAGTTTAATTAGAAGTAAGATTTCTGTATTTTGCCTTGGTTCCATATACAAACAGTTCGTCAGTATATCTTATTGTATTATAATCTTAACTTCTTATTAGCCTATATAAGAATTCCTGCTATAAAATAATACATTATTATAAATGGCTGTGGCCGCTTTCTCGCTCCAGTCTCCACTTATCTATACCTAATGCATGTTCCAAATTCAGTCCTCTCATTCTCATGCCTCTCAACAATTTGTTCTTTCACTTATATATTTATACTAAAGATTCAAAATGTTTAGTAAAATCAGAACTCTCCGGTGGCTCCTGGGTAGATTTCCTAATTGGCGTGTTAAACATATAAATAATGTTGTAGCACTAGAACTGCATTATTAAAACGCAGCTTATGCAGTATACCTACATAATATTATTAATGGTAAATTATAGTTTATCCCCCAGCTGGAAATTACCGGTTATCTATTTGTTTAACACTATTTTTTTTCGCATTGGTGTACAACTAAAATTGCCTAAAATTTATACATATATCATCTTATAACTTATTTTAGTTTCCAGATCCATTTAAAATAGATTATATAAATAGAAGTATAACATTGTAGTGAACTGGTTGAATATAACAAAACTTGGTATCGCGTACTCTTTTATAATTAATTTTATCAGATACTGCAAACATATTAAAAAATCCAATAATATTTCAATTTAACTTGCTTCGATATTGGGAAAAAATGTAGTTATTGAATTATTGGTCAGTGTTCAGTTTGAACCTGGCCTTGTTTATTAGCAAAAAATGGTGGTTAGAGTTTTGTAATTGTTGGTGTTCCCCTCTCTGATTGACCCCCCCAATTTCCCCCACCCGCTAAATCAAGACTTTATAAGAGGATCTGAAAACTTGCATCAGCCAGCATTGTATGTGTGATTGAGCTCTGTGCAGCTAGTGACGTAATAATAGTGACAGGGAGTGATAGACAAGATGGCGCCGGGCCTCCTGCCTCTGGTTGTCATAGCAACGGCACTCTGCAGCAGCGCCGCGATGCTTGTACCACCTAACGAAGAAGATGGTCATCTGACACCTCGAGACGGTAGCTCATTGTTGGGGGCTGATTGATTGTTGCATGGTTGTGTGTGTGTGTGTGTGTGTGTGTGTGTGTGTGTGTGTCAGCACTTTCCAACTTTCACCACAAGCAAAACTCGTGTAAACCACGTAAAACAAGTAATGAAATTGAGACCTCGTGTCGACTGTGCGTTGCTATGGTTACCTTGTGTGCTTCTGTCAGATCTAATTTTAATCAAGTCTGATTCTGCTGTTGAGACGTTTTATTAGATTGTTTGCTTTCAAGGGGAACCAAGTATTCCGTCCGTTCTATTGCTAAACAATTCCAATTTCATGTCATTCGGTTATTGCATTCCTTTCTTCTTCTTCTTTTCCAACGAGAATCTTGATGCTATACTCTAAACAAGATAATTTAACTATTCAAATAAATAAAGATTTGTATCATTCAAGTCAAGATCATACTCGGTCTAGTGGCCTGCTTAAAATTTCCTCCCATCTCTTCTAGGTAGGATCTACATGTCGAGGCGATCTGTAAGTACCTAATTTGTCGACATACTGGTACAGTATAAGAGGCAATTCTTTCTATAGCTGTTAATGAATGGAAATTAAAGTTAATTAGTTGGTACTAAAACGTTGAAATTAATAACTTTATCTCACCCGAACTGTATAAGTTGCTGTTACTAGTATATCCTTTGTGTAAACATTTATTTGCTTATAGATTACGTCTTTAGTATCTAATCGTCATGAAAACGTAATTCCCTATTTTAATTTAAAATTGTTTTCATCATCTGTTTGCAACAAAAAAAAATCTCCGTGGGTAGGTTTAATCAGTCTAGTTATTCAAGTCAATCATAACAGTATTAAGTTTCATTATTTTGACAAGATTTTAAATGTGTTGTAAACTTCTCGCACATATAACACTATATCCGGAGTTAATTTTTTTAATTCCATGTAAGGATGACACTCTCCACAGCACAATGTGTTAACTGGCTACTAGACCTTGTATTTTAGGTCTTTAGCCTTTTTTCTCTCTCTCTCTCTCTCTGAAACCATAAATAAAAACCAATTATTTACATACAAGTTTTAAGAAAAAAAATATATCGCCTGCAAGAGTTAAAACTGTTTTCAAATACTCATTCTGCGCATTCCCACTTGTTCTATGTTTTTTTTAATCTGAAATTGTATTTTTTATTTAATTTTACTGTTTCTTATATTTTCCCACTGTTATCATTTTTGTGCTTAATTTATAATTAAATTTTCATAACTCATCCAAGTACACCATTGCCAGAACTTTGGAAATCTGAGGAAATCTGTCAGAGCATTGAAAATGATTTAAAATATTTAATTTTTATATTGTGGTCAATAGATTTACTACATTTAGTTAACTTTACGTTTCTTATTAATTTCATAATTCATACATCCAATTTGGTGATAAAAAATAAATTGCTGCTTTTTAAATTTCAAAACTAGTATTTCTAGAATCTATTTCCAATTTTTAAAGCTTATTTTAAGTGTCTAAAATGTACATTTTTAGAGCCTAAAAATGGGATCTAGTAATTATATAAATTAGGGTAAGTTACAAAAACAATACAAACGTAAATATCGAAACGCGGAATGGTTGAATGTTGATATAAAATAGGTTTACTATTCCCTAAGTTAATTTGGTTGTGAAAATCCGAAAATGGAATTTTGATTTAATCACCAACCACATGGTTAAAAGAATATTTTATTTAGATATCTTAAAACATTATAAATTAATTCATAAATAATTGTTATGGTAGATTTTTCTTAAACATTTCTTAAGATAGCACTATGTGTGAAATTTTCATCCCAATGTGACGAAATTCCTGCAACATATTTAGTGAAATAGTCCTTCAAAATCTAAATTTTCCTCAACAGTTTATACGGAAAACCCTTAGTCTATTGAGGCCAACTTGGTTGTTGTGCTCGCATTCACATGTGCCACTTAGAAAGATATGGGTGATCTTCCAGGGGTGACATTATATGACCAGCAAATCGGATCTCCCAGCCGTTATATCTAGTTTTCTCGCCCTTTATGTCGTTACTTATTGTAGTTACTCGAATTACTCGCGATCCTGGGTATAAACAGGTCCAGTACCGACTAAAATTTTATTTATTTACCATTGGGGCTCGAACCAGCGTATGTACCTCAGCTCTTTTCCAAGGCATGGTGCGTTAAACTACTCGACTTCGGGAAGAAACACAAGTTAAGTAGCAGAGACGAATTTCTTTGCGAATGATAAAGGATGTCACTTTTTATTAATAAAATCAAGATTTAAGTACGTAATATGCGTGTAAACTTATGCGTTAGGAAGATGTTTCAACTTTTATTTCCTTCCTTTGTTTTAGCGAACTTCTAAGGAACTACTTTATTGAGGTTGTTCGCACGAAACATTTTTACAAATTATCATCGATCCTACTTAGTAGTCACTTAAAATGACAAAAATGTTTATATAGACCTATGTCAACGCTCTAGCGGCCGCAATTTTTTTCACAACAAAAATCGGTATATAGCAATAAATTTAAAATGTAAAGGACGAGTTCGTTAACGAGCGAAATCGGACAATTTGGAGTGGGGAAAACTTTAATAATCAATCTAACTGCCGCAATTTTCGACTTTTCGCAACAAAACCCGGAATAGGCTTGTGGCATAGATATAAAATGATTAAGTATTCTCCAAAAATCAGCTAAATCCGACCATTACGTGTGGGGGTTTAGACCTAGCTGAAAGTCGTAATTTATATTTCTCTCTAGTGGCCGCCATGTTTTTCTTGCAACGTAACATGATACATACGATTTAATATATCAGATCACAAATTCGGCTTACTGATAATTTCACTTAATGTATATAGTTCCTGCGTGATAGAGCTTTTCTTTTATTCATCTATTTATTTACTCTTTTTGTTTTGACTTTACATTTATATACTAAATAAGGTAGTTCTACATTTCCGGATAAATTACAAATAGTGAGCTGAAACCTGTTGTTGTGAATGTCGCTATTTAATAACGAAATTGCAACTCGTTAAAAATGTTGGTCAGCCAGCCTTCATTCACCAACTCAAACAACTTGTTGACCTTGTTTTATAATAAATTTTAAAGCTTTCGAATGTATTGCATTCACATTAAACGTGTTCGTAAATTGCCTTTTGTTTTCAACCTTTTTTTTGTCAAATATTTAAAAATAAAAAGCATTCACTATTGCGTGAATTCAATTATCTCATGGTCAAAGAGTGCCGCACAAATGTCTTCTGCAGAAATATTAAAACATTTACTGTGCCATTATGTAAAAAGGTAATAAAGTAGGTATGCGGAAGTAGAATATGAAACTTAATTTTGTTTTAATATTTTAGATTCATAGTCGTGAGGCAAGTTTTGCACTTCCAGATTGTAATGCAAATACAGTCTTTTGTAGTAGATTATGATTTAATATTTAACTGAGTCTTTTCTTAGAGATTTGATTATGTAAATGTTTCAATTTATAAAGCAGGCGACAGGTGACGAAAGAACGAGTGAATATTGTACCCAAAAAATAATTTATGAAGTTGATATGCAGATTGAAATGAAAATATAGTGAATGTAAGTTAGAATCTTGCTCCAAGTTACAACCTACTATATTATAGATTTTCAGGAAATAATTTAGTATTTTTACAAACGGATTTAATTAGAGAAATTATTATTAAATGGGAATGGGTACTTAACAACAAATGAGGGAAATTTTGAAGAACTGGCGGAATTAAAACACCTGAAAATAATAATTACAAATGAGAATGAGATCCAGAAAGAAATGAAACTCTGGGAATATATACTATTAAAAATTACAGAAACTTTTGTCATCCCAACTTCTGTCAAAAATGTTAAATTAAAATATAAAACAGTGATTCTTCCAGGCATGCTATATGAATGTGAAACGTGGTGTCTTAATTTAAGGCTTGAGATAAGGTTCCGAGTAATGGTATATTTGAAAATAAATTTCTTACAAAAAATTTGAACCGAAGAGAGACGAACATACAGGTGAATATAGAAAACTACATAACAGTGAACTATGTCATCTTTATGGGAAACCAGATGTAATACGAAAAGTTAAGTATCCTAGAGTGTGATGGGCAGGGATTGCAGTACGATTGGGGAATGAAAGACAGACATAGCAGCTTCTTGTATGAAAGCCAGAGGATAAAGGACCAAGAATGAAGCGAGAGAATAATATTAACAATGATTTGAGAGAGGCGAATTATACAAGGAAAATAACTAAATAACTAATTTCGTGGAACGACAGGTCTAGTTGCTTCTTCGCCAACCAACCGATTATTAGGCTTATATGTTTGTACAGGTTATGTCCGCGCATTATGAACCTCAGGGTTTGATAGTGCTGGTGATTTAATGAGTCAGTTAGTGAGTTTGTGGCTGGGTGAATGAGTTAGGTTTAAATAAAATTGCAATTAAAATTACTCGCAAAGATTGCGTAAATTTATATATTGTGTATTATTTTTACAATAAGTAGTGAAATAACTAAAGGGCTAAGTATTTATTAAATTCCTTATAAACAATTTAAAATTGTACTTTACATTTTTCGGCTTAATTAACTCTATATAGATATATCTATTACCTTACACCTCACGTTCAGAAACAGATAGACTCCATTAGCTTCCAAAAATTGATTGTAAAGTTGCAACTTAGCGTTCTGGAACATAAAAAATGTGTACTTTCGTTAGGATACGTCTTAATGTTAAGCTATTAGACTTACTTTGTGCAACGTTTATTAACTAGAAAACAATTATTTCGAATAAACATTAATATAAAAAAGTGAACCAAAAAGTGATAGAGGTATGGTAATTCTGCAAACAAGATGACTTGAATTCCATATCGCTTTGTTTCCTTTTTCAGAAAAAATAGGCCTACATTATCTTATGAAAGAAATGCTGTTTCTCACTTCAATATCCATTAATTCAGTTATTAATATTTTTTCATTATTTTCGATTTTTATTTTTATTTATAAATCGAATATATAATGCTAAGGAAGCTCCGTGGGGCAAGTGGTTATTCAATTGCCCTTCACTTCTAGGACCCGAGTTCGCGTCTCGGTTACTCCATGTGAGGTTCGTGATCGACGAATCGGAGCTAGATCATTTTTTTCGGATTTCTCCCATTTTTTACTCTGTCATAAACTTCATTTGACCACTGGGGCGGTATTTTTGAAGGCGGTTAATCAGGCACTGAGTTTACTGTTTTAGTTGTTGTAAATTGTTGATTGCCCTACCTCGGTAGCCAGTCGGTTCCTATTTGTTTTAGGATGACCCGTCTATACAGGGGTCGGAAGGAGAGTTACGTGGGAACAGACAATAGTTGATTATTTAAATTACTTTATTTCTCTTCGCTGCCAACTTAAATGCACTTTACACTGTGTGAATAAAACTTTTATGTTCGGGCCTTCGATATCTCAAACTTATGAGGACTCGAGCTATCAAATGATTTAGAAATTGGAGAAATTTTTACTACGTCCGTAATCGTTGTTTCGAGACATTATTCAAAACCATATAATTTCGACCTTCTCTCCACGAATTGTTAAGTGTAATTGTCTCGGTCTGTTCTCATGAATTTCGCATCGAAGTCAGGACCTTTATTTCCATACATGATTGTACGCTTTAACTCTGATTTTGATTGGTTAGAATTTTCAGTCACATGTCTTCTAGGGGCGTAAGTGTAATAACTTCCCATCTACATTTGTAATTTTATTTCTCACGGGAAGCGAGGGTGTTTAGAGTGTAGGCTTCCCGCGACTGAAAATTTTGAAGTATGAAGTTTTCTCCCAAACGTTATTTTTCAAACTAGACCCGGCTTAAGAATTTCTGGTCTACTTTAGGGGCTACATATTTATGACCTCTTCGCATTAAGGCTTCCCACTGCTGCTTGTGGGAAATGTCACCAATAAGATATTTATTTAAGTTACTTTGTATTCTATATTTAGTTCATTCTTTTTTATTGAGTAATCCTATTCATTAATCAGTATACTCAATTAGGATCCTATCTTATCCGCTACACCACTTGGCTTTAATCATCCATTTCATTCCATTTGCTCCTGTGATGGTGCGACATGTCTGTCAGTCGCCATTCTTGTACATCACAAGTCTTCAATAATAGTTGCTTCATCATATCTCATCCCTCAACCTGGCATTATGCCGGACACAAGTAGAGCTATTTTACACGCTTTATATTAGCCTGACCTGTATGTGTCCATCTATGTAACGGAATCTTTCAACACGATTTTCACCCACTTCGAAACATTGGATCGACTTGAAACGTTGTATACTTGTAAAAGACCAATGATAATACAACAATTTCATTATTTTTTTCTAAGCTCCTGGCCAGGATCATCAGGACATCAAAAAAGTGTCTGTGTATCTATGTAACGGATTTTTTTTCAACACGATTTTCACCCACTTCAAAACATTGGATCGACTTGAAACTTTGTATACTTGTAAAGGACCAATGGCAATACAATAATTTCATATTTTTTTCTAAGATCCTGACCAGGATCATCAGGACATAAAAAAGTGTATGTGTATCTATGTAACGGAATCTTTCAACACGATTTTCACCCACTTCAAAACATTGGATCGACTTGAAACTTTGTATACTTGTAAAGGACCAATGACAATACAATCATTTCATAAATGTTTTCTAAAATCCTGGCCAGAATCATCAGAAAATCAAAAAAATAGAAACCGGTATAATAGGTTGCGGGCTTATCATCTTTTTAGTCAATCTTTATAAGAACTCTGTTGGTAGAACGGTAGACTGTAGTGGTATATAATTTCAGTAATCCATAGGTCGCTGGTTCAAATCCGGCTCGGAGGATTTTTTTAGAAGAGTATTACTTTTAGCTCATACTAAAATAGTATCGAATTTAAAGATATTTACATGTTTATCTTATTCTGTAAAATATTAAAACTAAAAAATAAAAAATAAATAATAGTTTTAAAAAACTAAAACAACACGCTTTATTAGAAAACCGAACTAAAAAATGAAAAATAATTTTAATTTCCAACACGCTTGGGATAAAATTAAAGTTGTGAACAAAAAAATCATATCCAACACATTTAGAATAAAACTAGAGTTATCTACAAAAAAAATAATTTTACCATCAAAAGCGTGGGGTGCTTTTTATGATTTTTCATTTTCTTCTTAGAGACTTTACTTTTACCGATATATGTTTATTATCAAATGTATTAATTGATATAGAGCACTCCACGCTTTCGATGGTAAAATTATTTTTTTTGTAGATAACTCTAGTTCTATTCTAGATGTGTCGGAGATGATTTTTTTTGTTGAACACTTTAATTTCATCCCAAGCATGTTGAAAATTAAAATTATTTTTCATTTTTTAGTTCGGTTTTCTAATAAAGTGTGTTGTTTTAGTTTTTTAAAACTAATTTTTTTTAATACAATCCATACAATCTCCTGTTTAGTTGTATAGATTTTTGTTGCAATGGTTAAATATAAAATCATTATTGTATTATTAATATTATTATTATTATTATTATTATTATTATTATTATTAAAATGTAACACAACATAAAATCGAGCGAGTTGATTTACCATACTCGAGAAAGACATGTATCGACCAACCTGAGATTTTTTTTCTCAGATTTCAAAGCAAATGATGAGTTGGAATGGCATTGCCAGAACCCATTTCAACATATCACCATTAGATATATCATTACAACATTAAAAATCCACAACACAATAGATATACACAATATTCTAGATGTGATATGAATTTAGATGCTAAACCATCAATAAATAATCATAGTGTTAACTAATAATAACCGTTTAAGGGCACGAAAATATTAGATTTTGTTAACTTACATAACGAATCTGGGACGACCAAGGAACAGCTGGAAAGAGTCGATTTAACTGTAATATAGGCCGGAACAGGAGATTATTCTAAACCTTGAAGTGATGATGAACTTATGTAAATTAAATTTTCAAATATATTTTCCCAACTACAAAAAAAATAAGTAAAGTTCTTTTAAAGAAGGAAAGAATGAATCATACTGATATTTGTTGATTTGAGTAAAATTGATTTTTAATGACTTTTAATATCTGAAGTTATTTCGCTTCTATTTTCTAAATGATACTATGGGCTATGGTCAATACGATGCAATAGACTCTCATAATGAAATCCCAAACCAGCATTTGTCTCGACGAGTGAGGAAAACTTCATTCAGGTTGATCGAAATCGGAGTTTGAACCCGACACCTCCCGAACGTCGAGTCTCGCTCGGCGGGAAATACTAAACTAAGTGTTGTATATGCTATTGTTTCAAGATAAATAAATGGTATTCGAGGCATATGACAATTGCGATTTAGGGGAGTCAGTTGTGTAAAGTAACTCGTTTAAAAAAAATAACACTCATTCCAATTACCTGTCATCGTTAATATATATATATATATATATATATATATATATATATATATAGTAAATCTACACCGTTTCAAAAACGAACATTAACAACACAATCAAACGAGAACCTGAAAATCATTGACATATCGATTATTGCTGGTTCATATCAATGACTAAACGCGTACTGAAAATATTTGTGGTTATTATTATTATTATTATTATTATTATTATTATTATTATTATTATCGTTATTATTATTATCTTCTTCTTCTTCCTTTCATGTGATAGACCTAGTGGTCTGTTACGGTCTCAATCCTACGTTTGAAGGGACTGCCCCAAAGATCTCTTGCCTGGTGGCTGGTAATTTAAGATCTGACGTGGTATTCTTGTTCTGCTCATTCTTCGTACGTCAGATTTCCAGTTGTTACTGTATTTTTGTACATATTCGTTATTATTATTATTATTATTATTATTATTATTGTTATTATTACTATTACTACTAGGTCTAGTAATCTGTTATTCTCGCAGTTATATTATATGATTGAGAAACATAGACTCTTAAAGGGAGGAGAGAAATAAACTAAAATTCTTGGGAAAATTGTTGGACCAAAGAGAGACGAATAGACATATGAATGGAGAAGACTACATAATATTGAGTAACCAGATTCCAGATTTAATTAGAACAGTTAAAGACTCGTAGACTTGCGATAGGCAGAACATGTGACACCAAAGGGGAATAAAAGAGGAGCATGGAAATTCCTTGTACGAAAACCAGAGGGAGGCTCCTAGTAGATAGCTAAGAATGAGATAGGTGAATAATAATAACCATGATTTGAGGGAAGTATATTATACTTGATCCTGGTGTAAAACCTTCTCCTTTAACAAATTCCTCGTATTTAACCAAGGAATCTTCCAAAAAATTGAGAGGCCTGACCTCCTTTTAGTCGGTCTTCATGATCTCAGCAGCATGCTGAGCGGCTGTCAGGTTTTGCGGAGGCAATACTTAGTCTAACTGCACTGACACACAAAAATACACTTTAGAATTAGCCCATTATCATCCCATTTAGGGCAAGGACCTCCTGCGACTGCAGGGTGGCTTACGTTACATCCCCGGGTAAGCCAATCCTTGGGGCTATAATTTTTATGGATTGCTTCTATCTTTCACTATTCTAGTCCACAATGTTCCTAGCTGACACTTAAACACTTTGCTCCAACGCTGTTTTGTCTTCCAACTTTTCTTTTCCCTAGACTGGGCTCCAACATAGTAAATGTATTTGTCCACTTTTTAGGATCCATTCGGAAGACATGACCCCCCGATTTCCATTTCAAACCCATTGCTGATGTTGCTACGTCTTTCGGCCTCGTTATCTTGCGAATGTCCTCATTCCTGAAGCGGCCCCTTCTTGTGATGTTTAATAGCTTCCGATCCATTTTTCTCTGGCAAATCTCTAGCATAGATGCTCCTTTTTTTGTTAATGGCCATGTCTGCGAGCCGTAAGTTAATACATGACTGTTTTTTTTTTCATTTTTAGGCTAATGGCTTTTTTTTGTAATATAAACTTTAGAGCTCAGAATTTGTTCCATGCTTGTGTGATTCTCCTTTCTATTTCGTTGAGAGTTTCGTTGCTGAATGATACGGCTTGGCCTAAGTAAACATATTCATTGATGTAGTCGATTTTGTGATTTTTTATCTGGATTGGCTTTTTTGTATCGTTAGTCATTCTCTTTGTTTTTGAGACATTTATTTGAAGTCCTGATAGTTTACTGTATTTTACTCGTATATTTGAGAAGAAAAATATACGCCTAGACTGGGGTTTGAACACAGGACCTTTGACTCTCTATGTCAATGCTCTTCCAAGTGAGCTACCTAGGCCTCCAATCTAAACGCGTATTTTTCTCTTATACATAGTTAATTCCCTAACCCCAAATGCTACGAGCAGTTGCTACGATTTTTGCAAATGGCGACTTCTTTATTAAGAAGACTTTTTTTTTGGGAATTTAAACATTACTTATAAAGCTAGTAGTGCTTCTTACAATGCTACGAGCAGTTGCTACGATTTTTGCAAATGGCGACTTCTTTATTAAGAAGACTTTTTTTTTGGGAATTTAAACATTACTTATAAAGCTAGTAGTGCTTCTTACAATGCTCATATTATTCGTTTTTAAACATCTTAATGATGGACAAATTATATTTGAAAAGAAAAATACACGCCTACACTGGGGTTTGAACCCAGGACCTTTGACACTCTATGTCAATGCTCTTCCAAGTGAGAGAAAAGAGAAAAATACGCGTTTAGATTGGAGACCTAGGTAGCTCACTTGGAAGAGCATTGACATAGAGAGTCAAAGGTCCTGGGTTCAAACCCCAGTCTAGGCGTATATTTTTATTTTCAAATATAATTTGTCCATCATTAAGATATTTAAAATGAATAATATGAACAGTTTACTGTATTTGCAGAGTTCTCTTAGCATTTCTTCTGCTTCCTCGTATGAGTCTGTTATGAGGGCGATGTCGTCTGCAAAGCGGAGATTGAATAATTTCCTTCCGTCTATATTTATTCCATAGTCTTATTTCATCCTGCTGAAGATATCCTCCATTAGGGCTATGAATTTTTTTGGAGATATTGGGCCCCCCTGCCTTACTCCTTGTTGTAGGGAGATTTCCTCTCCTACTTTGTCCATTTTAACTTTTGCTTTGCTCTTTGTGTACAGTTTTCCTAGAAGTCGGATGTACTTGTGTCGTACCCCCTGCCGTTCTAGTGATTTTAGTATGTCTATGTGCTCCACCGAGTCTAAGGCTTTTGCAAAATCGACAAAGACTACATATAATTTCAGGTTGAATTCGTTCGCTTTTCGATTAGTTGTGTTAACACTTGTAGGTGGTCTATGGTTGAATAACCTTTCCCGAATCCTGCTTGTTCATATGGTTGGTTTTCTTCTATCTTCAGGCTTATTCTTTTTGTAATTATGGTGGAGAATACTTTGTACATGCTGGCCATTAGGCTTATTGGTAGGTAGTTATCTATGTTATCTCTGGGGCCTTTTTTGTGGATCAAAATGATGGTATTTGAGAACCATTGTTGTGGGAATTCTTCAGATTCTAATATTCTGTTGAATAACAGCACCTTGCCCCTTGATAAGCTCATCTGAGACGGTTTTGAGAAGTTCATTCCTTGTGCAATCTTCCCCGGGCTCTTTCCGTTTTTCAGATTTTTCAGTACCGCTTCTACTTCGGAGGTCATGATTGGTGGAATGGTTTCTCCGTCCTTTAGGGTGTTTATGTATCTTATCAAGTGATCCCCCCTGTCACTTATCGTACTTGTGTAGAGTTCTTTGTAAAACCGTTGCTCTTTCTATTATCTTTGTGCGGTTCGTCAGTTGTTCGTTGTTCTTGGACTTGAGCTTTTCAGTCCAGCTTCTGCCTTCGTTTATTTCTTTTCTAATTGTTTTTATTGCCTTTGTGGATTACATAGTCGCTTTTATTATGTTAATTTTGTGTTCTCTTATATCTCTTCTTATGGCTCTCTTCGTGAGTTTGTTGACACTACTGTATTCTAATTGGTTAGCTGGTGTTTCCATTGCTAGTTTCATTCTTTCTGTTAGTAGTTGTTTTGTGCCTTCGCTAAGCCTCGAGTAGTTGCCGATGTTAATACAACACACTGCACGAACACTATCACTGTCAGTAGTCACAGCACTGGATCTTGAAAGTTACTAGATGACACTCTCAAGACGAATAATTCTCGAATCGAACGAACTGTATTCCCACTATTAATGAAACGGTTAAAAAACAAAGTGTGATTTTTTCACAAAAATAATTTAATGCATATTCACATTTTCAAGCATCATCATCATCCAGGGATTTAGCCTGTTGGCTCGTTCCGGTTTCATGAAAGCTAGAATTGTTCAAATTGTTCAGACCATCTTTTGTGTGGGAGACCAACATTTCTCCTTCCGTGCGGTTTATAATTTAGCAATAATTTTGGAAATCTTCCTTCTGGCATTCTATCAATATTTCCTTTCCAGTCGTTCCTATATGTAATTATTCGGTCTGCAAGTTTGAAAATATTTAGTTCCTTTCTTATATCTTCATTTTTCTTATCTAGCAGAGTATATCGTGCTATATTTCTTAAAAATCGCATCTCAGCTGCTTCCAATCTTTGTTCTTGTCATTTAGTGATCGTCCAACATTCTGATCCATACATCAATACAGGAACAGCCATTACTTTATAAAATTTAATTTTTTGTTTCTTTTCTTGTGTTTTTAAGGGTTCTTTTAATAGTGCCACACATTATATTAAATTTATTTATTTTGTCGTTAATATCTTCAATTTTAACATATAATAAATTGAAACCTAGATATTTAAAACTCTTCACCTGCTCTAAAATGTTATTATCAATTACTATTTTTGCTCTTAAGGTATCATATCCTTTAAATGCTAAAATTTTAGTTTTATTCTTTGAAATTTTTAAGCATAATTTTATTTAGTGGCAAAGAGATATAAACGTATGCGTTAGGAGTATATAAAGTACGATCGTTATAATTTTCAATTACCTATGATATTCTTATAAAACTTCAACTTTAAACGTATTTTTCTCAATACTGAAAACTTGCACCCCTTACCTTCTAAGCGCCTCAAATGTAAAGGAGAAAAAGGATAGGTCGCCCATCTGACTCTACTGTACGAAGATGGTGGAGAAGGGCCACCTGGTATATGTAGGTTATATCTAAATAATTCATTCTAAATTAATTTGTAATTACTGAAGTTTGCCATCGCAAACCTACATACCTGATGTACAGTTTTCTCAACTTCAGTATTAAATAATAAATTTAAATTTTAACTGCAAGTGCTATTTTTTTTAAGTCTTCCCTAGCACTTTTACGCGTATTATGGTCTTATATAAAAGATAGAGTGGTATGGCCATGTCAAAAGAATGCCAGAACAAAGATTGCCTAAAATTGTTATGTAATGGATCCCAATGGAAAGGAGGAAGACCGAAGAAAACTTGGACAGAAGGGGTACAAGCAGCTATGAATATCAGATGAATGGAGGGAGATCAATGGATGGACAGAGAGGAATGGCGTTTGGGTTCCGTAAGACGGCGGCAGCTGCCATGATACCGGATGATGATGATGATATATATATATATTTTTTTTTTTTTCCAAATGCCACAGGTTGTCTGGTGTTTTCTCCTGGCATGGCGTACGTGTAACCCACTTCTGAGGTTGGGGCGCCTGGAAGGCGGGGTTACGCTGCCCCGATGATATGAGAGTTGATGATGAAGGTAATTGTTCGCCAGGAGAGGCTTATAATACATTGAATACAGGATCTAATTGGATTAACTTTGAAAAGCATGTTTTTCTTCTAAATAAACTATTGATGAAAATATGGCTTTTGAAGTACTAATTCGCTAAATCTGCTGCAGGAACTTCATCATATTGTGAATGAAGTGTCCTAAAAATTACATAGTGCTACCTCAACTAATTTTTTAGAGAAATTTACCATCATATTGTGAATGAAGTGTCCTAAAAATTACATAGTGCTACCTCAACTAATTTTTTAGAGAAATTTACCAATAAGGTCATTTTTCAACAATTATTTATAAATTAATTCAGATTAGTTTAATATTACTCATATGCATTTTAGTCTAATGTTTCCTTTATTAAGAAAAAAATGATGTCAGTAGAAACAGAAATATATATATTTTTATTAAACTTACAAGTTACTTTTCACCTTCTCTTCACAACCGGTTCCCCTTGAAGAAGAATACTGATATTGGTTTTCGTTATAATTCTCTCATATACTCTGTGTTATTTTTGTTTCTATGGTGGGGGATTAAAACGGAATTTTATGACTTTGTATAGGCGTATATTTCATTAACCGCGTGCCGTGGGGGTCTCATTCCACTTTATGAATATGTAAGTTAGTTCTAGCGACACGGTGCTATTCCAGATTCATTACAGGTTCTTCATATTTCAAACCATGTTGTCGCTCTTGGGTTACACTTATCCCATATTCTACCCTCTATTGTACTACTGTAGTTAAAGCATCTAAATTGCTTCGAAACTCACATAAAATCTATATTCGGTGACAAATTACACTCCCTGCTGATTATTAGACATGATATTATCTTACACTGTATCTAGGTTTGAAGCCGCTATACTCTTATTACACCATCGCATGGGGCAAGGGTGCTTCCTTGCGGCAGTTACTTGAGCCGATTTACTACACTTATTTCCCTACAGATGTCACTGAATGATAAGTGGTTAGCTCATTGCATCAGAGAGGCATCTAGTAGGCAAGTAAGATAAGTTATTACTTTGTTGGAAAATTTTCCTCAGAGTCTCTAATTTATGTTTGAGGTTATTTTATGAGCCTGGAAATATTAGACTCTGGACCCATGACTTAAAGTCAATTCTGGAGGGCTTTGTCCCTTGAATTTTTCCATCCTAAAAATCCACGATCCCGACCGAGTTTTAACCCACGATCCTCTGGACCAGAAGCAAATAACTTAACCCTTAATGTCCACTTTTAGGTTGCAATGAATAACAATAAATGAATGAAGGTTATTACTGTAAGTTAACCGTTATGAACGTTCAAAAAGTAATCCATGCATTAACATTAGCTCTCAAATTAAATAGCCCGTAACAGAGAGACATGTAAATGGATTTCATTTGATTTTAATGACAAACACTGTATTACAGTGGAGGAAATTGGTATAAAGCCACTAACTTTTAGTAGTAAAACAACCTGAAATATTTATGCAAATGCCGTATGTGTGTCATAGATTACATATAATTATCTTGGACATAATTTCATACAGGTCTCCTCATTTTGTATTTATTATATATGTAAATAATACGTAATATCTAAGAAAACGCTGTCCTAGGGGTGGAAATTGGTATAAAGGCAGGTCAACTTCTGGCTCTTACAGAGACATAAATGTAAACAAAACACTGCAATTACATAGAGACGACGTGTCTGTGAGTGTCGTTCATCAGTTACAAGTCAGCAGTACGTACAATGCCACGTGGAAAGCCTCTATCAAATGAAGAGAAATCAAGAGTTAGTGCCTTCAAGGAGATGGGCCTTTCCAATAGACAAATATCTACGAAATTGGGACTTCAGGATGTGTCATTGGTAATTTTGTCAAACTGGGCTCACAATATGGAAACAAAGCGGGAAATATGGACGCAAGAAAATTGTCTGAGCGCACTAAACGTCTCATTTTACGCAAAGTAAAAGGTAAGAGTATGTTTTCTTCTCACATCCAGGCTGATTTGAAGTTGCCAGTAATAGCCGGACGAGTAAGACAAATTCTGTCAGAAGACAAGAACCTAAAATTTAAAAAAAAACACCTATGAAACGATGCACATAAGCAACACCTTGTAGAATGACTTGTGCGGTGAACAGAGAAAACACAGTCCTGGACCTCAGAATGGAATTAGTAAGTAATGTTAAGCTGAGTGAGAAGAAGTTTCCAATCTGGAAGGGCCTGATGGCCTTCAGTATTACTGGAACGTACTGCTCCGTACTGAAGAGCAAGTTAGAATGATTAAAAAACTTCGGCTCGGTGCACGGGCGTTATGAAATTGGGGCAGCATTCTGCTTTAAAGGAAGATAAAAAATGGATCCTGGGGGAATAGGACGAAAGATATAATTCTGAGTCCTACACTGAGGACTTTCTGGGAGTCACTAATTGATACGAATGAATGAGGGAATTTGGTGAAGATCTAATTTTTCAGCCAGATACATGCTTCTATTCACGTGTCTGCCAAATCAAAGGAGTGGGTTCAGGAAGATAGTCCTGATTTAAATCGCATTGAGAACTTACGGAGGATCCGGGCAAGGCCGTTGGGCTATTCGCATATGGACGGCCAGTTTGGGACAGTGACTGAGCAGAAAATGTTATTCAGGAAGAGTGGGCTTCAATCTCTCAGTGGAAGAAATAAACCACCCTCATCAAGTCAAATGACAAAAAGAGAATATTCCAAGTAATTAAACAACAATGGAGGTTCAAAACTAAAATTTTTGAACTTGTTTGTAAAATCTGCGCTCAGTCTTTTTGGTTTAATCTGTGAAATACACAAAGTGCCTTTATACTAATTTCCACCCATATGATAGAGTGGTTTCAGTTTTCATGTACTTTTTTGGACGGAAATGGATAATTAATTTTGACATTATTTGTGTGTGTTTTATACTCAATCACCTCCTAAGTTAATATAGAAAAATGCCAAAGAAAGAGTAAATAAACTTGTGTTAACACTTGTAACAAGTGCCTTTTTACCAATTTCCTCCACTATAGAAACAACCAGAAAATATGAATATCTTTGAATTGGTTATATCGACTCAGATTTTTCAAAATGACTGAGTTGACAGAAGCGTGGTTAACCGTAACAATCAAGTCGAAAGGAAAAGAGAGGCATTGCTCATTCATAAAGATGATATATTCGTTTCTCGGAAGTAATCGACATATTAGTAGTCAGTAATTAAATGGTCAGAACTCTGATTATATACAGTATATCAAAAACTATTTGTCAGCTGATTAAAATTTTCGTTTTCATTCGGAGCCCTTCGTTTCGTTTCGTAGTAGCGAAATAATATATTACTGCAATATAAAAGTGGATACTCTAATATATAGTTCGATTCCTACAGAGTGTGATATGCGGCGATGGAAGCAGGAAGGTTTTTTTTCTAAATCTATTTCTTTTTCTGTACACTTCATCTGTTGGTAAAATTTAACAGACGGTGGGCAGTGAGAATTTTTTTAATACTTACAAAACCAACGAAAATATAGACATACTTAAAACTTCAATATAGTTGTGGTGTAAATACTCGGAAATATACTTATTCCAGAGAACACCCAAATGATGATCATTAAACATCCAATATTACTGAAAACCATTAACAATATCAATCTTCCGGCCATCATTCTAGATAGCAATCAATAACTTATACATATTTTGTTAAATGGTTATAGTTTTTTTCTTGATTTCAGTCTAACTTGGAATATCCAAATGAAGTATTAGTAATCTTCATCACTCCTCTAAGGAGGACAGGCCCTCAACAGATTACATTCCTTGCCAGCATCTTAACTTCATTCCAACTCTTCTCCAATTCCTCAACTTCCCTTATCATAGTGTTCCGCCAGGTAATTATGGCTCTTCATCTTCTTTTACTATTCCATGGGGATTTCATCCCATAGCCTTTTTTTTGCTACTTTCAAATAAAGTGAATAGCTTTTTCTAATTAATCGTTATTTATACAGATTCAAAAAAATCTTTCCACCTGATTTCAAAAGAACTCTCCTGATGCCGCATTTTAATTATTGTAACATTAACGATGGACTAGCACATACATTCATAAAGATAGATATTTTGTATTCCTAAATATGGCCATATTTCTTCATCCTTCCGGAATATTTGCTGGTTGCATCTCCATGATAGTAGGAAAATACAATCTCTCACTGCCCTTTTCGAAATTATACATAACTTACCTCTTCATCAAGCTACTTTATCTCTCACGTTTAACCGAGTGAATGTAGACAGTAAGAAGACAATTCTTAAGAATATTAATAAGATTTGTGTATTTCATGCCTTTCGGGCTAAATGGCCGTGGTCTGGTTTTATTAACACTCAACGTTTCGTCTACTACTGCAGTAGACATCCTCAGGAGATTCTGCGTGCTCTATGACCTAACTCTTCAACTGTTGGCTGCAGACTAATATTAATTAATATTAATATTAATAATAAGATTAATAAGCTTGCACATTAGTTACGTTACCTAGAAACCAGTTATAATAAAATTACATATTTACTCATTAACAGGGCTTGCGATCTCATCGTGAATCCATCTCGCTGTCTTCCGGTTTGTAGCGTACTGTGTTAATATTGCGGCATGCCACCACTGTTTGTCCTCTTCAGTTCCTTCAATACATGGGATGTTGTATTTTTCTCACTCACAATCAGCAAAAACTTAAGATTGTTTGATTCATGATGTTACGTATTGTAGTTCATGTTCAAATTTTTACCTTATTTCTATCTCTAAATGCTAGATGGCAGCACGTACAAATTGTAAAATCTTAATAGAATCATATATATACAATATCAGTCCACCGCTGTGGTCATGTGGTAGCGTGCTGCCTTGTCACGCAGCGGGCCCGGGTTCGATCCCCGGTCGGGGCAATTTTTCTGGGTGAGGTTTTTATCGGGGTTTTTCCTCGCCTGTAAGACAAATGTCAGGAACCCTTTAAGGCCCAAACGGTCCCCGAAATCATATGGCCATCATCATCCTTATCATCAATCATCCTTCACCGGTGTGGAAAGCAACGGGAAGCTACCGCACCTACAATTCCCTAGTAAAACTGCAAAGCATAGCATGAAAATGCTATGATTGCAATGAAAGACCTGCCCTCGGGCAGAATTACTATGGATGGATATACACTATCACACAATAAATGTAAATATGCAAATAACTTTAATACTTGATAACTCATGTAATTAAAGCAAACTTATAACACTCCAATTAAATGTTGGACATTTCTTTCTGACCGACACGACTGGTTTAGACTGTTTTCTTCTTCTCTACATACCCACACATCCCCACGTCTGATAAAGTAACTCGCTTATGGTGTTACGTAACCAAGGTGATTTACTTACGCTTATTTCCCTACAGATGTCGCAGAGTGACAATTGGTTAGCTCACCGCCTCAAGATATAGCCAATTAGGCAATTAACGATAGGAAACGACTATTTTTTTCGATAGACCGAAAATCTTCAGACTCGAGTCCTACGGCTTTAAGTCCCTCCTGGAGGACTTGTCCTTTTGACTTTTCTACGGTATCTTTAAAAAAACCATTTACGTAGACCGGGTTTGAATCCCCGATCTTTGATATCAAGGGCAAAGAATTTAACCCTTAATCCACAGATGTTTCTTAATGTCCATAATTAAATAAAGGAGAAAATAAAGAAATCATAAAACTACCAAAATAGATATAATCATTATATCATGTGTACATTTTTTAAATCTTTGAATTTACAATGACTATTTTAGGTTTACTACGTCATACTACGTTTGACCAATAAAACTGTACGAAAGATCCTGTTTCAACCATTCATGACAGCTTATGCCACGATCTTTATCTAAGTAATGCCACGAGTGATTTCCAAATTATCGATAAATTCACGACTCACGAAGTGAGGAGTGAATTTATCTAGAGAATTTGGAAATCAAGAGTGGCATTTGTTAGGACTATTTAACGAATAAAATTAAGCTGTTTACTCACAAATCATTATTTAACTATAGTTATTTTAAAATATTTATATATTTAATGTAAACGGTGATGTTTGAAAACAAATGAGAAACGATAGGTACGCTTCTACTGCTTCATTTGTTTATCACTGCAACCAGATCATACTATTTATTGCCAAAGGAACGCAATATTGTAAGGAGGAGCTTTCTTTAATATGGTAATCATAACACTGATAAATATTTGGTGAAACACGATTCTGATTGGTTGTAAAACAGAAATCATTGAAACGTGATTGGTCATTGACTCCCATTTGGGGCATGAGTTAAATAGTCACCTCTATATCATTTGTTTCTATCACCTCCACAGCATTTTTTGGCCAACATTTCAAACTGAAAAGTTACGTTACTATTTTTTTTTTTTTTTGCAAATGCCCCAGGTTGTCTTTCGACATTCCTGGTGTTCTCTCCTGGCATGGCGTAAAACGCGCAACTTCTTAATTTTTAGATAATCAACTGAAAATGGCGGCTGCATTCAAACGTTTTGGTGAAGCTAACTGTAGCAAAATAGATTAAATGATCGACAGCATAAATCAAGTAACACTAAAAGAAACAGAAACAGCATGTGGAATCAATTTTGTCAATTCTGTAATCGTCCATATAGTCCAATGGATATTGTATATTGGCGTAACTGTTAAGAAGAGAAAAACTCATATTACACTACTGCCATCTAATGTATTAATTGTAATGATGAGATGGCACATTTTCAAGACAGTAGTATATTAGTAAGTAAATTGTTTTATTGTTTTCGAGTAGGCCTAGTTTATTTATCTTAATTTTGTACACTTTCATTTAATCGTGAAATAGTCAATTAAATCACATTCGACTTTTGATTTTCCTTAGATAAACCTGCTCCTGTTCCACTTGCAGATTTATCACTAAAATCAAAACCTCTAGTGGAAGTACTGTAGACTAACGATGGAAAAATATGGAATGTCCCAGAGATTTCTACGATTCGATTTTTCATGTGCTGGGAAAAGCAAGGGTTGTTCACACATTAAAACCAAGTTTTCTAAATTTCTGGTTCTCCCTGAGACCTTCAAATATTGTCAATAACACTGATCGACAAGGTTTTCTTCACATGAAATCTGATTAGTAAATCTAGTGCATTTTTTCATACTGAAATCAGAAATGTAGTCAGAATTTTTCCATCAGACACAGTTTTTTTTTTGAGACAGCTACTTTTTAAAATCTTATTTTAGCATTCTCTTTGGCCTTTCATAGGAACCTTTACTCTATATTTAGCTATTTTATTCAAGTTGTATTCAAGGAAATTATATATAATGTCATGCTGAAGCATCAAAAGACAAGACTGATCAGGTTCATTCATGTTTTGACATGTTAATCTGGCATTGTGATGTGTCAGTCTCACTACATTAAAAAATAATGGCCAGAAATATGTGTCACATGTCCCTTTAGTGAATCCTGAAAAAAATATATATATTTACCTCCACTGCATATTAAATTAGGAGTACTGAAAAATTTCATCAAAGTTATGGATAAACTTTCTGAGGGATTCTTGTACTGGAAATAGAAAATTTTCCCAAAATCATTGAGGCTAAACTGAAAGAAGGAATTTTTGTAGGACCACAAATATGATCATTAATGGCTGATGAACATTCTGAGGACTGTTATATCCACTTGAAGAAGCAGCTTGACAGTCTTTCAAAAACATATGTTGCAATTTCCTTGGAAACCATAAAGCAGAAAACTATCGTGGCCTAGTGGCTGATCTTTTGGATTCTAATAAAGCAACATGTACCGGTATTTAGAAATTCACTTCTTGGACTCTCACTTAGACTTCACCCCAGAAATTCTTGGGGTTGTCAGCGATGAGCACGGTGAGCAATATCATCAGCAAATTTCTACAATGGAAAACAGGTACAAAGACAAGTAGAGTTCTAATATGCTGGCTGACTACTGTTGGACCAAGAAGAGAGATTTTTCAAATGCAAAATATGCCCGAACATCATTATCTGCCACTTTCTAGGTAAGTCAGAATGAGTAGTATTATAAAAAATTCAAATAAATATCATACAAAACTTCTGCGTGATCGGGAACAACTGAAATGATATTTGAATTCAGCATGAAAAATACTTACAGAATATGTTATTTTTATTCTTGTGAAAAAAAAAGTTCATTTTTGTAGACCAGTATAATGTGACATACTATAAGATTATGCAAATGACTTGAAAGTATAATGATATAGGCCTGGTACTTAAGAGTAAAAAAGTAAAACTTTGGTGCACAATAAAATCTATGTTACTTAGACTAACATTTGGAAAGTGAATGTAATTCATTCTAGTTCCTCTCGTACATTTTTTAAACCACATTGAGTATAGGTTTTAATTAAATTCATCCACTTCATACATTTGTTGCTCCATATGGGAAAAATTGAAACACATTAAGTTTGAAGCTGCACCTACTTTTAATCCATTAAAATGGCTTTAATGGAAAACAATTAGAGACAGTGGATCCCACACAGTTAAACATGTTATGAAATGTAGTTTGTTTTTTTTTATGTAGACCTACATTTTAAATAATACAATTCCGACTATCTGGATTCCATTTCATTTGAACGCGTCAGTATTGATTTGAATTTCGATAGTTCAAAACTGGTCCATGTCGTTATAGTTTGTAAAATCTCCCGAACTCGCTGAGTAAGTTTATAAAGATTTACAGGCTAAATATCAACAACTAATAAGACCACACAGGGATATATTTATACCACACAGGGATACAAAACTGAAGAAATCAGCACGGATACTATTTTAATATTTCACAAAACACCAAATCAACAATATCTGAAACTTGACTGAAAACCTTACCACGATTTTAATATCAATCAGCCTCGATGGTCTAGAGGTTAAGTTCCTTGTCTCTAGTTTCGAGGATCGCGGGTTCAAATCCAGCCTGCGTCGATGGATATTTTAGGATGAAAAATTTCAAGGACTAATACTCGATGAGGATTTTTAAGGCATGGGTCCCGATTATGAAAATTCGCGACCTCTTAAAAGAAACTCAAGCCTAAATTACAGCCGCCAAACAAAATGTATCGGCCTTTCCCATCCACTTAATTATTACCTTGTTGTCTACTATGTGTCTCTTTTAGAGGATGAACTTATTACACGCTGATATCTGTAGGGAAATATGGGTAACTAAATTAATTTGGTTAAGTAACTCTCCAAAGGGAATATCCTTGCCTTGGATTTGCGGTTATAGACATACTATTGGATATCAAACAAATTTGACCAATATTCCATTTATATTAAGCGCCTTGAAAGCTTCGGGCCGGTCAGAGAGAGAGAGAGAGAGAGAGAGAGAGAGAGAGAGAGAGAGAGAGAGAGAGAGAGAGAGTTGGCCCAATGTTTTTTGTTAAAACTATAGATTACGTATGATGAAAAAATCGTGTAATTTATCAGATCAAATTGCCAAGTAAGCTACCAATCTTACGATAGGCATCCCAGTGAAACACAGCCTTCCTTTAGCATTTGAGCTGATTCGCTTGTGTAGACTCCTATACCCGCAAGAACTACTGCCTCTTCCCCTAACATGTACCGTTGAGGACTTGAGTCTTTATCTCAAACGTAGGTCTCACAATTTGCCCCCGGAAGATTGGGTGCCGGTCGCAGTAACAGAAACTATGTTGGAAGATCCTTCATAAGATGGAACGGCCTAGTGCCTGAAGTGAAGGAAAAGAAGATGACAATGTTGATAATTTTATATATTTAGAATAAGACGGATTTAATTTTACTCACGTAATAATTTGTATAGGCCCCTAATTCTTTGCCTTGTTCTACGCATGAAAGTTGGAAGCTTCTTGCACTTCCATTCACTGTGTAATTACGCCATTCGTTTAAAATATTCCCGGTATTTATTTATCCGCATATGTTATGGATTCTACAAAAATGTCAGTCATTTTGAACATTTTATGTTTCACCTACTCCGTCCTTCATTAGCACTAAAATGGTTAAACTAAGCTTTTAAATGTCGTTGAGTCTGTCATCGTTCACATTACGAAACTCTAAAGCTATCGACACTAATATTCGACTTTTATAGTCACCCCCATAGGCGAGCTATTATTGGTCATGTGTATCAAGTTTGATTTGTTACTTCGTAAGACGTTTCAGAATTGTGACAAACCTATAATTAATTATTATTCGGATATTTATAGTTGGCATGGTATTGTATTCCCCGACGTTCCTCGTGGAGACATGGGTCCTCCCTATCGGAAGTTTCTTAATCAAGCTAATTTAGTTACGGGCTCTACATATGTCAGCGAATGACATGTGGTCAGCATATCAGCTCAGGTAGACATCTAGTAGGCAACTAAAGTTTTAATAATTGTAAAACAGTATCTGATATCTCAGTCGTCCTCGAAGAATCAGAAATCATCAAAGAAACCACAAATAAACATCTGCTGAAATGAGAACATACCCACCAACATCAACCCTCTGTACAAAATAATTACCAACAACAGTCAGTACCAAAATGAAAGCAGAAGATTATACATAAGTTATCGAAAGGCCTCCCATAAAACAACACTGCAAATTATTGAGGACAACTGAGATATCACGTACTGTTTTACAATTATTAAAACTTTAACACAGTAACCTCAACCGAGTTTCGTAATATATTTTAAAAACATAGGTAACCAAAACATTTCTTGAATAGGGAAGGTCGATTAATTTTTTCTCATGTGCATTAATTTTGGTTTTACGTGCCCAAATATCTGCAACTCGGACCCACAAATCGATCAACAAGGCCGGGTTTGAACCCGCGATCTTTGGGACTAGAGGCAAGGAACATTATATATAGGTACGGACAAGCAGGCCCGTGTAAATGAAAATGTATTTCCTTTCGTTCGAAAAAAGTGACAAATCCCATTTACTATATATATATATATATATATAGTGCCAGTGAGTAAGTAAGCAAGTATATATATATATGAAAATATATTTCCTTTCGTTCGAAATAAAGTGTCAATAAATCCCACTTACTATATATATAGAATATAGTAAATGGGATTTATTGACACTTTTTTCGAACGAAATTAAATACATTTTCATTTACACGGGCCTGTTTATATATATATATAGTAAATAGGATTTATTGACACTTTTTTCGATCGAAAGGAAATACATTTTCATTTACACGGGCCTATGTGACCGTATCTATATATCTATTGCATGGTTTAAAAAGAAATAGACATAGGCTATATATATAAACAAATACATATGCTTACACCTATACTCATACATAAAAGGCATAAAAAACAATAATTAAAAAATATATAACAAACTTCTAGGGCTTGTAGAGGGAAATAAATATATAACATTTTGAATAGGAGCTTTTGTCCGGGAAATGTTTCGTTTTCGTGCATTAACCAACTAACTCAATGACACTATCGAACTAGTATATTCATGGTTTCGTGGACATAAACTTTCCATACATCCCTATCATGAACTAACGTATTCAATCATCCCTGTATAACCAACTTGCCTCAATTCATAGTCAATGTTCTACTTCTACATCATTCTTTGTCTGTCAACATAGCGTTTTCCCCTGGTTTTCCTCCAAGAAGTTTTCATTCCCCATTCGTTCCACATGTCCTACCCATCACAGTCTACGAGACTTAAATGTTCTTACTATATATAATTCTAAAGGATAAACGACATGATTTTATATTGTAAATGTACATGAACAAGTTCGCATTAAGCGTTTAAATCTGCCGCGGACAAATCGATAGTAATTTGATGATTTAGTGACTTTACACGACCCAGTATTCACTAGTTTCAGTGGCAATATCCAATGTCGAGAGAAAAATAAAGAAACTTTGCTATGTCATCATAATAATAAGATGGAGCGAGTGTACCAGAGCATGATTCGCATACAACAAAGTTTGTGGTCGCCACATCGAACCGCTGTCGTTTTCAATGTTTAAGTAGGCCTACTATTGAAAAGTTTTGGTTAATTTGTGTATAAATAATTATTCATACTGTAAACAAACTGAAGTTTCTTTATTTTCCCTAGACATTGGGCACTGTCACGAAATCAGTGGATGTTGGGTTATGTAAATGTAATAAGTCATAAATGGATTCATTCCCGGCAGAAGCGGGAGATTTAAACGATTAATGTAAAAATTTGGACCTGCAGAACGAAAATCGAACTTTTTCGGACAAATATTCATATTCAAAACGTTATCCACCCAGTCACATCTACAAGCCCTAGAAGTTTGTAATGGGAAGTAGTCTATATGGTAATAATACCTAAACTTCCGGATTTATAATATACTTATTAGTGTGATTATCCTGTGATTTTTCTTAAAACTTCATTTTTGTTGTTCCATTAACTTGTTAATAAGTCTTTATACAAAGATGAAAGAATGTAAAATTGATACTCTATGAAGCTACTGTATGTATCATTTTCTCTCTCATTTCTGTTTGATGTCGATTTATTTTTTTTATATTTTTATCGCATAGTCCCTACGTATTTCGCTCTGCATTGTAATATTTAGAGTATTTAATATTCCTCTGCACTTGGTATAGTGGAATATTATTTTGCGGCAACTTTTATATGACCGATTGTGTTTTTAACAATTTTGTAGATATGTATTGCACATGCGTAATAACTATACGATAGAACGCAGAATTTGCGTCATTTTTATAATGTAACATTTATTGAAAATCGATATGGTACTGAGTTAACAAAGGCACCTAAACGTGTAATCTATTCAGCGTCATATGCATATTCACAGTTTTTATATTCACACGCCAGTGCATGCTGCACAAATTTATATTTACTGGTTGACCCACACGTGTGAATTCATACAATGCAGCCTCTATAACGGGACCTATAATTTATGTACAAACATATAATCAGGAGCTAATTCTCCAAGAGTGCTCTGCTAGCTCATTGCCTAATTGCACATGTATGCGTGCATGTGTTTTCTAATGTCGACCACTACAGTTTACACGCTTAGATATGACATTAATTTATTGTATTTTCAATCTAAACACAACTTCAGCAGACCATTTTATGTGGATTATGTATTCTTGTATTGTGTACAGAGAGGAGTGCAGGGTGAGTGTATGTTTGTATAGTGTGAAATGTGTTATATGAGGGGTATGATCAAGAGAAGGGACAAGGTAAAACCATGTGCCGGAACGTAGCATACTCCTATCGGAAAGCACCAATGGGATCGCCAGCTTAACAGCTCCATCCGACGGACGAATTGCTGTCAACAGTAACACGTGCCTTCTCAACAAATGTACTGAGGAGGGATTTGCAATTCAGTGCAGGAAACTCGTGCACAATGTAGCTATTAAAATTTGTACAAAACCATCCCTCCTGACTCCGAGATTGAACATGTTGCAATCATTTAACATTTGAAGTATTCAACCGCGCCAGTATCGAACCTGGGCCCGTTAATGAGAAAGCGTGTACCTACAACCTGAGCCAGCACGGCGAACTCATTACCAAATTGTTAACCCTTAAATTGGCAAAACATAAATTTCTCGTGATAGTTATTTAAATGTGTCGGGCCGCAGTGAAAACAAAATCAGGTTAAGTTAATACTAAAGCATGGACTTCATTGCCGACCGCAGAAATGTTAATAACAGTTTGAGCACACGGTTTCGTCCACGACAGAACTTCTAATGTTGTAACGTCAGGTCCAAATTCCTTAATAAGTATGAGAATCTTACTTGTTTGTTTTTGGCATGGTTCACTGCTGTCACCAACTTTTTGTATAGAATGTTGTTAGATACTTAATTCTGCGAATATAATTTGGAGTATTTTTTTGTAGTTTAGGCAGCGTAAGCCATTTAATCGTCCAAAAATATACTTTATTTGCTGTCACCGATACCTTTTTATTTTTTTAGTTCCGGCCCTACATTCAAATCGGTCATGTTGTTTTTGAATCCATAAAGGACAGATAGGTAGGCAGATAAACACTCCTTTTATATATAAAGTTTAGTTTAATTTTTTCTTAAACCTTGCGATGACAAGAGTCTCTGTAATGCGTAATAGTATGCGTTTCCAGAATTGAGTCCATGTCTATCTAATTCCTCTCTCCACCTCATTCCTGTTTGTAATTATTGTTTTAGGTAGGCCTATTTGAATTAATATATAATATTTTTAGTTTAAGACAGATGTTAGAAAAGAAATGAGAATATAATGGCATTGTGCATCAACTATATGTAGACTTCAAAAGGCATTCAATTAAGAGGGAGAAGTTATGTAGTATCCTGCTGGAGTTCGGAATTCCTAAAATGTTAGACTTACTTGAATGTGTCTAAATGGACAACGAATAGAGTGCATATAAGTAACACTTACCAGATACTTTTGAAATTCACGATAGATTAAGGCGGGAAATGCTTTACCTCCTCTTCAGATTTTGTACTAGAGCATGCCATCAAATCTTTAGATGATGGAAGCTGTTAGTTTATGTTCATGATGTATTATTGGGCAATAGCCAGAAGATACTTAGGGCAACACGTACACTCTATCGAATAACACTAAGAAACTGGGACTGGAAGTAAACTTCAATAAAACTAAATATATGGTCACACATAGAAATACATTATATACTCGTAATGGAAATGAACAGTTAATGACAACTGAGGGAAAAAATGAAGAAATGGCTGAATACAAATATGTAGGAACTGTAATTACAAACAGGAATGAAGATAAATTAAACTAGGCTAAATTCTGTAAATCTATGCTATTATGCATTACAGAGACTCTTGTCCCAATTTCTCTAAAAAAAATTGAATTAAAAAAATATATAAAACTATTATTCTCCCAGTTATATTACATGGATGTGAAACATGGACTCGTACTTTAAGATAGGAGAAAAGATTAAGAGTATTTGAGATTAAAATTCTTAGGTAAGTTTTTAGATCAAAGAGAGATGAACAGATAGGCGAATGGGGAATTAAACTAACAGTGAGCTACATGATATTTATGGGAAACATGATACAATAAGAAAAGTCGTCTCGTAGATTGCGATAGGCAGAACATGTGGCAAGATTGGGGAATAAAAGATGGGCATGGAAACTCCTTTTAGTAAAACCAGAGAGAAAGCGCCAAGTAGGTACGCCAAGAAGGAAGTGGGAGAATAACATTAACCATGATTTGAGGGATGTAGATTATAAAGTAAGTGATTGAAAAAACATTAATTTAAGATAAGGATTTATGAAAAATTTATGTCCGCGCGGCCATGAACGTACGTGTTCGATAGTGCCTGTTAGTTAGTTGGTTTATTAGTTAGGTACTTGAATT
The DNA here is from genome assembly GCA_030220185.1 of Diploptera punctata. Taxonomy (NCBI): domain Eukaryota; kingdom Metazoa; phylum Arthropoda; class Insecta; order Blattodea; family Blaberidae; genus Diploptera; species Diploptera punctata. The sequence goes on along the minus strand of JASPKZ010010284.1, from coordinate 303,586 downwards.
CAGCCAGTTCTTAAAAAATTATTTATTTTATAGCGTGTGGCCATATATTTAGTTTTATTGATGTTACTTACAAGCCGCAATTTGTTAGTGCTGCTCAATAGTATTTATTTTTCGTTTTATTGAATACCTGCTTTCTTACATTATATTGACGCAGTAGTTGAATTCTCTTAAGAATCACAGCTGTTTATATATATATATATATATATATATATATATATATATAAGCAACATTTCATGCCATAAAATAATAGATAGGATAAAATAATTCAGAAGTCTCATTTTCTTAGATATGTCCGTAAATATTGCATGGCTTATTCTAAAACCTGGGATCATAGCTTTGTAACTTGCTTGAGGATTTAGAGGAAACTGATTCAAACGTCCCTTTATTATTATAAGAACATTATAAATTCCTTTATAGTAGCTAGTTTTGAACCAACAATTCTACTTTCTGTGTTGCAAATAACTTAATCACAAAAATGTGTAAAAAGGAAAATGTTTTTTTCTCATATTAATGCAGTGTTTTGCAAACTGAGTTCCGCAGAGCATTGGGGTTTTACAGTCTCATTTATGTGGTGGTATTACATGTTATTGGTATAACTGTGAAATTTGTTTGGTAGTTGCTTAGCGAATTGTGAAGGAAGCTATTAAGGTGTTTCTAAATATTTAATATATATATAAATCTTCATCGATCCTACTAAATAGATACCGAATATGGTCACGATAAATATAAATATATATGTGTATATATATACATATGAATTTGTAATCGCTCGGGCGGTGTTTTTACTCTGTGGCTGCACTCGGCCGCGCGGTCGACATCTCTCCTTTAACTGTATAAACAATAATATTACATATAATCTTATCTTATAAGTAGGGCTCGGACATGAAGTTAGATTAAGTGCACTCTTACTATACATAATATTGCTTGATGAGAGAGTGGTAGGGGGTGCAGTAGCACCAGTCTGACTAGTATGGCATTTGTGCTGTACTGTTTACAAGAGGTATAGGCGGGTAACGAAATAAGTACCCAATTGTGGATTACAAGTTTATTTTGTTGCGTAAAATATTTTTAACTACTTTAATTAAACGCTATAGTACAACAAAAAGTTTAACAAATCTATAATTTCCGTACATTAATTATCTTTGTGCAATAATAAATACAAAAAATAACAGGTTCATTATGTCTGCACAATTATTTTCTTCGTACAGTTTTAAATAAAGAGGTAGTACAAAAAAAAGTATGTGCACTGTACATAATATTTTTAAAATCCTGTTAGTTAAACTCGTTTCGTTTCTGTAGAACTGTTACAATGAATAACAATGTATTTCCGTAAAATTTCAAAAGAAAAACTTCTTCTGTGAATGTTCAAACAAAGTTTATATTTAGAAAAACTAATTTCTACTTCACATGAGATAACTGGTGCAAAACGAAAGTAGGGTATATCACAGGTATCTAACATGGAGACAGTACATGCGTTCTTGTTGTCCATTAGAAAATTCTTTATATTGCAAATATATTGCAGGGGTTTTCAGCAATACACTTTGCAATTTCTGTTTTGCAATTTCAGATGCCAAAACTACCTCCTTTTTCATCAAAATGTCGCGATAAATTTTCTACCAGTTTTATGGAATCAATCAATGCTATATGTGAAGATTCCAGTTTTTATTATTCTTCTTCTTCTTCTTCCTTCCAAGTATTAGGCCAAGGCCTGTTACGATCCTATAGAAAATTTTCCGATCCTTCCGGGAAATTTTCGTATAAGACTTGAAAGCATAATAATAGTTCCTTCAATTGGTTGCTGGCCAAAGGAAGGCAAGACCAGTGATGCAGCTGTCATCTTATAGCCTCTGGTCAGGCTTTTCTGGAGAAGAAAAGAAAAATAAAGGAAAGAAGAAATGGAAGAAAGGAAAGACTCCCTAGCCCTCGGATGCCCTAATAGCGTTGGGGTCGAAAAAAACAAGAGTTAACCAAGAGGGGTTGAATAGTAAAGTTAAAAGAGTGCAAAACACAAGTAAGTGGAAGAAATGTTTTGCTCAGCTTGGGCACCTTGTGGTCGCCATCCACATATCCCCTAGATGAGGACCCCTGAGGTTTTTATTATTATTAAAGGTATATCTTTGTATACCAAATTCCAGATGTCTTCGGATCAAAGCAATAAGCTAGCCCTCCCCTTCGTTTAAAATGCTGGCGCGTCATTGGTTGTTTTGCACGTGTCTGGTGGGAAATCCCACTTCAGCATTATTCACAATATTACAATAAAAGTCAGGGACTCTTATCGTCCCAACTCCTTTCAAAAAACGTAAAAATGAAAAATATATAACTGTAATTCTACCAGCTATATTATATGGATGCAAAACATGAATTATTACTTTAAGGGAAGAAAGGAGATTACGAGTATTTGAGAGTAAAGTTCTTAGGACAATTTTTGGACCAAAGAGAGATGAACAGACAGTTGAATGGAGAACACTACATAACAGTGAACTTCATGGGAAGCCAGATTTAATAAGACCAGTTAAATATCGTAGACAGCGATGGAACGAACGGGGAATGAAAGAGGTGTATGGAAAATTCTTGTAGGAAAACCAGAGGGAAAACCCCCAGTTGGTAGACCAAGAATGAGGTGGGAGAATAACATTAATTATGATTTGAGGAAAGTAGATTATAAGAGAATGATTGGAAAGCATTAGCTCAGGATAGGGATGTATGGTGAGCTTATGTCCGCACGGGCCATGAATCTACGGTTTCGATTCTGCCAGTGAGTTAGTTATTTATTACAACACAAGTTTTTGTTTTTCCTCTCGATCACATGTGCTCAAGCATTGATGAAGTGTTATGTTCAGTAAAATTATATAAGTGTTGAGCCTACAGTAGTGAATGTGATATATTTAGCTGGCGTGTGAAAGTGTTTTTTTAATAAGTGCAGTATCCCTTTCTGAAAAGATGTCCGATAATTCTATGCCAGGTCCTTCCGGAGTGTCTCCTGTCAAGAAACACAAACAAAGGAAAGGATTTCGTTCGAGAGAAAAACAGACAATTATAAACGTTTATAAAACGTTATTGAAAGAGAATCCTCACACGGCGATTAGAGATCATTATTACTATTATTAATATTAGTATTATTTATTATTATATTATTATTGGTATTTATTATCTGGAACCGACTATAGACGTTGTTGATTACCAGCAAATTTTGATACAGTTGTCCTGACATCAGAGATTTCACAATATTTATCGCCGAACTTTCTTCAGCATCAAATGTATTAACTACTTTAACAATCACTTCATTATGTTGTAAGTAGTATGCAGTGGTCTGCAACCAAGTCCCCCATCGAGTTAAAACAGGTTGAGGTGGTAAAGGGATTTATGATTTAATTTCCTTAAATTTCTGTTTCCTAGAAGGGGCCTTTAAAATTTTTTCTCATATTTGATCAATGGTACACATCAGAGAAATGCAAACAAATTCTTTCGGCTACTCGGTGAAGTCCATGGGCCAAGCAAGCTAGATGTATCATTTTCGGATATCGTTCTCTAATTCTGGAAGCTGCTTTCAACATACAAGGGGCTGCGTCTGTTACAATAGAAAAACATTGTCTATTTTTATTTCATTGGGCCATAGAAGAGACATAGCATTTTCAAAAAGGTTGTCGATTTCAGAATGGTTGACTTTATTTAAGACCTCGTAAGTTAACAAAAATTTATTCCCGGGTTTTTCAGGTGATAATATCCCCACTCTCACATTTCCTATAGACCTTCTGGACGCATCCTGGGTTTCATCGATTGACACCCATATTCTATGTTCTGCCACAGTATTTCCAATGTATATCAGAACGTCTTCATAACAAGGAGATAAATAATACCTGCGTAAAGTTGTTTCACAAGGAATTTTTCTTCCCGTATATTTCTCAAAAAATGTATAAGCTGGATTTTGCACTTTATTGAAAGGAATATTCGCGGAAACCATCGTTTCGCAAAATCCTTGTAAAATTCACGATGGTTACAAGTGTCTGAAACTCCTTGTGCAGATGACTGTATTCGTCAAGCTTATGTTTTACATTACCAATGTGTGTTTTAGATTTGCAATGGCTCTTGATAAAAATTCTTCTCTCCCCCTTCAACTCTACAATATACAATTTACAAAATATTTTTATCTTTTTTTAGAGCAAAAATACTCACGGCCGTACTCACGTACAAGTGAATTCATCTTGTGTGTGTTTGTTTTCGGCATGTTGTAATCATTCATCAGATCGTGGTGATCGGTATTTTGACTTGACTGCATACTATACTTGTAGCAGCATAGCAAAGACGCTACTGACTGTGGCACTGCGCACGGGACAGGACTAACTACCTGTGTAGTCAACTGTTTGAAAGCGACAAGGCAATGAAGTCCGAGCTCTAAACTTATAAGACAAGATATGTTGAAAGTATCGACCTTCCTGGGTTACATAATATCCGGAAACCACATTATGGCTGACGAGAGTGGGTTCTTCCGCAGTAATGTTTCTGATTTCATTCCTCCAATGTTTGAGGGTTTGTTCGAGGAACCTTATCGTTCAGGTTATCTCACAAATAAAAATCACACACTGTTAGGTCTGGGGAGCGAGAAGGAGGAACTAAAAGAAAAAATGAATGATTTTTTTCATTTCAAGAGAGGAGAAATAATTACGAGTATTTGAGAATAAAGTATTTATAAAATGTTTAGACCAACGTTAGACGAACGGACAGATGAATGAAGAAAACTGCGGAAGGCAGCTGCCTGAGCTTTGTGGGAAACCACATGTAATAAAAACAAATCTCGTAGACTGCGATGGTCAGGACATGTGGCATGAATGGAGAAAAAAAGAGGAGCATGAAAACTTCTTGTAGGAAAACCAGAGGGGAAACTCCTAGTGGGTAGGCTAATAATATGTGAGAGAATAACACAAACCATAATTTGAGGGATGTGATTTAAACAGAGAAAATAGTAATTCAATATATCGATTATGGGCAGCTTATGTTCGCGCGGCCGTGAACGACATATTGGCAATGCGTTAGATATGGGTGTTCAATGTCTGCCATCGTGGCCCAGCGGTCTAATGTATCTTTTTAGAGCACGGGACGTGCGCTGGTATTAAGTCTCCACGGAGGAAGAAATTAACTATTAAATTTCGGCCAGTAATATTAATAATCGAAACAATAATAATATAGTTATAATTTCGTGAATGAAAGAATAATGAATGTTCGCCTGAAAACAGCAAGAGGACATCTAACAGTAGTTTGTATATACGCACCTGAGGAGGGGAGAAAAGAAGAAAGTGCTGAATTCTATGAATCCTTACAAACACATCTGAACTCTCTTTATAAAACAGATTTTATTTGCTTAGGAGGAGATTTTAACGCCCGCGTTAGAAAAGAGACTGTAGAGAATTTGATTGGTAATAACGGCGAGAATACCTTAAACGAGAATGGAAAAACTCTTAGAAATTTTGTCAGCTTTAATGAATTAAAAATAACTAACACCCTTTTCCGTCATAAAGATATCCATAAATATACTTGGGCAGCGAGAGAGCACTAGATTATATATTGAGCAATAAAGAAATTACCTCCTCATGTGATTGACACTCGTGTATACAGAGGATACGATATTAGTTCAGACCATTTCATCGTCATCTCTACGTTTCACATGACAAATAAATGGATTTACAAGAAGAAAACAAATGTAACAAAAGTAAAAAGGACAAATTTTAAAGTACATTTATGACAACAAGAGAGTATAAGGAGATTATACTCTTCACGATTATTAAACTATGTAGATCAAAGAGCTGTAAGCACTAATGTGAATGAAGAATGACAAGATCTAAAAACTATTATATTAAAAGCTGCTGAGGAAGCCCTAGGGACAAAATCTACAAAAAGAAGGAAAAAAAGGTGTATATATATATGGAATGATGAAATTCAAGAAATGATCGAAAACAAAAAAAAAAAGAGCATATTTAAAATACATCCAATCAAAATCAGAAGAAGATAGAATTGCTTATAATTATAGAAGTGACATTGTTAAAAGAGAAGTAAGGAAGTTGAAACGACTTAGCTGGGACAACTATATATCCAATATAGAAGACGATTGCCATGGATCACAGAATATGGCTTACAAGGCTTTGAAACATCTGAACTCAACTGAAAAAGACACAGCCAAATTAAATAGTATACCAGAAAAAGAGTGGCTCAAATATTATGGAACATTATGGACAGATATGTCAGAAATAAACATTGACCCCAAATTAAAGGAAATGGCACATGTAGATCTTCTTGAAATCAAAGAATTAGAGAACGCTCTAGAAACATTAAAAAATAAGAAAACTCCAGGAATAGACTGTTTAAATATTGAACTTTTAAAGTATGCTCCAAGAGAAATTAAACAGATATTCTTAGATGTACTAAATGTGTGCTGGAGGATGTGCATAATCCTGGATGAATGGAAGACAGGACTTACATGCCCCATATTTAAAAAAGGAAGTAGTCACGAGTGCACAAGTTACAGGGGAATCTGTTTATTGAATACAGCTTACAAGATATACGCTAAGATTATTACTAGACGATTAAATATAATAAATGAGTATATATTAAGTGAAGAACAGTGTGGCTTTCGGAAAGGTCGGTCATGTTCAGATGCCATTTTCACAATAGAGCAACTTATTCAGAAGAGAAGAGAATTTAATTTGCCAACTTGCATACTTTTTATTGACTATCAAAAAGCATTTGATAGACTGTCAAGAAATAAACTATGGGAAATAATGTATGACAAAGGGTTTCCAGGACACATTGTCAAAGTTGTGCAAAGCTTATATTTTAAATCAGAAATAATGATTGATAAAGGAGGTACAATGAGCGATAATACATTAGAAATTAATCAAGGGGTCAGACAAGGATGCCCGCTATCTCCTGCACTCTCTAGTATATATATAGACGAGATCATTGTACAATGGCAATCAAATTTAACCACAGAGTTAAAGTTGGCAGTACGATTCTAAATACCATACTGTTTGCAGACGATCAGACAATCCTTAGCTCTTCAGAAGACAATTACAAATAGCAGCATATAAATTAAACGAAATAGCAAATAAATTCAATATGACAATCTCTGAAAGTAAATCGAAAGTAATGGCATTCAACGGGAAAGACCATATGAGGTGTAAAATCAGTATTAATAACAGTATAATACAACAGGTGAACAATTTTAATTATTTAGGATGCAATGTATCATACTGCCAGAAGGAAGATATTAATAATAAATTAAATAGATTTTACAGAATGTGTGGCACTATAAGACGGACACTAAAAATAAAACTTTGAGGAGCACACAACTAAAATTTTACAAAATTATGGCAGTGCCTGTCTTAACATATGCAAGTGAAAATTGGACTCTTAACCGTTCAGACAGAAAGAAAATAGAAACTGCAGAAATGAAGTTCCTACGTTCAGTAGCAGGTGTGACAATTTTGGACAAGAAAAGAAGTGAGGATATTAGGAATGACTTAAATATTTTCAATTTAACAAATAGGATTGACAACATTTGAAACAACTGGTATGAACATGTCAAGAGAATGCCTACAGATAGAATCCCTCAGCTGTTACTAAAGTACAAACCAATAGGACATAGAAATGTTGGACGCCCATTTACTAGATGGGAGGATTCATTAAATCCCACTTGATGTGAAAACAGGTCAAAAGGCCTAATTTCAGCAGAAGAAGAAGAAGACAATAATAATAAACTATTAGACTAATTGTGTAGTTTCAGTTGTGGAAATCAAACTGCAAACAGCTGATTCTGAATTGATTTGATCTTAATTTATTCATTATCATTACTATGGAAGTCCCATGTGTTGAACGCTGGGGTCGCGTCCTTGCTCTTTAATAAATAAAAGAACGTAGAGAATGTTTGAATTATTGAGGAAGCACAGAGCTCAAGAAAACAAAATGCGACGATGAGCTCGTCAAAAAGGAAACAATATGAGGTCAGGAATTGTGGGTACTTTATAGTTCCATGCACCGACTCCAGACGGCACCACCTTCCTCCACAGAATAAAAGGATGAATTATTCATGAATCTAGGTTTCGTAAAGTTAGGTCACTAGTGTGTCAGATCTCTTTCCCTCTTTTTTTTATTTTCTTCTGTAATAATTCTCGAGCTAGTGCGTAGACTTCATTGAAGAATAAAATTATAGTAGATCCTTTAGTAGTTGGAATTTGAATATAATAGGGCTGTAACGTCTTTATAACGAAATTTAAATCTCCTCTTATTGTTGAAATGCAGGTTGCACCAGTCCTTGATTGAGATTGGATGAAAAAAGGAACCGGGCTGATGATCGTATGCACTGTAGTCCAATTTTATGGTAACTGACGCAATATTTGCAACAAAACTCTTATATTTAATTTTTGAACTCCTGAAATAACAATAAAAGTGTTTTTTAAATCATCCAGAAATGGATCTTCCCTGATCGTCCACTGGTGCCTCTGGTACCGTCGGTTTCAAACCCGGCTGGGTGGATGGATTTTTTAAGATGCAAAAATCCAAAGAATAAGTCCTCCGGGAAATCCTTTAAGTCTAGGTCCAGAGTCTGAATATTTTCGGGCTCGTAGAAAAGACCTCAGGCCTAAATAGGAGCCTCTGAGAAAACTTTAATCGACCTTTTCCATCCAAGTAATGCCTTTGTTGCCTACTAGATGTCGCTTTGAGGCGATGTGCTAAACACATGTCACTTACCGACATATGTGGGGAAATAAGTTTGCTCCCGATAGGGAGCACCCTTGTCCCTACATGAAGATGTGCTATATAGACTTAGAGTATGTGCAATCTGTAAATATGTGTTCTTAGTGTTTAGTATTAGGCATATGTTTAAAATAAATGCTTTTATTTCAGTAATTTACATAACTTTAATACATAATAATCAGGGAAGGAAATTGAAAAGAATTTTATGAAATTTTCAATTACGTGTCAAAATATCAAATCCAATAATTATAAAGTACAATGATTTAAATAAACCTTAGAGTCACTAAAACAGTGGATAAAATTAATAAATATAAAGGTAAATTATATAAGAACCAAAGAGCACTGACGTAACTCTTCTGCGTGGCGTATGATTTTGATTAAAAGTAAATGCCAATTTTATCTCAGTACTGAATATTAAAAAAACTATGTTATATTTCTTATACCTCAATGCTTATGTTTTAATGCAGCCACTTGCATCTTCTTAGAATAATAGTAGACTGCTGTATGTGAACTAATATATATATATATATATCCTGTCTGGTTTCTTTAGATATATGAAGGGGTATATGGCATGGTGATGTAAGTCATTTTTCTTCATTTTGAGAAAAACAGTGTTTTTTAGTCGGTATACAAATAATGAAGTTAGTTTAATATCGATACTCATAGAGATATTTATTATCCTTAAGTGATTGTATTAATGTTGATGTGTCTGAAATACAGCAAGCAGTTTCTTCTTTATAACCGTGTACTTTATTCATTTTTGTAAAAAACTGACATCACTACGTCATACATCCCTTCATATATATATATATATATATATATATGTGTGTGTGTGTGTGTGTGTTTTACCAATGTCATCAGATTGTCTCTATGACATTTCTGGTATTCTCACTGCTTGTACAATATTGTTACTTAAAATCGTTTTTAATGAACGATGATAATATTTACAATAATGGTATACGAGGGTGGATCAAATATAAACCGGAATTTGTATCTGGAGGCTCTGGTAGCGAACTGCAAAGATTGCGGTTTGGAGGGAAAGTTGGTCGGGGTGTCTGGAGTAGGGATCTTGATGTGTCGCACTCCGAAGAGCGGCCGCTTGATTCAATACGCCATGAGCAAGCAAGAGGTACACACGTCTGTTGCGCAACGCATTATTATTACGTTTTTGGCGAATGAAGGCACTAAACCTTCTGAAATTTTGAGAAGGCTCCATGCGCAGTTCGGGGAAGTAACCCTTTCGAAGACGCAGGTGTATGATTGGCGCAAAAAAAAATAGCGGGCCGGGATTCAGTGGAAAATGAGCCCCATCAAAGACGGCAACGAACAAGCATCGCTGCAGACAACATTCGTGCTGTACGGGACCTTATTGAGGAGGATCGGTGCATAACAATTTCTGTGAAATTGCTTCACACGTTGGAATAAGATTCGGTAGTGTTCAAGCCATCATCAGTGATGAACTCAAATTCCGAAAATTGTCTACCAGGTGGGTTCCTCGGCTCCTCAGCCAGGAACAAAAAAAATGCATTGGACATTGACGAAAATGAATTGGACACCTCTGGAACATCCTCCTTACAGTCCAGATTTGTCACCCTGTGATTACCATTTGTTTGGGCCACTGAAAGAAGACCTGGGAGGAAGGCGGTTTGGTTACAATGCTGCGGTAGATGAGTTCGTGCGTAACTGGCTGACTACACGTCATCCCTCATTATTCAAGGACGGCATCAAAAAGTTGCCAACTCGTGGCAAAAGTGTGTTGGAAATGCAGGAGACTATGTAGAAAAATGAGGTGGTGGTTTTGTATTTTTTTGTTAATTCAATAAAACTGTAAACAATAATTCCGGTTTATGTTTGATTCACCCTCGTAATTAGTCGAGATGTAGAATAATTTTAGAGCAAAAGGCAAAAATTTAATGTACATAATACTCAATTTGAGAGAATTATAAAATTAAATTGTAATGCATATTTAAATCCTACAGGAATGCAATCCCGCATTCCACCTTGTTCAAAATTGACATTTCTATTTGAAGTCTTAAGAAAGGTGGAAAAATGAATTGCTTTCACCTTTACATAAAGGTAAAGGCATTTTGACATTACTGTATCTGAATTTTACATCGGTTGCGGCGTTCAAAAAACAGGCAGATACAAAATACATCTACCTGCTTATTTCTTAATGTGTTTTTTTTTTGTAAAATTAATTTCGTGTATATATTATGACGATCAATTTCATAAATCTTGGCGTAGTTTATTAAAATTAAATTAATAAAGCGATGGTATCTAAACATTTGAATTATAGCAGAAATGACAATAAATGTAAAAAAAACATTAATTTAGACTTTTTTTTTTTACATTTTTAATGGCCGTGAAGCGAAGCCTGGATAAATACCGACAAATAAAAACAAAAACAAAACAAATAGAAACAGCATAAATTGAATAAGTTTACGTAAATTGCCAAAACAAGGAAGAATAAATATAAATGAAACAACAAGAATAATGATCTTGATGAAGATTTTCGGGCTGTAGACCGTGGTCGCGAGGCTTGTAGTACCCCGACGTTTCGCCAGAGTCTGGTCGTTTCGTCTGGCATCCCTCGCGACCACGGTCTACAGCCCGAAAATCTTCTTCAAGATCATCATAGCATCTCCGGCCGTGAAAGTCTACGTGAATAAACAAGAATAATGTTTCTTGTTCACCTTATGCAAGTTAATATAACTGTCTCAACTGAGACGGTTTGGCCACATAAACGTAATTAATGATAACTAAGCAAGTATACGTGGACTAGATAAAAGTAGATCCAGAGGAAGATCATGAGAAACATATAACGATAGTATGTATAGGAAGTTCTAAAGAATCGAAAAATGACATAGGAAAATACCAAGATGATGCCCTTAATTAGACACGAGTGGAAGATTCTCTGTAAAACCTCGACTTCTACTAAGGAACTTGACTACAAGTTGATTCGGTGAACGCGCGGCTGCCCCGATTGGGATCTCAAGTTCGAATCCTGGCGGTTACGGCCGATATTGGTGCTGGAATACAAAGGTATTTTTCGAATTTTCCTGAGATATTGTCGTTCATTATTTTGTTTCGTTATCTTCTGAAGGCAATGCCTTGACAGTGAAATCCCCCTTTTCTTCTTTCAGCTATTATTACCATTTCTTGATAGTTCTGATATTATATAATTTATGTTATTTCTTTCTAAACTATTTTCTTTGGTCTTCTCATTTCCAAAATTTTGCCCTCAAAGATTGTTTAAAAAAATATTGTTACCGAGTATGATTTATCGAGAATAAAATTATGCACTGAGTTGCATATAATTCACCAAAAATATATTACTACTATTTAACAATAGGTTTGTAGATATTGTATTATTACGTAATTATCTAATTACAAAAAGGTTGAAATTGAATGAGAACAAGACACAAGTTGATTTCAATGCAGTTCTAGAAAGTTGCCGCTCTATTGCGGTGTTATGATAGCGAAGATGACTTCAAAAGCCGGAAAGAGTCATTGCCCTTCAAGTTCCGAGAATGTGAAGGAGGCCAGTAGACAGGAATGTCGGTGCACGTGTACTCTTGGTAAAATTGTGCATCCGATTCACTGTTTTCATTAAGGTCTTCACTGTATCCGTTCCAGTATTGATCTTTAATAAATGCGAAATGTGAATTTCAATCAAAAATTCCAAATAGTGTTTTTCTGATTTTTTTGAAAATACTAGGGAGAAAGGAAGAAAATGTCAAGATTGTCTAAAATCGAATTTCAACTAAATCCTGAAATGCTCATTTTACACGCGGCCATGAATCCGTACGTGCCAAATAGTTTTCCAAGTCTCGGGAAATATAATTATTGAGCATAATGACTCTAATATTGTTTTGGAATATTTAGCCCTGACCACCATTAGTGTCTTGTAGTCGGAGCTTTTGACTACATTCATGAGGTCGTTATACCCACATCTGTTAATTACGGACTATCATTCAGTCAGTATAAAGTGATATGTGATCAGCATGTCGGGTCTCTCGGCCGTTATAGCTGATTTTCTGAACCTGGAGTCTCTAATTTATTGTAAATTGTCCAAAATTCCGTGAGAAAATCTACTGGATATAAATTCATAATACTATCTATAAAAGTCTCTTTACGTATCTTTTTGTCTATATACTATATATATGTCTGTCGATCTCATGATCCTTACTACAACTCATAACTGATGTTGTTAGTTTGTCTAGCTCTCTTTTCATAAAATGTGATATTACCTATAATTGTTCTACATCCATTCGGGGTTTTTTATATGTCTCGTTTCAGAACTTTACAAAATTAGAACTAGGCCAGAAAATTGAAGATTACAGTAGCATGTAATGTAATATTCACAAATCTGGGACAAACTTTCGCCAACATTTGAATAAACCATGGCAAACCTAAGTACTTATTTGTACATGTAAAGAGGCAAATGCTGTTAATTTAAATTATTTGGACTACATAAGTTTATATCAATATTGATTTCAATATAATTCTAAAAAAGTAATTATTTAATTTTGTCAATTGACAGTACTAATTTCAAACGACTTTGATTCGTTTGTTTGGAGATTATATACATCAATAGAAGTAAAACAAAAACAAAAAAAAACGCATAAATGATTGTTGCATTTAGTTGAGAATAATTACATGAGGAAAATGTACATGTTGATTTATTCCTAAAACATACGATAAATGCTTTAAAATCAAATGAAAAGTTGAGGTAATTTTAACCTAAACTTCCGAAATTTACAATATGAATTACGCATTTTTCAAACACAACAGCCAACTTATTCTTATGGTGCGCCACATTATCCAATAAACTGTAAATTAATGTGGTGTACACTAACTTGTACATTTTCTCACCAAATGAAATAAAATGAGTATAGAATAGTATGTAGTACTTAATTATTAGTTAATGAATATATTATAGAAACAGCAAACTGATAGCTGAAATTAGTATTATCATGTTGACTAACATGATGTTAGCAGTCACTTGTTTTTCCGTTGAAACATACGCGGATTCCTGGCATAGAATGTTGAAAGAAATAATTTCTTGAGATGTAAGCTATATCACATGTTATCGTCCGAGGACTTACTTGCGGATCCCTCATTCTCGACACACAGACACATAATGGAATTATAGAATCAGAGTGGTACAATGGGTGCTGTTTATTTTCACCTAATTCTGTAATACGTAGTCTCTACTTTAGTTCTTGTCTTATGTTCAGTCTTAGCTTTTGATGCAAAAACGGAACAAATGTTACCTGACGAATGTAGGACGCAAGTCGTACAAAAAACTATTATCCGTAGTTCAAATATCAAAACGCTGTACGAAAATATTCTAAACATTTTAATGTTTTACCCATCTGTCTTTCTGTTAAATAAAATAGAATATGTAAGAGTCATGAGGCACGCCGTAGCGTAGTGGTTAAGGCACTGAGCTACAAGCCAGAGGGTCGAGGGTTCAAGTCCCGTTGGAGTCAGGATTTTTAAACTGACCCAAACCCTCTGGCGGCACTATGGCCCTGGGGTCGACTCAACCTCTAACTGAAATGAGTACCAGACTCTTGTTCTGGGGGTAAAGGCGGCCGTCACGCAGGGCTGACAACCCAGCTGACATAAAGTGCCGATTGTCTAGAAAAAGTGGGAGCCTTAACCTCCTACTACCCCAAGGGCCTCCGGGCCTGTTGTGGGATCACTTTACTTTTTACTTATATGTAAGAGTCATTATGTGAGCTTTCGAATTATGAAATTAGGATACATTGGCATTTAACCCGTTTTTTTAATTACGTCATTGATAGTCACATAATTGAATAGTCATCCTGAACTAGATTGTAAGGCCATTGATAACCTTTTTTTTTCCATGAAAAACTCAACTTGGATAAAAATGACGGTTACAATCTTATTCTGGGCGGCTATTCAATTAGCATTATTCAAGGAGTAAAGTACAAAAAGTCAGGCGACGTACATGTATCTATCGTGATTTGGAGAAAAAAACATTGATGCCAGATCCAAGACGTTTTAATATCCCATTGTTCTAGTTTTTCTTTTGAATGAAGAGGAATTTTTTTATCTAGCGAAGCACGAATTTATAACTTTTTTGAATGACTTGAAATATCTAGCCAAGCCTCAAGTACATTTCTCTTTTCCGTTTTAAATGAAATTCTCTGCTAGGCTCTCTGAGTCGTGATAACCATTCTTTTTGTTGATGTGTGTTTTTAATATGGTATGTTTTTCTTTAGATAATGCCATACTTAAACTGTCTAGCTACATTCTTTACATAACATTTTTGAATTTATATTGAAAAAAGGATTGAAAAAGGGAACATCAGAGTCAACAGCAGATCAGCTCAGTCATGTCAATAGAACTACTCCAGTCGTTAAGGTGCTATTCTTTCTATTCCGTAATTTTCTACCCACTTACGATTTATGTTTTTCTCCCAAAGCCATCATCCTTTCACCAGGATTTCACTTTGCCATTTACATTCAAAACGTCAGTCCCAACTTAACTTGATGTAGACTGTACTTCTTCCTTCTCACTAATTTCGTTACTTTATATAGAATCTTCCATTCACTTATCTCTTTACTATTTACTCACTTTCATTTCAAAAACCCCGCAACTTGCGTTATTTTATTGGAAAACACTTTTTGAACTTTTGTTTTATTTCAAATTAATGGATAAATCTAGTAAAAATTGCAATCAATTAAAAAATAAATGTGTAATACATATAATATTTTTATAAACTATAATAATAATAATAAAACAAGAACCACCCAACATTAATCGCGAAGATATAAAGTTCAACCAAAGTTGAAGCAAATATAAAAAGGCCATAGCCTAATCTAAAATAAGCTCATAACTTTCCTCCAAAATCTTATTCTTGTTTTCTTCTAAGTGAATATGTTTATATCGTCTCTGGTGTAATTGAGCATCTCTGATTTTGTTATTAGCATCCGAGGTTCGGGTTATATTCCCGGCTATACTGTACAAATGTTGTACTGTAGGATATGAAATGGAGTCCACTCGACCTCTTAATGATAACTCAGTAATTACATGAATTGAGAAGTAACGAAATATCGATAAGGTACTGTAAAATCATAAAATTCGGTGCAAACAATACAAAATTGAATGAGTAATAAAACAAACCAAAGAAAATATATCATCGCGTAAAACATTTTTAATTGAGAAAAAAAATGAAAGATTTCCGGACTGATTTGTAAGAAATGGCAATCCAAACTGAAAAAAGATAATGATTTCTTGGCTGAAATATGGAGGAAGGAAGTCTCTAGATCGAAATGAATGATCATCGTCATTGGGGAAGCTGAGGTTAGTCTTAAAAGTCGTAATGATAAAGAAGAAAAAGAAGAAGAAGAAAATTCGCTGATCTATTTCGTGAAGATATCATTCTTTTTTTTTAATTGTTCCAGCTCTGTGGTCTCGAGGTAGCGTGCTGACTTGTCACGCAGCGGGCCCGAGTTTCTATCCCCGATCGGGGCAGTTTTTCTTGGTGAGGTTTTTATCTGGGTTTTTCCTCACCTGTAAGACAAATGTCAGGAGAACTTCAAGGCCCAAACGGTCCCCGAAATCATATGGCCATCATCATCATCCTTATCATTATCATCATCATCCTTCACCGGTGTGGAAAGCAACGGGAAGCTACCGCACCTAAAATTCCCTAGGAAAGCTGCAAGCATAGCATGAAAATGCTATGATTGAAGTAAAGGACCTGCCTTCGGGCAGAATTACTATGGATGGATGGATATATAAGCCTATGTAGTGTTCTGAGATAGATCAGTGGGGGGGGGATTTACAATTTATATATATATATATATATATATATATATATATATATATATATATATATATAGTAATAATTTCATTTCATTATCTTAAACAGGTCTTGAGAAAATAGGACATTAGTTGGGTTGATTTTAACATTACTAGGATTCCCCTTTTATACTCCCCTTAAAATCTGAACTCTTAATTCTTATTCTCTACCGCGGCTCTCTTTTTTTTTTTTTTTCCTTACTTGGTTTCCTTCTTGCACTTTTATCGTGCAATTAAAAGAAAACGTGGTCGAATGGTTAAGTTAGAAAGAATTTTCTAGTTTCACCTGAGTCGCCGAACACTCAGACTGCATTTTAATGAACCGATTCTCGATTTCTCTCGAATCTTAGAATCTTGTTAGGTTAAAAAAAAAACTTTTCAGTAGCTTTCCCAAGGAATGTAATTGATGAGCTTGTACCCATGAAAATATTTTTGAAAAGTTTTATATGTATCCAACGTTCTAATTTTTAGGCACAAAAATGCGGTCAAAATTTGTGTTATTTCGCTACCAAACTCGGCATAGTGTATCACTCAATTAAGAAAAGTAAGATAGAGTTCGTTAACCGTTACGAGCGCTGGTTAATCTGGAATGGAAAGTTAAAAATCTCTCCGTCAGGTGCATTTTTTATACGGAACAAGAACATATTCCGTAAACGAACAAAATCTGGCCATTATGAGAGGAAGTTTAACTCAAACACGAAGTTTGAAAATTGTCGCAATTTCTGTTTCGTCGTAACGAATCACGATACAAATTATTAATTAACGAAAGAAAGATAGCCTATATTCCGTAAACCATCAAATCGGATCATACATTCTAATTGATGAGGCTTAGTTTATGCAATTCCTGCGCGACGTGCTTCTTTTGTGTGTGTGTGTGTGTGTGTGTGTGTGTGTGTGTGTGTGTATGTATGTATGTGTGTGTATATGTGTTGTGCGTATGTCAGCCCGACAGAGTAAGTATATTTTTTATGTATTATTACAGTGAGCCGGACATGTTCTGAGACGGAGTTCAAATGCAACAATGGTCGCTGCATCCCTGTACATTGGCAATGCGACAACGAGAAAGACTGCAGCGATGGTAGTGACGAAATACCCAGCGTGTGCCGTAAGTATTTAGTATTTTTGCTTCATAACTTATGATTTAGTAAGCCTAAAATAATTTTATCTATGTCTCTCACTGTACACATATTCCGTAAACGAACAAAAATCTTGGCAATGAGAAAGGTGGAGATATAAGGGTTAATCATTGACCGTTCGCCAGTTACAAAAGAAAGAACCCACCCTGTTGTCAGTTTTCGTCTTCCCCCTTAACCCTATTAACATCTGGTGAAGACACACCGGCAACACTGGTGCGAGAGAGAGGTGAGCACATATATTTCTAAAAATGTCTTGCAAAGTTATCACCAGATGAATAATAGTCCACAAAGGCCGGAATAGGATATTAAATGATTGAGAGATTATTGCTATTATTATATTATTATTGGTATTATTATTATCATTATTATTATTATGTAATATAGGTTAATAGTTACATTTTAGATGCATTAATATAGGCCTAAGCAACTTCGTATTGTTAGACACTCTCTCTACATATCTTTGCCCGAAGTTACCGTCTCGGTCACTCCGTATGAGGTTCGTGGTGGACAAATCGGAGTTAATCAAAGTTTTCTTCCCATCTTCCTCTGCCAAAAATATAATTGTATCATTTATCCATACTCATGTCGCCCATTTCATTTTCATTTTATTTCTTCTGCCCATTTGATGGCGCGACAGGCGCTATCGACCGACATTATTATACAAAAATATATAACAGACGTAACATCTGGGTAAGATGTTCCTCAGGTAGATACGTGATTGGTTTGATTATAGAGAGAAGCAAGGATATGTTGGGATTTTCGGAATTTGTGTGATCTTAGGAGGCGATGATCTTGTAGTTATTTCTCGTTCTTGAAGTTGGTTATATTATAGGATTTGAGGAACCAGTCAAATGTTGAAATATAAAGGATATTGATGTTCGGAATCAGAGCTAAGTCTGATTCTAGAAAAGCGAGGTGGCTGGACTAATACTTGAATGCAGATCTTGTAGAATAAGTATTTAATTGAAACAGATGTACGGTTTCCACCGTGAAAGTAGCAAACTGTCTGATTAGAATTGTAAGTTTATACATACACACATATATATATTGTGACAAGTCATTCGCTCAGCCTCTTATTTCAGAAAAAATAAGTACTTTCATCAAAGGTGAATAATTTATGAACCCGTAATTATTATCAGAAGTAGGGCATATTTATATTCTAATGCATTGTAATGAAAATAGGAATTCAATAGTAACAAAATTAAAATGATATAACCTACCACAAAATAATTTAATAAGCAATAAATAAAACAGTAGTACCAAGCAATTAGCGCCAGTCATAGACCTGGACCCTTGCTATTGTAGCGAACGAAATTAGTAAACATCATACAATGGATCCGTAAGTCCTTATACAATGGGGAAAAAGTCTGCAGTTTCTTTTGTTAAGAGGATTTACAAGACTGCACTATTATCAAATTGCTTATAACAATGCTAAGCCCAAAAACTTCTTACAAAAGGCTGGGAAGTCACAAACAAGCAATTGGATTTCCCTAGGTAACTTGTGGGAAGAGTTATCCCCAAACTAATTTTAACTAGTACATGTAGCTAACAGCGGGTACCTTCTTTGGCGGCGTAAGGTAGATGCCGACAGTAGATAGCCGCGCTCTTAAAGAAAACCCCATTTGGTCAACCCTGAAAATTTTATATTATGAGGCAACTAATTTAAAGGGGGGGACGAGGCCACAAACTTGTAAGTTTAACACCCACGATAACGCCCTTAAGATACAATTTACCAATCAAAATTAGAGTAACATATAAACTGTTTGTAAGACGCTAAGACTTTTGGTGGAAGGGACTAATGCCGGCCCACTCGGGATTAATAAATATTTTTATTTAGCGAAAACCAGAGTTCAGTTCTGTTAGTGTCAGTTAGTTAGGCAGTTCAGTAGCGTGGAGTAGGCAGCCAGTAGTCGGTTGCGAGCAGAGTTGGGACTGGCAAATATGCCGGTAGATACGGCATAGCTTTACATAGGCTAAGTTACATCGCTTTATATGAGTTACATCGCTTTTGTATAAGTTTCAGTGCTTTATATAAGTTACATCGCTTGGTTGAGTGTTATAACCATTATTAGTTCTGACCCACCAACAGCCTTCTCGTCAAACTCGTCGTCGAATACGACAAATATAATTCAAAGCATCAATAAAAGTGGAACGTCAATTTCAAGACATCACACTGGGCCTACTGTTTTTTCCCCAAGTGAACATCCTTTCTCACGGATTCCCGAGATATAAGTCCATTGTTCTACCGAAACCTGAACCCAACTAGTCCGGAGCACAATTGTCCATGTACCCATATCCTTGGACACGTAATTAAACTTACCCCGACTACCAGTCCTTCTTTAATATATATATATATATATATATATATATATATATATATACAATTTGAGTGACAATGCCCTTAGTGGGTGCAAAAGGACGCTATAGTTTAGTTACGCCCATCTTTCGTGTGCAAGATGACGTACTTGTTAGAGACGTGTGACACAATTCCAGTGCATAATATTATGTAACTAAGTTCTCCCCTTCTGGAAAGTCATCATTATTTTGAATGTCTTTAACCTCTAATATTTTAATAGCTAAGTGATAACTATGTGTGGCCACTCATTGTGTAACACTTCCGTATATTGTCTAACTATACCAAATAATTACAATTGTAACACATATTCAATTATGATATTATTTCTTAACTTGTACAGTATTAAAAATGTTTTCTTTACCATAATTAATCAGAGAGATGGATACACCTTTCATTATAGGTACTTAATTAATTATACCTTTGATAGCTTGAAATAGATTATAAATGAAGAATCTTAGAGTATAACAATCATACATCCGTGTTACAATAATCATATATACTAAGTACAATAATCATACATGATAACGGTATGCCATATGGCATATTAGATACTTATGTTGCAGGTTCTATATTACACAGACGTTCAATAATAGTGGAGTCTGGCATAACCCTGAAAATGACTGGCCCTATAAGAGGGGAATTTTATAAGCCTACACATTGCATTCATATCATTGTCTTTTATATATAGAGCAATTCCATATGTGACTCACTGACATTTACAATACACTTTTGCTGCAAAATGCTTGCATAAATACTACAATTGCTTGAAATTAGACGTGTTATATACGTGATATGATAGAGGAAAAGTGTCTGATTAAGATTGTACATAAAGATACAACTTCTGAAGAAAAACAATGTTATTTATTATTTATCAAAGTATATGTGACTGACTGACTGACTGACATAAATGTCAACTCATCATGCAGCTTAACATGTTCATCTACATCATTCTATGAAATGTGATTCTTAATTCAATTTTCCAAAATACCGTTTGGAGGGCACATTTCAAGTTACATTATAAATAAAAAATAGACCTAAATCACAATTAATACCGACGTTATGACCTATATGTAATGTGTGACTGACTGACATATCTGAATTTTATTTAGAATTTCAAAATGAAAATATTACACAAATGTAACAAAATACTATGAAAGTAGATAAACAGCTTCAGTAACAGAGTACGAGTATAATAAAGAACTGCAAATACTTTATCGATTCTACGAAAATTGCTAAATTTAATTTTGCTGTAAAATAAATATTAATTTAAATCAATAATGTAATTAAATTAACTCGCCCGCCATGTGCCATTTTATATTATAAAAATATTGAAACTATTAAATACTTAATAACAAAGTGCCTTCTTAATTGTTAAATATACTTACTAAAATTGTATGCATATATATATATATATATATATATATATATATATATATATATAGTAACTGATTACAATTTAGTCCGGCGCCATAGCCGAATGGTTAAGGCAAGAAGCCTTGGCGCAGAACTATGGGACTTGCGCTGGTTCGAGTCCCCATGGAGGATGCAGTCGGAAATTACATGAGTGTCTCTACAGGGCGTCTTTTAGATTAAGCTGTTTCAGGATTCTACCGATGTGAAGGACAAGGAATTCGATGATCAGTAACAATGAGTAGTGTAGTTAATTAAAACGGGTTTATTCTTTGAACTTCTTATGAATAACACAGTATATCATGAATTAATATTATCTTGAAGGCTACTTGAGCAAATCTAGACTTCCTAGGATATTTACGTACGATCGATTGATTCACACTTTTATGTAATAATATGTGAGTAACAGACTCCTCCGAATACTAGTAATATGATAAACTAGCCCACTCTGTTTTCGTAAGGTAGCCACTGGCCACACTGTATGTCCTCGTATGGGCCACCAGCCACACTCCGTGTATGAGAGCAACAGGCCACACTGTGTTCGTATTAGATCGACAAACCACATGTGTGTGTGTGTCTGAGATACTACCACACTGTGTTAACAATAACATTTCTTGACATTTTATATTAATTTTCCAAGGACGTTTTAAATTGGCTCAAGTATTCCTTTTAACAAAATTTATTGTTTAAAAATTTGAACATATTCAACACGTCAATCAAATTTACACTTTTATAATAAACATTAGTTTCGCTTCGCTAGGTACATGTACCTGCCAACCCTTGAGTTACCGTTGACCACTGTGTAACAAAAGCTTATTGTGTGGTCCCAAATAATAACCAAATAATTCTAGGAATTACTAATGTTAAGTAGTCCTTTTAACAAAATGTATTGTTTTGCAAATTTGATCATATTCAACACGTCAATCAAATTTACACTTTTATAATAAACATTAGTTTCACTTCGCCAGGTACATATACCTGCCAAACCTTGAGTTACCGTTAAGCACTGTATCCATCCATCCATCCATCCATAGTAATTCTTCCTTCTCTGCAATCATAGCATTTTCATGCTATGCTTTGCAGCTTTACTAGGGAACTGTGTAGATGTGGTAGCTTCCCGTTGCTTTCCACACCGGTGATGGATGATGATAATGATAATGGTAAGGATGATGGCTATATGATTTCGGGGACCGTTTGGGCCTTAAAGTTTTTCTGACATTTGTCTTACAGGTGAGGAAAAACCCCGATAAAAACCTCACCCAGAAAAACTGCCCCGACCGGGGAGCGAACCCGGGCCCGCTGCGTGACAAGGCAGCACGCTACCTCGAGACCACAGCGGTGGACAGGCACTGTATAACAACAGCTTATTGTGTGGTCCCAAACAATAACCAAATTATTTCTAGGAACCACCCCGCTTCAAGGAAGACACTTTCTCATGGAATTTCGGCCAGTATGAGACAGGTGCCCACCCAGCATCGCGAGGCATTTGGGTAGCTACAATAAATAACGACTCCAGGTTGATAAGACCAATTATAACAGCTGGGTGATCCGACATGCTGACCACATGTCACCCTACATTGGCTTATGATCGTCTACCTCTGTGATTAACACATGTGGACGTGAGGCCAGCAGCCGGTTGGTAGACCAAGGGCCTTCTGGGCCTGTCGCGCTTGGAGTGGAGTTTATTACAGTTTACCTGATGTTAGATTTAATACTTTTGATTACTAGATTGAACCCTGAAATAAAAAAATTAATCCCCACAATGTATACACATTCTTAATAAGTTTGTTATTTATCTGAGTGCATGTACTTTCAAAACAAATTATCGTAAATCGCATTAGTATTACCCGTTTAAGGAGTAAACGCAGCTGTTGACGGAGGGCACTGCAGTCGTGTTTATGCAGGAATAGAACACGTGACACTGCTATCTACGAGTGCAGAGGGGAATGGGACGTGGGACGCTGACAGTGTACACTGCCTTATATGACGTCACGTGTAGCAACAAACAGAGCTTCATAATTCTTCCGCCTGCAGAGATATTTTGAATGACCCATAAGCTGTAGTTAGTAAACAATTGCTGACGTACTGAATTCTACTTTTAAACAACCATAAAAACATAACTCCAATTAGCCCAAGTTCTGATGACTCACATCATAACATATATATATGAGATCGCTTATACAAACATTTCTCTCTCTGGTCTACGCCGTAACTTGACCTGACTTGACCCATTAATAAAAATAATGTTCCCTGTCACGCATGAAGTCCCACGCTGTAACTGGATGGTTTGAATCAAGATGTCTCAATAGAGAGCACTGATTCGAGCCCCATGAGAGAAGAAATTTTCTCATGGAATTTCGGCTACAATGGGATTGGTGCCCGCCCAGAATCATGAAGAATTTGGGCAGCTACAATATTTAGCAGTTGAGGTCGAGAAAACCAGCCATAACGGCTGGAGTATCCGACATGCTGACCACATGTCACGCTATATGTTGGTTAGATGATTGTTCACCTCTGTGATTGATATACTTGGACGTGAGATTAGCAGCCAAGGGCTTTCTAGGCCTGTCACGCCATTCAGTTTTTTAACAGACGAAATTACGAATTTTTTGCGCTGATAGTTTGACAGTTGTGCATACTCTATAACATACGGGTCCAATGCTTTCACGTTGTATACACAATGAGTCTGTGATAGATGCAAGATATTCAAATTATTTTTCTAAAAAATGCTTTGCTTCTTCTATATCATTTTTGACTCCAGTTATTTGGTTGGTTTTACAGCTCACATTACATAATTCTCCACAATTTTGTATCTTCTTTCCCGATTTTTCATACATCTGTGCCATCCGTTTTACTTGGCCGCCAATCGCATTTATAGCCCCCTTTCCATGGTACGTTTAAAAGAAATTCCATTTTATGTCAAAATCCAAATATCCGAGTAAGCAGTGTCACATTGCTAAATGTACAGGCCTATTTCTATTACCTGCTGCTCCAACTGAAAATTTTTATCACCTCAAGTTTTGGAACAAATCACTATAGTTCAAAAAAACACTTTTCTATAGCAACCATCTATAGCACACTTGCTATGTGTCACATAACCTCACACTAGAACAAAGCATTTCTTCTGAACTTATGTCACCTTCCATCTAAACTAGGCAACAGCAGTTAATATTGAGATAGGCCCTATGCTAGTTTTTTTAATAAACTGCCTGGATCTCATTTAGTTCTTTGTAGGTGAGAATTCAGCAAGTATGGCTGCTTCGTTTACTGCAACCTCTTTCCTCAATATATTTAAATGCTTCCGCTAACTGTCTTTTAGCTCAATTTGACGACACAGAAAAAGAGTCAGTAAGTATTTTATGGAACAGCTGAGCCGAACAGTCTACCAGATTTTCAAAACCATGTTTATGTTAATCCTCAGCGGAGTGCAGCAAGCAACTGACTGCACCAAATATATATATATATATATATTATATATATATATATATATATATATATTAGCATATATATGATAGGACAAATGTCAGTCAGTCACGGGACACTAGCGGGAAAAATAATGACTTTACAAGAAAATGTCAATACTTTTTTTTTAGTTGTGTTCCGATAACGTAGAATCCAAGAAGAAATTTTATTCCATCAATAATTATGTTGTGTACAGTAATTTTTATACGTTTTCCGTAACTGACTGAAAGGTATATAGAACATTAGAATGCAATTAATGTTATTACATTTACGACTAGGGAGGACCAAAGTATGTAAAATAAAACGAATTAATACGACCAAATCATTAAACAACAAATTGGTAAAATTTTGCGTGTTTTTACAGGTTTGGAATATGACAAGTTCTACCACTAATAATAGATTAAAATAATACACTTTTGGAACATTATCTTATAGAATCAGAACATTTGATCCTTAAAGATATATATTACGCGAAAAAAATTATTCCTGCGTCAATTTCAAAATTTTCATCTCAGTATGACATTTTCATAGAATCGCTCTATAATGTAAATTATAAACACTGCGAAATAATGGATAGGAATTTGGTTTAAGATGAGTGTTATAATTTATTCGATTGTACGGAATTAGTTTCCCACCGAGTTCCATGTTTATTTGATCGCATTGGATTCTCATATCCATCACATTTGTAATAATTTCAAGTTGTTTCTGTATGTATAACTCTTATTATTGGTGTTCAGTTTATTTATGTAAATCATTATGTTGTTACCTGAACGGTTTCAAATTAATTTTACAGATAGACTATTAACGTGTAAACAGATGTTTCATAAAATGCACAAACAGTATTAAATTCGAATATTGCATTTCAATGTGAACATATTAATATCCACGATAACAATAATTTATTAAAACAAATAATTCCAGCGTAGTTTAAGTGACTAGAATTAGATAGTATATGTAGTAGGAGTGAGGGATAGCAGTAACTTGAGAAATTAATGTAAGTGTAGAAAAGGGAAGATACACTAATAGAGAAATAAATAATATGTCAGGAAACTTTACGACCAAAACACTATCTGACCATCATAATATCCCATATAATAAGTGTCTCCTTGGCGTGGTCAGTCCTACTTTCTACTCCCGCAGCCCTGGTTCGATTCTCGAGGAAGAACGGGATTTTAAATCTCTCTACCATGGGTTTGGATATGTAAATGTTCAAAAGAAGAAGGTCAAGATAGTGGAATAGGCAAGGAAAAAACTAAGGTATTGTGTATAGGCTAAATATATTTTCTTCGTCAGTTAATGACTTATAACTTTTATCCAGGATACATTCAATAATATTTGAGGATTTAATTTAAGATTACCAAGACAAGCTTTGGAATGGATTCCACCTGGGAAAGGAAAGTGAGATTAACCAAGATTTAAATGGATGGATAATGTAAGAAGATGTATGAGGGAGCTGGGTCTGGAAGAAGTGAAATGGGAAGGTAGAGAAAAATGGAGAAAGAAGATAACATTTTAAAAAGCTTCGAACACAGAAGATGTTTTATTAAATTGTAAACCTGTTTAGAAATAAAACTTTTCTTTGATAATAGATCAATTATTATGAAGCCAACTGTTATAGAATAACAGTAAATTTAAATTAAATATTATAGCGCCAAGACTTTTTATCTCGAGAATTTTACTCCAGTGGAACCTATGCCCGTACTTCTTGACGAATATATTTTTACAGTGAAATATTGTCACTCTTTCTCGTTTAGTTTCGCCTGTCGCCTTTACTCTATCCGGCATGGGTGATCCTTCAATGCTGTACCAGTAGTATTATGCTAAACATGGTCACTTACTTTAAGATAGAAGAAGATATTACGAGTGTTAGGTTCTAAATCATCTAGGAAAAAATTTCCCCAAGAGAGAAGAAACATTCAGGTGTATGCAGAAAACTACTTGAGTCTAACAGTAATATAAGTGACACATATGGTACGGATGAAGTATGAA
Organism: Diploptera punctata; assembly: GCA_030220185.1. Taxonomy (NCBI): domain Eukaryota; kingdom Metazoa; phylum Arthropoda; class Insecta; order Blattodea; family Blaberidae; genus Diploptera; species Diploptera punctata. Next base: position 276,648 of record JASPKZ010010284.1, on the reverse strand, counting down.
AACATCTATCAAAAACCCAAAAGAAAGGCATCTAAGAGATAAATCAAGAATGATATTGGAGAATAACATTAAACATTACTTGAGGGAAGTGAATTATATATGAGGAATGATTAGAAAAATTAGTTCAGGATAGGGATGTATGGAGAGCTTATGCCCATTAACCTTCAGTTTCGATAGTGCCAATGAGTTAGCTAGTTATAGGGATAAGTTTTCATAACGTCCAAGCTTCCTAGCACTAATAGAGAGGCTACGCGAAGTGTAGAGTGAGAAATAAAATGTCCAAACTGGCCGAGATTGGTGTTGAATCCATAGATTTCGGTGTCGATAAGCTTTGACAACAGTCCCAATGACATGTAAGTCCATGTTTGATCTCCATCAACCCTAGGGGTACAAAAATAATCGAAAACGGTATATATTTCAGTGGAATCCGTACGTTTGGAAGTAACTGAGATGAATGTCATTTAAATCCAGTTCAGCCCCATCAGCGTGGGATGAGAAAGGTAAAAAATTAAATATAAAAAATTATTAATAATAATAATAATAATAATAATAATAAAAGTTTTGTTGAAACTGGAAGAGTTAAGGTCATCGGGCCCAGTGCAGTTTAATGAGTTTAGTGCAAATAGTAAAATGATCCCACTACAACAACAGATCTTGGGAGACCCTTGGTATCTAGAAGGTTAAGGCTGCTACCTTGCTAGACAATCGGCACGAGGTGTCAGGCGCCTCCCCCCCCCCCGTTAAAAACATACTCATTTCCGTTTATAGTATGAGTCGACCTCAGGGCCATAGTACCGGCAGAGAGTTTTAGGCCAGTTTAAAAATTGTAATCCTATAGGGACTCGAATCCCCGATGTTCCAGCTTGTAGCGTATTCCATTAACCAACTAGTGTTGAATCCATAATTTTCGGGATCACTAAACTAATTGTTGGCAAGAAGATTGGATAAATGCGTCTAGTAGTCAGCTAATAAACTACGTTAGTTAAGTGTTTGGTTCAAGTAGTTATGGAGATATGATTATCCTTGCTCTACTACGTAAATATAAACAAGGAAGTTCTATTGATGACCTTGCTAACAATTTCAACCTTGCAGATACCAAATTTCGTATCACCAACACAAAGTACACTCTTGTCAAAAATGTTGTTCTCTTTCCGCATAATTTCAAAGCGTTGATTTGTTCTTACGGCAAATATATTTGCGTAGTCTATTTTAAATGCGATGGAGATGGACTTCATTCAAAATGTGTAATAAATAATAATGTTAATTAAATTAATGGAAGCCCTCTAGCGGTGAATCGCAGTACTAACAAAATTTGTCGATCTTGTGAAACGGTTGGCAGACTTGGTAAAGTTGTTGCAAACTTGATTAAAATTAATTTAAAAGATTGAGGAAACCACAGCTCAGTGCTTCCATCTGGAGGGCAATTTCCAAATTGAATTTCCTTATCGCAATTCAGTGCATCAAACTAACTTCGAAGACAGTGTTGCCAACCGGAAATAATAAAACATTGTTATATTATTTCCTACAGCACATAATTTTCGAAGACGAGAAAGGGAAAATTATTTCTTCGAGTTTGTATTTTAGAAAATAATTTTACTATTCTGATTATGACTTGAGTCAATTTCAATGACTTACATACTGTATGAGTTACGTGTTATAATAAACCATTTTAGGCCTATTGTATAATTTCAATTATTATTAGTTCAATAAAAGAGGGGCCCTCATGGCCTTAACTCTGCCAATAGAAATAGCCTTAACTCTGCCAATAGAAATAGCCTTAACTATGCCAATAGAAATAAAGATATTATTTTTATTATTATTATTATTATTATTATTATTATTATTATTATTATTATTATTATTATTACTTTCATTATTATTATTGTTGTTTTTGTTTTTGTTAATGATGTTATTGTTGACGCTACTACAGATGGAGTATCATTAAATTAACACACAGGCGTTCTCACAAAATTTCAAAATTCATTTTATTTATTTTATAAAATTTCACTGATTCTTCGCAAATAATTTGCTGCTAATAAAGTTTCTTCACAATTTATTTGATCCTCCTGTTCTTTATATTAGCTGACGGTTTCACTTACAAGGAAAGTACTTATGTTGGACCAGTTGGATTGTAACAAAAATTGGAGGATATGTTGAATGACGGATACTGAACATCGTGATATTAGTAATTCCACTGCAAATTCAATAGTATGCATACTATTTAATAGGAAATAAGGAACAAGAAAACATAAATAAAGGCTTGGCATCGGTACATGACAGAATAAATAAGTAAAACATTCCGAAAAAATAAAGAAACAAATAAAAATAGAAAATGCTAGTGTGGTGAACGAGGGAAGAACAAAAAAAGGGACAGGGAGAGAGAGATAAATTAACGAAATAAATATTGCAACGGAGCGGCACGGTTACTTGAAGAGCAGCGCTCCGGAGTGTGAATGTTTTTTCCACTCCCTCAGTCGAGTATTTGTACAATATATACTAACTGTTTTTATTTAAACATAATAAACTGAATACATTGAAAGTAGGCAACAATAGAATATTTGTTTTATTATCTATTAATTAGTATATTTTTGGTGTAAATTAATACTTTTTTTAGGACATAACAGTATATTTACACGTAAATGTGTACATTTACAGGTAATAATCTTGTGAGTCAATAAAATATTTCATCAAAAGAATAAAATGGGCATAATAAATCCATTTTACGTTTTAACTACGTTAGAATCTATAGTTCAGGAAACATTTGAAAAACACGAAGAACCTGAATTGGAGGATGGCCAGTTTCCGTATTTTCTAGCAGAAATTATAGAACAAAAATATTGGAATGGGTTAGAGGACGTTAGTGAAACTACTTCAGATTTCGAAGACTATGCTACTTGCAGTCAGAAGCTCACACAGGCTGAAGACTTCGAAATTGCCAACGAATCCAGTGAGGAACTTGACAATTCAAGTAGCTTTGAGCCGTCTCCCGTTAAAAAACCTAAACGTCCTAACGTACTCTCTGTCTATTCTGAAGAAACTTTGGAAAACATTTATGAATATAGGAGGTCAGGGAAATCTGGCCCGAAGTCCTATTCACAAATAATAAAAAAATGACCATCAGTAATTAATAACCGAAATGTAAGATGAGTTTTGAATTATATAGAAAATAAAACATCTTATCTTCAGAATTAAAAAACAGGACCCCCTACAATATCGCCCAAATTAAAAATACACCCTTAATAAGTTTTGAGATTCTCGAGATCGGGGATTGACAGTGGACTATTGGCATTTACAATCGTGGGCTCTTTTTCGTGCGAAGGAATTGGGTTTGAATGAATTTAAATTTAAAGCTTCAAATACATTCATTTAAAAAAAGAAAACAATATTTCTTCAAGAAAAGTTACCAAATCTGTCACTGTCGAAGATATTGAAAACGAAACTCAAACTATTGAAAATGCAAATAAATTTGTAAGAGACGTTAATCAGATCATTCAAGAAAACTGCTTACCAACAAAGAATATGTGGAACTGTGACCAAAGTCAATTTAATTATGAAATGACAGGAAACAGAACACTGAGAGTCAAATGCAAAAAACTCACTATTGCTACAGTTCAAAACCCATAGAACTGCACATTCTTACACGATTCATGTTCTTATTTCAATGTGTGGGCGACTTGGGAAGATGTAATACCTCTGTTTTCAAGAACCTACTGGAAACAAATTTGGGCCCAAAGTTCAGAAGAAGATAGAACAGATTACACCTCCAAATGTGTATGTCGACTGTAGTGCCAGTGGAAAAATGACAAAAGAACATTTTAAAACATTCTTAAAACATGTGTTTAGTGAAAAAAATGAAACTTTTAATATGCGATTCGTGGTCCGGGCATATGGACGAACAACTGCTACAGGACTGTTTACCCGATAAAAATGTAAGGCTGAAAATTATTCCTGCAGGTGCCACCAAATATATACAACCACTTGATGTTTATGTGCATTTAAAATCAGATGGTGATGTGAAAATGTCTGATAGATTCTTTATTATAAAACTGCATTTCCTTGTATATAATCAACTGTCAGCAGAAATTTACAAAGATATGCGTATTTATGCTTAAAAAGTCTTGCAATAACGTGGACCAAATTGTAACGAGATTCACAAATGTGATTGAAAATTCATTTCACATTGGTTTTAGTGAATGTGCCACATACAACTGCTCCAGGATTGCCAACATCAGATGCTCATAGTGTTCGCAAAAACTTTGTTACAACCATTTCATCGAAGGCCCTCATGTTATGGTAAATGATAATTTGTTTTTGTTTCTCCAGTGCACGAAATTATAACCGATTCTGAATTTCAAGTAAAAAAAGTATACAGTGCTCTGCTATCTGTATAAAGTAATAAAAAATATGATGATCTTGATGAAGATTTTCGGGCTGTAGGCCGTGGTCGTGAGGCTTGTAGTTCCCCGACGTTTCGCCAGAGACTGCGTCTGGCATCCCTTAAAAAAAGTATACAGTGCTCTGCTATCTGTATAAAGTAATAAAAAATATGATGATCTTGATGAAGATTTTCGGGCTGTAGGCCGTGTTCGTGAGGTTTGTAGTTCCCCGACGTTTCGCCAGAGACTTGAGGATGCCAGACGCAGTCTCTGGCGAAACGTCGGGGAACTACAAGCCTCATGACCACGGCCTATAGCCCGAAAATCTTCATTAAGATCATCATAGCAATTCCGGCCGTGAAAGTCTACGTGAATACATTAATCAAAAATAGTTATTAATGTTAAGGAGGGAAACTAATATTTACGTTCTTCGCCCCGCTGCACTAGCAGCACTTGTGCTTGAAACCAGCTGCAATGAGTCAATTAATTAACATATCCTCCAATTTTTGTTACAATCCAACTGGTTCAACATAAGTACTTCCCTTATCAGAACATCTTTTTTGCCTTCGTTCTTGAGTTAATTTCACTAGTCCACTATTCGGACACGAATGACTTGTCCGACTCTTACATCTTCTTATATACGCGAGGGCAGGAATATTTCGGAATCCCTATCAAGTTGTCAGAGTCTCTTATAATTGACGTATCTCAAAAATTCTTTCGCCAGAAAACACTTATGGAGAAGTCGTTTGCTGGCTGAATACAACCCGAATCTAACTTCTATTAGCAATTAAGGAGTCCTGCTGCCGCCCGCGAAATTCAAATGCGCTAATTTGAACAAGAGATCAACAGTGCATCACATTATTATTATTATTATTATTATTATTATTATTATTATTATTGCTATTATTATTATTATTATTGTTATTGGTATTATTATTGTTATTATTATTATTATTATTATTATTATTAGTATTATTATTATTATTATTATTATTATTATTATTATTATTATTATTATTATTATTATGTTGGGCCAAAGAGAGACGAACATACATGTGAATGAGAGCTACATGATTCTTATGGAAAACCTGATATTATGTTAACAGTTAAGTCTTGCATTCTGGGATGATGGCACGAGTGGGAAATGAATACGGGGCATGAAAACTATTTGTAGGAAAACCAGTGAGAAAGCGCCCAATAGGTAGGCCAAGAATAAGGTTGAAGAACAACGTTAAGCATGATTTGAGGGAAGTGAAGTGTACAAGGTATTATTTGGAAAATATTAGCTAGGATGTCTGTCTGGTCATGAATCACCGGGCGATAGCACTAGTAAGTTATTAGTTGCGAATAATCCCTTACGTAGTAGTAATATAATTAACTTTTGTTCGCCAGTACCAAAAAGCATTAAAACACTTTACACTTTGTAAAAATCGTTTAAGATAAGATATTGCTCATTTTAATGTCCACCGCTGTGGTCTCGAGCTAGCGTGCAGCGGGACCGAGTTCGATTCCCGATCGGGATAAGCTTCCCGAGTGAGCTTTATTGTGGGGTCTTTCCTCACCTGTGAGACAAATGTCAGGAATCTTTGAGGCCCAAACGGTCCCCGAACATCATCATTATCATCATCCCACGGCGTGAAAAGCAACAGGAAGCTACCACACCTATAATTCGGTAGTAAAGCTGCAAATCATGGCATGAAAAAAATTCTATGATTATTAATAATAATAATAATACTTTATTTATTCTGGCAGAGTTAAGGCCATAAGGCCCTTTCTTCCACTCAACCAGCACAAATACAAATAAATATTCGACAAATATAGATATACACTGTACTAATTATAAACAGTTAAAGATACAATAAATGTAGCAATGTAAATGTCATGTACAAACAACATTTTATAGGGTAATAACAATAATGATACGATAATAATAATAGTAATAATAATAATAATATAAATATGATACATTATACGGTAAACACCAATTAATATAGATATATCTTACACTGGATAATAATGAAGTCGAGTTTAGAGCAAATATAAATTTAGATTTCTTTTAAAAGATGCCAATGTCCGGCAGCCCCTTATTTCTTGTGGTAGGGAATTCCAGTTGCGAGAAGTGGAGATGTTATATGACATGGAGTGATGTGATGTCCTATGTTGCGGTATATTAAGTAAGAGACTATGTTGTGATCTTGTGTTTAAGTTATGGTTTGAGGATAGATACTGGAAACGGGATGATAAATAATTGGGAATCGAGGTATGTAGGATCTTAAATAGGAGAATTAGACAGTGCGATTTTCTTCTCTCTTTTAGATGTAGCCATGACAATTCGTGGAATAATGGAGAAATGTGATCGTATTTTCGAACATTAAATATGAATCTGATACACATATTATGGACACGCTGCAGTTTGTCCGACAATCCGTCACTTATGTCAGTTAGTAGAACGTCACAGTAGTCAAAATGCGGCATCACTAAAGTTTGGATTAAAATTATTTTAAGAGTTGTAGGAAGAAATGTTTAAGTCGCTTTAGGGAATGCATTATGGAGAAGATCCTTTTAGATGTTTGTTTTACTTGCTCATGCCATTTTAAATTAGATTCTAAGTAAAATCCCAAGTTTTTAACGACGTCGGTATAAGGAATTTGTTCATTATCTAATATGACAGCCGGCATATTGCCATTGTTTTATGAGGTGTAATAGTCTTGGATGTCCGATAATTATTGCTTGCGTTTTGTTTACATTTAGTTTCAGCCCATATTGTCTGGACCATAAAGATATATGCCTGAGGTCAGTGTTTACTTGTCAATATATTCATTAATTTCGTCAGGCCTAAAGTGTGTGTAAATCTGTAGGTCGTCAGCGTAAAGATGATGCTTGCAGTTTTGTAGTTTCTTGGTCACGTCATTAATATAAATCGAGAAGAGAAGAGGAGCGAGGACGCCGCCTTGAGGTACCCCTTTCCTCACCAAGCGCCAGGAAGAAATGCGATTATTACAGAAACTGATTGCTGACGATTAGTGAGGTAAGATGCAACCAATCAAGGCAGTTTTCCGACAGATGTAGTGTCTTTAGTCTCGCTAGCATTAAGTCTATATCTACTGTGTCAAAGGCTTTGCTGTAGTCGAGTAGGACTATTGCGGTGAGTTTGCTTTTGTCCATTGAGTCTCTTATGTCCTCTACAATGTCAAGTAGTGCAGTACTTGTGTGATGTCCTGTTCTAAAACCAGACTGATGTTCATCAAGTAAGTCGTGTGTGGTGAGGTAGTCTGTTAACTGTGAGTGTATTATGTGTTCCAGTGCTTTAGATAAACAGGGAAGAATACTAATTGGTCTATAATCATCGAGTGTTGTGGGAGTGTTTGATTTCGGTGTAGGACGAACTAGAGCCATTTTCCAGAGTCTGGGATAAGTCCCGGTCATTATAGAGGCATTAAAAATGTGGGTTATTGTTGGGAGAATAATGTCTATTATTTTTTGCAGGAGAGTTATTGTTATATTGTCCATTCCTTGTGCTTTAGATTTAATACGTAATACTGCTCTTTTGGCGTCATTAGGTGAGATATAGGAAAAAAAGAATTTGTCTCGGGTAGGTTGGGAATATGACATTAGTTCATCTATTGTCTGTTGTTTTTGTTGTGAGGTGTTGTCAGAAGGGAGGCGGGTAAAATGGTCATTCAACTCATCTAGTAGTAGGTCAGCTGTTTCTACCTGTAGTTTATTTTGACAGAGGCCTATTGATTTTAAATTTTTCCACATGTCAGCTGAGTTGGACATAGATTGTGTAATAATAGTATGGGCATATCTTAGTTTTGCATTCCTTACAGTCTGGTTGACTTTATTCCTCAGATGTTTGTATGTCTGTAAGTCTGTCAGTTCTTTGTTCCTCCTGTATTTCCTAAATGCTGCGTCTCTCTCTGTCATAAGCAAGCGGATATTATCAGACATCCAGGGTGCAGGTGGTCTGTTTATACGTCTAGTCTTGATAGGTGCGTGTTTCTCATACAATTGTAAAATCATGTCATTAAAAATTTTCAACTTTCTCGTCTACAGTCCTAAGTGTCCATATGTTGTTCCAAGGTAGTTTTGCGCGTCATCAATTAATTGCGCATAATTTATATGTTTCAAGTCTCTGTATGTTACAAGTCTAGGTCTACGTTTAGAGCAAAGGAGTGAATATTCAATGTATATTAAGTCATGTGCAGAGATGCCTGGAGCTTCTATCTGTCCACTAGTTATAACTTTTTGAGGATTATTTGTTATAATTAAGTCTAGTAGTGTGTCAGAATACATAGTATGACAGAACACTGTAGAATAGAATAGGAAAAAAGAGCAGTGCACTCGTATTAACAACGGAGACATATTAGATTACGCTGTACGGTATATGGATGCACATGCGGTGCTCAAGGAACATACAATTTTCTTTATTTTAAAAATGAGATAGCATGATCTATTAGTAATGTATGATACAATTGTCACGGACTGTTTTGGGTGACATTTAATTTAAAAAAAGTGCATTATATTCAAATATTTAAATGACACTGTCGGTCGCGAAGTATTAGTGGGTATCAAACTCGCATCTAGATCAGAGGTTCATGGATTCTGACCTATGTCAGTGGATTTTTGAGGGCGTACAGATGCAACGCTTCCTTCGAAAGGGAAATAAATTTGTTAATACATGTGGTATATTTAGGACAAGTAAAAACATCATAAGCTCGAAATAAGCGGCCTTCGATCAGAACTGAAATGTAGGCTCTAAAAATACTAGCTCGTTAAGAATATTGTAATATCATTTAATATCACCACCATTAACAGCAAAACGAATGTAAGAATAATAAAATTAATAAAGTTAATTAATTATTAATACAACTCAAGAGAAAAAAATCTGAGATTTGGCACTCTACCATTTGAGCTATTCAGGCAATTCCAGGAACATTCTCGAATTTCTCCCTCTTTAAATCCCTATACCCATTGTAGTAAACGTATTTACTTTTGTTTCTACCAAGAAGACATTATGATGGGATATCACTAAATACATAGGTAAATGTAATATTGAAATTAATATAGGTCTATTCTAGCAAGCCGTCTGTAAGCATTAGTTAAACCAACTAAAAAGAGAAATTTCATGCAGAAATGTTTATATTTAATTACATTATACCTCTCACATGCGAACGGCTTGCCTGAGTATATTAATTTTAATATTACGAACTATAGTAATTCTATTTATTGACCACAATGTAAGTTTGTTAGGTGTGTTTACTTTATTTCAGTGCTCTGATAAAATTACTAAGATCTCTGGATATTTCTGGACACATGGAAACACTGAACTGGTGCGAAATATATAAATTTAATTTAAATATGGTAGGTTAAAACATAATGTGTCAATAAGTAAAATAGACTTTTACACACATATAAATTTATAAAGGGCAATTTTAGGCTTAGAAGCAGAAATAGGACCAATAAGTAAAATAGGCATTTTAAGTACAATATTAAACTGTTCCAAGTATTATAACGTTTCGCAAAATTTGTACTAACATAATTGATTTTTTATTGAACAAAGTAGAGGTAGAATCTAATATCCGAAGTGTACTCATAAAACACATTAAATTATTATATATAAAAAAACTGACACAAAACAAAGCGCAGCATGGGATAGAGCTGGAATGTAGTGAAAACACTTGCTGTAGTCCGTTCCAGATATCCACCGAGCAGATGTAAACAGTGGCTGTAACGGCAACAAAGCTCGCTTCACAAGCAGTTAAATCTTACGATGCGTTGAACGCAATTACGGACTCTGAACATATTTGTTTAACAACAATGAAATGCAGTACTGGCAATAATGATATTATTAATAATAGTAATAATAATAATAATTTTTTATTCACTGCCCCAGATTGTCATTTCGACATTTCTAATGTTCTCTCCTGGCATTGGCTTAGTTGTAACCCACTTCTGAAGTTGGGACGCCTAAAAGGCGGAGTTACGTTGCCCGATATATGATGGGTGATAAATGATAATGAAGCGCCAGGAGAGTTCTTAACCGAAACTTAATATGAAACGTGCCTTTAGCTTTGTCGTTCTATATTTATTCGCTTTCTGAAGTGGTATCGCTGCTATGAGTAATTATGAGCGCCTCTTCCTCTTCGAATCTATCGTACTGGTCCCATAGTCGAGCTTCTTCTACCTCGATCACGTGACGAACACATTGTACCCATTTCTCTGGTGTAATGTGCCCCAACGATTCGTGGTAGAGTTTTCACTTAGCTCAATTTAAATGGCCTGTTATTCACAGCAATACAACCTTTCACCTGTGCCCACACATACTCAATGGGATTAAGTTCGCAGTGTTAATGCGGTAGACGTAGGACGGTCATGTTATGATCTTCAGTAATTTCATCCACGACTTGCTTATCATAAGTACGTCGATGTTGTGCAACAAAGTACATCAGCCCTTTCTTCAACAAAGTATCGCTTTCCGGTGGAATGTCTTTATTTTGTAACCACTCACGGATTTCCATGCTTGTATAGGCATCTTCTCTTTCTTCACGGAGTGGTAAGAGGCACTGTCAAGCACTATAATGTTGCCCTGTTCAAGATGTGGCAGTATTTTCGCGAATCACTCGTGAAAGGCCTACCCTGTCATTTTCTCGTGATACTCTCTCCTAGAACGTGATTCAAAAATCCACAAACCATTCTCGCCGAATCCTTTTTTCGCTCCCTTTTTTCAATCCAACAGTCAAGCCTCTCAAAAAAAAAAACATCCTTTGGAGTTGTTATGGTTTGATCTTGCCATACTTTCGATCTACTAATTCCTTCATTAATCCAAGTTTCATCAAGGAAATATATGGATTTGCCCTGAGCACGATATCGCCTAATATCATGAAAATATCTGCGACACCATATGACTATATCCTCTCGGTCCAGTAAACAACTATTTCTCTTTCGTTTTCCATATCTGAAACCAATTTCTTTAAGGTGGTTCTACTATAATTCGAGAGGACACTCTCTGCGCTGACCGCAGATATAATTTTGACCAATGTCGTTAATTCATTTCGCGAATAAAATGAATGTTTCTTTTTTCTAATTGCATATTTTGTAAAGTTGTCGGTTATGTTTATTATTGTCTTTTGTTTAGATTTCTGTTTTTTCGGAGAGTTTACCGTACCCGTACTTCGACATTCCTTTACAATTTTATGAACACTGCTGTTTGCAACACCTACATTGTTGACGCAAGTTTATCTCTAATCGCCGTATGAGGGTTCTCTTTTAATTATGTTTTATAAACATTTATAATTGTTCCATAGACATCTGGTATTTAGTGTAAAGAGAGTGAATTGTTTGGTGGAAGGCATGATCTTCATTCTTCGCCTCGCGGCATTGTGTAATTGAGACATCACAATGTTCCACTGTACATTTCTATCCCTGCGCTAGGAAATCCTATGTAATATGATTGACAAGAATATGTTCTAGATAAATAGTTCATAACTATGAAACTCATAATTATGTCTTTAGATGCTATAGTTTCAGATATTTTTATTTTTTAATCAATGAAATATTTTTGCAAAAGCCTCTTTACATTAAGTGAATGATTAGATGAAGAAAGACCAAAACGACGTTGCAAGGACGACGTGTAGCATATTGTGCATCGGGAAGCGGAACGGGCCAACTGGCCCATACCTTGAAGATGATGATGATGATTAGATGAAGAAATTATCATATTATTTTGCTATAAAATAAAGGTTTATTTTAAAAAGTAGTTCATGTTAGTATGGTGATGTCTAAATGTTAAACAAGGAGCGGCAATAGTGTGAACGTTAACATGTAACGCTGCAAGCATATGAATTTAACATTCAGTCTGTCGGCCGAAGATGGAATTAACGCGATCCGTTGAGGGAACGTTCGTTATTCAGTACACAGGGAGGCGGAGATGTTTTGTGTCAGTCCTATGTTCTCCGGAGGAATAAAAATAATGTGGTGATTGGTCTATGAATGCCAACAAATAAATGTCTCCGTTCTGATTTTTCTTAGCAAAGTGCCCCAATTGAAGGTATGTTCAGGCCGTATCCCAGAAGATAAAATAAACATTTTATAATTGCATGTGCCTTAACTTAGGCCTGCAGATGGTTCTTCTGGGGAACATATTTTTCATGTCAGGTTATACACTGCTCAAAAAAATTAGGGGATATTGTAGAATAACCTATTAAGACTATGTTTTTAGGAACAGTATTAGATGCAATCACTTTCTATTACTCCAAAAGAATGTAAACAAGAGTTTGAAGTCATTACGTAACCTCTGTACCACACCAGATGTCAAAGAGATCCTGATTAGGAATAAGGTAAACAAACAAAGTAGCATTAACATAGGTGAAAATGTTTCTTTAGTATGGTGTATGGTCTCCTCGAACGGCCAGCACTGCCTCACACCTGTGTGGCATTGATGCAATGAGGTTAGCAATGAGTTCTTGGGAGATACGTGGCCACTCTTCCATAAGAGCAATGTGCAGCTCTGGAACAGTTGTGGGAGGTGCTGGTCTGCCTGCAATGCACCTGCCTAATGCATCCCACACATGCTCAATCGGATTTAAGTCCGGGGAGGAAGCTGGCCATTGCATACGCTCGATACCCTCCACTTCCAGCATGTCGTCCACCAAGCCAGTTCTGTGGGGTCGTGCATTATCGTCCATAAAAAGAAAAGAATCACCTATGGTATCAGCATAAGGCACGACAAAAGGTCGGAGAATCTCATCTCTATACTTTACCGCATTCAAAGTACCACCTTGGATAACGTAGAGGTCCGTACGTCCACCACTACTGACTCCTGCCTACACCATCAATCCACCGCCACCATATGGGGATCTTTCACGTACAAAAGCTCGATTGTTTCGTGTCCCTTTTTCTCTCCAGATGAATACACGCTGACTATCGCATTCCACGTTGAATCGCGACTCATCAGAAAAAAGAACTGATCTCCATTCAGCATGCCTCCACCCACGATGTTCCTCCGCCCAGTTTCTGCGATCTCTACGGTGTTGTGGAGTTAACCTGGTACACACCATGGTCCTACGGACATAGAGACCACTTCCATGCAGTCTATTAGGGACAGTTTGAGTTGACAACCCCTGCGTCCTGTTGCTGTTTGAAGTGTATTTCGCAGTTGAGTTGCATTCTGCTGTCTATTCCGACGGGCTGTTAACAAGTGGTAACGGTCATCCCTTGCTGTTGTTGCCCTTGGTCGACCTTGTCCGGCTCTTCTGTGAACAAGTATCTGTTCTTTGAAAATGATTCCAAAGACTGGAAATCACGCTTTGAGACACCCCAATGGCTTGTGCCACCTCTTGTTGTGTCTGTCCAGCTTCCATCCTTCCTATGACCCTCCAAGCCATTGGTTCAGGTAAATCACGTTGTCGAGGCATTACTGTCCCTAAGGCAAGTCATTCACTAACTGAAAACTGGACTGGATTTAAAAACAGCAACAAAACATTCACCTCCACACCACCCATTCACATCAACAGTACAGACACTGCCCTCTGGTATGGTACCGAGGTTACGTAACAACTTCAAACTCTTGTTTACATTATCCTGGAGTAATAGAAAGTGATTGCATCTAATACTATTCCAAAAAAACATAGTCTTAATAGGTAATTCTACAATATCCCCTAATTTTTTTGAGCAGTGTATTTAAATCTGGTGTTAAAATGAAAAACGAGTCATAATGACTTTTTGCAGTGCAAACACACACACACAATGTATCTTGTGAATACAGTTTCACTACTTACTATTAGAGTAGCCTTGGAAATTAAAATAGAGAGGAATTTGTACTTCGTTCGAGAGATCTGAGTAGAGCGCCAGAGCGTAAATCTGTAGAACTTGGGTTGAAATTCCGGTTCAGGTGCATTTTTCTCTTTATAGTGAATTGATTATTTTATGGCAAATACGATATTTTTACATTCGCAATCCTCCCGGTCCGTAATTGTACGGTATATAGGCATGTCTATTTATAAGTAAATTTTAATTTTTTTAGCAGATTTATGGCACTTTAATCATTTAAAATCTAACTTCCAACACGCAAAATTCAATTGTACAATAGAGTAAACCCTGTACTAGTGCCCAGTATAATTCTAGGTAGAGGGATGAGATTAACCCTTATTATTGATATACGGGATACCGACTGACCAAGCCTGTCGTACCGTTACAGGAATATATGAAAATGGGACGAAATGGATGATAAAAGTATGGATAAATGGTGGAATGAGTTTTATGGCAGGGTATGACGGGAGAAACCCCGAAAAAAAACATTCCGTGGCTCTAATTTATTCACTACATGAAGTTGCCGAGACTCGGACCTGAGCCCCAGAAGTGGAGGGCAAGTGTTTACCAATGGTGCCACGAAGCAGCTCTTACTGCAACAGCCTGTTTTATTTTAAAAATAGAGTTGCAGTACTCGTAAATTATAATGCCACAAACATTGGATTTCACAATCGTGAATGTACGATGAGCTCTTTTTCTAGAATGTATTAGCGACAGTCTATATGTTGCGAGGCGGAGAAGCAAGCAAGTTTTCGCCAACAGTTCCATGAAATAATCCACTCGCTTTAGTTCTCATAAAATAATAATTTTAGGATCAATGTTTTTGCTATCATTTTTTTATCTCATAGGTGCACTGCCTGTTCTGTAAATATTGAAATATATTTTCAAACAAACTGTATATTTGTTACTTTTCTGTGAAGTTACTTGACACACTCCGGCGAGGTATACATATACCAGTCCATATCCTAATATAAAATACAGCTTGTTCTTCACTCCAGATATATGTGAATGAGAGGCTTATTTAATTGTATTCCGTATATTTGTATTTGAAAATAAATTGGAGTATCTTCTATGACGTATTAGAATTAAATTGGCGCCTCTGTCAGTTTACGCAAAAAAAATAGTTGCACGTGTTATCGCATGACAAAGTTCCGCGTGCGGCCTTGCCCTACTGACAATGTTTATATTCAGAAATAAAACACGGAAGCAATGTCCAGGCCATGACCCCGTATGCTGTAGTACGTACGTAATATTGCGCTATGTATCCCCATAATCTGCGCATCTGAAGCCCGTATTTACAATGGATACACCCGGGGCTGAATAATATTTTCCCGAAATATTCCCGATTTCCGTGTGAGAAATAAAAAAGTTACAAATTTCGATTTCGCTAAACTTTTTGCGACGTAATATCAATATATAGGATGATGAAATACTATTCTCAAACGTGTAAAGCTTAACGCAGTAGATTATTTCCTAGTTAGACTTATTTTATTCCACCTCTTTCACAGTAGCCACTGCCCGCTCCTGGAGTTTCCGCCATTCCGTATCTTAAAATGTTCATGTTATCTCGGAGATGATCACTCATCCGGGGAGGTCCTTAATGTCCTTGTGTGATCAAACAAAATGTATGTGATCCAGACCAGTCGTGTCCCTACAAAAGTAGAGGTTAAACTAAGAGTTATGTTTATAGACTACAATATTACTTGCTGGAAAATTAATGTTTATCCTTCAAATAATAAAGTGTATCCTATGTCATTAGAAATGTTATTTTCATTTTTATTTCATCGAAATCAAACGTAGCATGTAATAGTTAATTTTAAAAAATTAAGATCGAGTTCTTTAACTAGCAAAATCGGACCACTAGGTGTAGGAGTTCACTTGAAACAAAAATTATAAAATCGCTCTAGCGGTCGAAATTTTCGATGTTTTGCAACGAAACTGAGTATACGGAATTAAAATAAACCGAGGAAGATATTTTCCAAAAATTAGCGACATACGAGTCTTAGAAGTGAGGATTTGCCTGAAACACAAAATTAAAAACTGACGTAGCAATCATGTTTGCTTTATTGCAGTATATACAGTTTAGTTAATCTTTAAATTGGCAATGTACCCTACAAGATACATTAGTTTAATCTATTTAATATTTTTTAAAAAGTAATGAAAAAATGAATCAGCGGGTATTAGCCTATTCAATTTTTTGTCAAAATATACAACAATATACAAATAGGTAATAACTTACGGTTATACATGATGTGGCCATTGCAGGCTGACATTTTTCAGCTGGCATCAGAAATTGAGTTTCTCTAACTTAATAAAAGAAATAAATAATCCGTAAACCAGCAAAATAGGATGATAAATTTGACTTGCTGTACATCACTGACAGGAGCTTCATATCGTCCTTACCCTACTATTACGTTGGTCACAATAGAGGGCTTACTTTTCTTCAGTTTCCATTTTTCCATATATTGCGCTCGGAATGAAATTATATTTGATCGGAACGTTTAGGTAACGCTCGCCAGTCAGTCGCCTCGTCAGAATTTTCCTCCCATTTTATAGAGAATCAGGAATCTCGTCCTATCAACAGTATAATTGTTCGAGAGAATGTGTACCAAGAACAGGTATGGAGTTTAATGTTAATGGTTGTCTTTATATCAGTCATTGTAATTGTTGTATTCCTAATCTGCAAGGCGCCTCCAAGAAAAAAATATTCAATTAAAATAGTGAATAGTTGTAATGACAATTCATTTATCATCTTCCATAAATACCCAGATAGTTTGAATCGACAATTTATTTTTCCTGGAAATGTTGAGCAGGCACACTTTACACCTAGAAGTGCAGAGATGCATTTTCTTACTAAGAGCCACGTGGAATCAGTTTGTTGGTTTCGAAGGGTCGCGAGAAGGCAGAGGAAAATAGTTCTTTATATCTCTTGGTGGAATAATCACTAATTCCGGTGGAAACTAACGAGTCAGTATGAAAGTCCCGCATTCCGAGTATTATGGCGAGAGAGTTAATGCAATGATATTTGTTTCGTATGATTTTCGAATTGGTTATGTATCCTACTTTTTATTTATAGATTCTTTTAATATCTTATATCACATAGTATTTATTTATGATATTGTGAATATAATGAAATGGGTCCTATAGCGAAATTCCAACATAGTATTTACCTTGACGTTTGAGTAAATATAGGAAATAATGTTTATCAGGTTGATCGGCACTGGACTTTGAATCCAGGACTTTTCGATTACGAGTCTCAAATGCTAATTCTTAAGCCAACTTGCTTGTTATATGTATCGTATTAAATTAATTTAAAGATAATTTTGAGAATATTCTAGTGAATCCCCAGCAGGAGTCGCTACTGCACTGGTAATCTGACAGAAAAATTCTACGTTCATGTTACGTTTATTCTTCAATTTAATTGTAAATGGACATTCAACACAAATATATAAATATTGCCTGTAAACTAGAAATTAGTATGAAAATATGAATGCTACCACCAGATAAACTCCAGCGTATGTTAATATTATTGATACCAACCTCTAATTAAAGAGCGATTTGACTCGAGTGTTAGCGTTTGAGACTCGTATTCGAGAAATCCCGGGTTCATATCCCGATACCAACCAATCTGTGTGAGGCTTCTTTCTGGATTTCCTCAACTTCAGTAACCAAGGCAAATAATGGGTTCTAGTTTCATTGCCAGGATCCATTTCACACATCACTACAGAACACAAGGGAAAAAAGCACATAGCACACTCCTTATTGATTACACCTAGATGCTAAAAGTCTATAAATAATTAGGTGAAAATGTTTGCTGCCGCAGCGCTAATGACTATATCGCGTTAAAATGGCCCTCAAATTACGCACGAATTGTTGAGATTGTCTTCGAGATTATTTTCGTTTATCCAACCCAATGCGAATTGAGTAATACCGCTAAATGGAATATTTCATGGTTAGTGAGGGTAATTTCTGTTAGCTTTTAAGTTTAATTGCTATGAGTGGAATCCAATTTTAATAAATTACCAAATTTTGAAAGTTTTTCATGGTAAAGCTACACTTTTCTGCGACTTTGTATTCCCGTCAGGTTTGTAATCTTGCTTTTGCAATCTGTAATCTGCATTGTATTATATGTAATGCATATTGTGTGCTATTTTATTTATTATTATTATTGTTGTTATTATTATTATTATTATTATTATTATTATTATTATTATTATTATTATATCCTATTAAAAAAAAGTAAAGCGATCACACTACAGACCTTAGGAGGGTCTTGGGGTGATGAGGTTATTTATAGGCAATCAGTACTAGTTGTCAGCCCTATGACGGCCGCCTTTTTATTCAGAACGAACGTCTGATACACATTTCTGTTAGAAGCTGAGTTAATCTGAGCCACCAGGTTTATGTCAGTTTTAAAAAAATATTCCCACCGGTACTCGAACCCTTGACCTTCCGGCTTATAGCGTATTGCTTTAACCAACTACACAACGACGTTCCCCCATCGCATTTATTAGGTGATTTCTAATTTTAGCAGATTTCACATTGGTTTAAAACATCTTCCTGTGCCTAATTTAATCTACTGCCATTCTTCTCCATATGTATCTGTTATTCCAATCTCCGTCGTCCAATACTTTTTTTTTTCTTTCTCATACTGCTCAAAACACCAGGAGTCCTCGTATTTTTGGCCGTCTTCTTCTTCCAAGTGGCACTCATTCTAGTATTCTTCTTGGGAATCTTCCACAATTGAAGTTTCAACATTCGTATTTTGTTTAATTACGCTGTTCCTAATTTTATCTCTTGTAGAAATTCCAGCTGAACGCCTCCAAAAATTAATTTCTGCACAATTTGATATACTTACTGTTCTAGATTTCAATTCCCATGTTTGTACGCTGTATGTCATTGTACTCCTTATTGTATTAAATAAGTTCGTTTTTGTTTTAGAACGTGTATTATTATCCCATAAAACACCATTTTGTTTTGATATTGCAGCTTTGCTCTTATTTATCCTTTATGATTTCTATTTCCACTTTTAATGTTTTTTCTCTATTTTCGTACTTTCTTTTGATCAAAAACCACACACACACACACATACGTATTAGGTTGCAAATTACATTATAAAACAATAATTCATCTTTTTTTTTTTGCTTTTTTTTAATTACAGCAAGTAGTCATTTGCATTACAATCCCAAAAACGCCTAAAAGCGATCAGATATTAAATCAGGGTAATGTGTGTAAATTTAAGGGCAATATAAACAAAATGGAATTACGATACAATAATACTGTCATTATAAATCCTAATTAACCCATATCGTATAGTTGAATTAGAATTATCAGCTAACCCAATAGGAACTAGAGAGAAGATAAATGTGTGTGGTTCAGATATTTTATAACATGATGCAAATCAAAAAAAGACGAACGTTGTAACATTTTTTCGTACTAACTTGACTAAACAGTCTCCAATATAGGATTTATATTACTTCATACCCATACTTCACAAATGTAGCTTTAGAGAGATTAAAGGATTCATGCTACATTCCGAAATAGGGATTTAGTCCATGAAATGGCCAGCGAAAGACAGGCGTATATCAGATAAATTAATTTAATGCGAAGGAAAATCAATGATAATGCGTAAATCCTGTAATTACGTTGAAACAGACATACAGAGATTTGAAAACTAATGCAGGTTTGTATTTTTATTACTTGGATCGATTAGATAGATTGCTATCATCAGGTACGGTAATGCTATTGTGTGCTAAAATGACAGTAGTAGGTCTAGTTTATTATTAAGGGAAGATAATTGTGAACAGATGTAATATATTAACTCGCAATCAAAAAGATAAATACTATCTCTGATTCTAGTATAATAGCAGTTCCATTCATTAAGGTAACCTGCTTAAGTGGCGTGGAATTTTATCAACATTTTAGGGTATTGAAATATAGACAGGATCAACATTCTGAACCATCATTATTCATTTACCTGTGGCGATAATCTCCAGCAGAATGAAATTAAATAAATATAGATGGGTTATAAAATAATTTCATTAATTAACTCACTGGCACTATCGAATCCGGAAGTTCATGGTCGCATTGACTTAACCTCTCCATACATGCTTATCCTAAAATATTATTTTCTAATCCTTACCTGTACAATACACCTCCTTAAAACCGTGGTTAATGTTATTCTTCTCACCTTATTCTTTGTCTTCCTACTTTGGAACTTTTCCTCTAATTTTTCTACATGAAATTTCCATAGCCCTCCCTCATTCTCCATTCGTGCCACATGTCCAGCCCAATACAGTCTACGGGACTTAACTGTTTTTTATATCTACCATCCCATGAAGATCATGTAACTGTATGTAGTTCTCGTCTGTTCTCTCTATCGTCCAAAAAACATTCCTAAGCACTTTATTCTCAAATAAACTTTTCTCCTCTATTGAAGTGAGCGACCTTGTTTCGCATCCATATGACATAACTGGAAGGATCGCCGTTTTATTTATAATGAATTCATAGTTGATTTAATTTTTTTTCCACCAGAAACTGACATGCCTGTATTTTCCATTAAAATTCTTTAAATATTAAAATGCCTCTTCGCCCCAATGAATTCGTGTCAAATAATAGAATAGTGGAGTTTCATTGCGGAAAATTCTTCGCATCGCATCGTTCGTTACAAATTAAATTTAGGTCTGAATATAGCATTGGATTTAAATGTATATTGATTTGTTTATTGTACAAGTTCATTAACTCCATATATAGGAATCAAGTAATTTATCGAATGTTATCGAAGCAGAATTAAATGCTATCGAAATTCAATTTCCTCTGCAAATTATCAAGTTATTAGGTATATTCGAAACTAAGATGTTTTATCACTTCCCCACTCCTAAACCTACTTTGTGTTGGTTAAACCTGTTTTTATGTACTTTCTGTCCACTTGAATTATTATCCGATGGAATCTACAATTCACACATTTCCCGAGCAATTCTCTTGATTTATTGTTGTACTGTTGTTTCCATGCTTGCATAACTGTTTTTATGTTCTGAATTTCTGCGATTGTCCAAGTTAAACGGAACTGTTATAAAATAGTGCAATATCTCTCGTTTACGAAAAATCAGTGATATAATTTTCAGCATCTTAGGGCCACAATTTATTATTCTCTGTCTTTCTATGGACGCGCTGATGTATTGATTGGCATTCCGTATATTTGTTTCGAATTCACTTTTTTAGAATCCATTCTCTCGAAAGGCTACTTTCTCGAATGTACAAATATCCGAATTTATTTGCCCGAAATAATTCTTACAAAGCCTTTTTTTCCGTTTATTATCGTGAATATAAAATACGTTAAAATCTAACCAAAATTTGACATAACTATTCATTTATTGAACTGAGTTACAATGTAGGCTATGAACGTCTTCCTGTATCCAAAGTTTTTCTCTCTCTCTCTCTCTCTCTCTCTCTCTCTCTCTCTCTCTCTCTCTCTCTCTCTCTCTCTCTCTCTCTCTTCATTTATTCCTATCTTCCCAATTCATTCACCACCATTGATCTTCTAATCCATGTAATCTTTGATCGGCCTTTCTCCATTCTTCCCAGGGAAGTCCGTTCAAACATTTTTTAGGTAATATTTGCTCAGGCATTCTTATGACACGATCATATCATTCTAATTATTTCTATTTAATGAAGTATAGTACAGAATTGTTTGTCAACCTACTAAAAAAACAGGCGACGGACAAATATAACGTTAGGGTGAGTTTTGTTAGCTTTTTAAGACCGAAAAATATGAGAGTGAATTTTTTAGCCTTTTTAGTTTAATATCAATACAAGGTTAGATTGAGTTAATTTCGTTAGATTTTTATGTGTAAGAACGACAAATACAAGGTTAGGGCGAATTCCTTTGCACAGGGGTGCGCGGCATATTAGAGTATTTACTCATATGTTTTGTTACACTCATAGTAGCATCCAGCTCGTAACTGTCAGTGCTATTTATAATTCTTTGCCCGGGCCCATCAGAGGCAAAGATTGATTCATCTTTCCTATATAGATTCATAAACATATATTAATTAATAATGATTCCTGAAACACACTGTAGTAATGTATGATTCGTTGTTAAACTCAGTATATTATTTTCAACCATGAAAGCTAGACGGGAAAGGGGAGCTAATATAACCTTCAGAAAGCTCGTAAACAGAAATTATACAAGACAGCTGTAGCATAGCTAGCAAATACAATCCTTCTTGTTTACTTAAAATAAGATGTAATATTTCAATTGTACGTCTGAAGTTGAAAAATCAAAACATATTAAACATAGATAGTACTTGATCTTTCCAAAGTTAAAGAAAAACAATAATAATAACAAAAGTAATACTCTTTACACACTCAAACACCCATGCATACATTTTTAGTCCTGCCTAGGATACCCTACCCTGGCTTACCGGACCAAACTCAAAACACGCAGCTCTCCTGGAGCTCACGTCCGTCAGACAATAACCAACTGTTCGAAAGAAATGTATGATCGAATGATACAGTTCACGACTTGTCTGGCCTATTTGAGAGTTCCGAGGTAGAGTTGAAGTTGCGCACTACAAACAGAGCAAAGGGAGGGGTAAGAAGGAGAGTGGGAGTAGAAATAAAGAGAAAGGAAATTGGCATAGTTCATGAATCTCACTGTAGAGGGAGGATAACAGTGCAGATGTTTCGTACCGAAATAGCACTTTCGGTACACCTTTATTAGCTTTTATAAATTTAAGATCTATGCGATTAAACATGAAGTTAATCATTTCGGCTATTCTATGCCAGGTTTCCACATGTGAATATTCGATCAGAGAACAATGAGTGCCAACGTGATAAGACACGTTTCCGTTATAGCCAATTGTCAACATGTTTACTCATATTCTATGTCAGAAGTCCGCCTAAATTAGTGGACAATTTAGAGTGAGAAAATAGACAAGTTAGTGTACAACATATTAGTTTAGGAAAGTGAGGGTGAGAAAATAGGCAAGTTAGTATACACTAGATTAGTTTGGGCAAATTAAGGTGAGAAAATAGGCAAGTTAGTATGCACAAGATTAGTTAGGGCAAGTTAGTGTGAGAAAATGGACAAGTTAGTGTACACCAGATTAGTACAGCGTTCTCTTATTTGTTAGCGTGTTTTGTGAACAGTTGGGTACTCTGTTAAAGCAATGACGAATACATATTTTACATTGTAAATGTGCTCACTTTCAGCTCAACTTCTCGCTTAATTTTAAAGAATTTCGCACATTAAGAAAAAAACATATATTTCTCTCAGGTAATTATTTACATATAAATTGTATGTTCTAAGTTTGATTAATTTTTTTAATGTAGGTTGAAACAAGGCATAGAATCACTCTAATTTCTTATTTTCTTTTTCGGAGTTAATAGGTAGGATTCAGGACACTTATGTTCAGGAGAATGTGTTCACGAAATACCATTTTCGGATAAATTATATTTCGGATCAGTATATTCGGGAATGTGATAGGAAATTACTGAGAGTGTATTTACTAGCATGGTTTTAATGAATATTTTAAAAATAAACAGTGTAGAAAATGTTGAATTGTTACAATAGGACTTGGATCGTTCTCGCACTAAGATATCACAGGAGTAATCTTCCTGCTGACATCTTAACGAGAACAAACTTGCCTGGCGCTCAGCTGCCGAGAAAACTTTGAGATTGCATTAATTTAACGATATTGAGTGACTGGTGTGATGGATGACAATGAAAACTTCCTTTTTATTCACTGTAAACAAAATAGAAATTTTATTTTGTTTTCTACAGAGAAGCGACCATGCCAACATGGAGAATTCGAATGTTCCCCGGGAATTTGCATATCCAAAGCCTGGGTCTGCGATCACCGTGCTGATTGTCCAAACGGGAACGACGAGAAGAGTTGTAGCAAATGTACGTAAGATCCCACTAACGAAGCAATAATTTATTCTTCAAAACAGGTGTACGAGAACAACAATTTCCGTGAGTGGAAGGATCCTACCGGCAGTGTTTTGTTGAGATTGTGAATTCCAGATGTCAGCACTATTGTATGTTTTACAGAGGTGAAGGTGTGCAGCCCAGAGGAATTCACGTGTCGAGCGATGCCCGGAGAATGCGTACCGCTCACGTGGATGTGCGATGACAACCAAGACTGCTCAGACGGATCCGATGAGAAAGCGTGCAGTAAGCGAACACACACACTAACATTGCATGTTTTATTTATCTATTTGCATGTTGCTTTAAACTCTAACATTTATTCCCTTGCTTTCAATTAGCTCCAAATATAGGGTAACCCCTTTCATTTCATCAGTAATATTATAAATCTTATAGGCCTATAATTTATTTTATAAAAATATACAAATGGGTCTGCTAAAATTAACAATAAAAATAATAAAACATTAAAATAATAATATGGAAGCACAAAACGAAATCAAATGAGGAATTTCTATAATATCTATAGAACAATATAGAACTACAGTGGAAAATCTATACTCGTAACTAGAATTTGTAGAGTGACAGTATAGATGAAGCCATTCAGCAGGACAGTTATAACATCATATTTTTTAAACCGTTTTACAGCTGTTCCTATAGGCATATCCTGAGTAATATATACGGAAGTTTAATCAGATCGTAATAAAAGTTTTTGATCAAAACCTTCATTGGTTAAATCAATCCAAATGGATCAATTTTTTTAAAAAGAAAATTATAAGTATTTGCCAGTTTCTCGTTGGTTCAGGAATGTACCTCTGGTTCCTATAACTAAACCTTGAACGGATACGTATCCAGGTGGTATTTATCCTTGTGATAAGGAAGCGGTTTTAAAATTTTGCAAAGTGTTTGCATTTGTGGATGAAAATAAATAAAATATCTGGTGTGAATAGATTTGCAAACATTTATAATTTCAGTTATCTATCTAAACAAAAAGTATACTTTAATTTTAATCAACTTGCCCAAGAGGGTCTGTCAAAACTTACAACGTATACTTGAGAGTATATGAACAAATTCGGTAATTAAAAAAATTAAAACATAGTAACACAAACAATTGTAATTTGTACAATAAGTAGGCCTATAGAACATGTTAGAACTTCATTGTAATCATAATAACTCCATGGCACGATAGGCCTAGAAGCTCCTTGGATCACCAGCCTATTGCTGTCTTCACATCCACATGGGTTAATCATAGATGTTAACGATCTAGTATGTATGACATTTCAGGTCTCCCAGTCATTATAGCAAGGTTTTCTCTAACTGGAGTCGCTACTAATTCCTCACGATGCTGTGTGGTCTCCGATCCCATATTGGTCGAAATTCCGTGAGAAAATGTATTTCCCCATTATAACTCGAACCACAAGGCATCATGTCGACTACGACGCGGGATAGATAGGTAATTCTGAATGAAGAGAAAACTCAAGAATCAAAATTTGGATACTGAGAATATAGGTGATTTCTCAAGATGAAGATACAGCCCTTCAGTATGGTAGTTAAAATTCGTTTGCCATTTCACACTTATATCAGGAATTGTTATTTTTTTATACGAAGAAACGTTTACGGTAGGCCTATGTAAACTTTTAACAATATGTGTTATATGGAGTTAAAAAGAATATTTTCATTTATTAACAAGTAGAGGTATTTTTATAATATAAAGAATATGGTGAATCTATACTAGTATACCATACCTACCCTAAGTACTTACCGTACCGTAAAATTGTAATGGAGTTTAATTTTGTTGAGGACGACTGAGATCACAGGTACACGTCTTATTGTTTTAACTTTTATAGACTAACCTCAACGATGGTTACGAATGCATTTTAAATGTATTAACAGTAAAACTTATACACATTTTATCGTTCATACCGATGTAGTGATTATCTCCTTCGAAGTTAAATGTTCGTATTAATGAACCTTCTGTTCCGTGAAAATAGTTATTTTCATTTGCTCAAATGTGGTTTTGGCTTTTTTATATCGGAGAAATTCCAGCTTCGAAACATGAAATATCTCGTATAATTCTTTATCACTTTTAAATTATCATCATCATCATGAACAAATTCGTTTTAGGCCATGTGGCCTGTACGGTAAACCTAGCGAAGATGGTCTTGATCTTTCCACCGATGTTTTGGTCTTCCTTGGTCCCTATGTCCAGTTGGGGTATATTGGAATGCCAATTTTGGAAGTCTATTTCTTGCCATTCTCCTCAGATGATTTTTCCATTCTTGTTGGTATCTTTGTATATCTTCATTTAAACTTGTTACTCCAAGTTTTCCTCTGATAATAGTGTTCCTTTGGTGATCCAGTCTATTAACTCCTAACAATGATCGTAAGAAGCGCATTTGGCTTACTTGAAGTTTATGAGAGTTTCTTTTATTTAAAATCCAAATTTCACTTCCGTATTTTAGAGCAGCTTTTGATGTGATGTTATG
Organism: Diploptera punctata; assembly: GCA_030220185.1. NCBI lineage: Eukaryota > Metazoa > Arthropoda > Insecta > Blattodea > Blaberidae > Diploptera > Diploptera punctata. Next base: position 250,051 of record JASPKZ010010284.1, on the reverse strand, counting down.
TAATCTTAGTTTTGTCTCTGTCCTCATCTGTTTACCAAAATGTCTTCGTATTACCCCATTCATTTTATTATATTTTTGTAATTTTGAATCAATGTCACTCTTATACTCTGCAAATACACTTCCTAAGTAAGAGAAATCTGACACTTGTTCTATAATTTTTCCATCAATCTCAATTTTCACCCGTTGTATGTTTTTTCCACACATTGCCATTGTTTTGGATTTTGAAGTGGAAATTTTCATATTATATTTGCTGGCAATTTTGAATAATTGATACGCTGCTATTTGTAAGCTATCTTCGGAATCTGATAATATTATTTGATCATCAGCATATAATATTGTTTGAATTATTTTATTCCTAGTTATTGAAATTCCACTATTTACTGTTTGTTTCCATTCTTGCACTATTCTGTTAATATATATATATATATATATATATATATATACATATTAAATAAGAGTGGAGATAGTCCACATCCTTGTCGAACACCTTTGCTTGTGTTTATGTGTTCTGTTATTTCTCCATCTGGTAATTTAATTTTGATTTTAGAATTTTGATATAAGCTTTGTATGGCTCGTATTACATGTGAGTGTATATGTTCTTCATGCAGTATCTGCCAAAGTTTATCTCGGTTTACATTATCATATGCCTTTTCATAATCTATAAATAGTATGTATAGTGGGAGATTAAATTCTCTCCTTTTTTCCATAATTTGTTGCAGGGTAAATATTGCATCTATAGTGCTCCTCCCTTTTCTAAATCCACATTGTTCTTCTTCCAAAAATGTTTCACTACTTACTGATAATTTATTTTTAATTATGTTGGCATATAATTTAGATGCAGTTGGGAGTAAGGTAATGCCTCGGTAGTTATCACATTTGTTTTTCTGACCTTTTTTATGTATATTAATTACTAGACCCGTTTCCCAATCCGTTGGAATATTAAGACAATGCCAAATATTGTTAAAAAGTTCTAATAGTTTCTCTTTCAAGGCAGTTCCTCCATACTTAAAAAGTTCTAAATTTAAATCATCTAAACCTGGACTTTTCCTGTTCTTGGCCTTCTTTAAAACTTCTTCTAGTTCGTCCATTGTTATGCCTGGTTTTTCTATTTCATTTTCACAAGTCAAATTCAAAGTAATTTTTTCAGTGTGAGTGTTCGGTTCTGACCAAAGATTTTTGTAATAAGTAATCCAATCTTGTTTTGGTATCAGATTAACATTAATTTTGTCTTTTGTTTCCATCTGTATTTTTTTAATATTTTAAATCCCTGTCTTTGTGCTCCTGTAATATCACGTTCTAAGGATTTTACAAATTTATCCCAATCATCCCTTCTATATTTTCTAGACAATTTACGAACCTTAGCTCTGAGTTTTTTATATTCTGTATAATGTTCCTCTTGTTTAGTTTGTAAATACACTTTATAGGCTTTTTTCTTTTGTTCAATATTTTCTTTTAATTCAGGATTCCAAGTTCGTAATCTCTTTTTGTTTTTGATTTGTTTATATCCGAGACTCTCATATGCTGCTTCCATGATTGCTTGTTTTAGATTTATCCAGTCCTCTTCAATATCGCCAGTGCTTGTTTTAAGTTTATTCCTTATTCTAGTTTGATATAATATTTGTGTACTTTGGTCTTCCAATAAGTGAATTTTAAACTTTTTTGGTATCTTATTTTGTATTGTCTGCTTGTGTTTTCTTGTGCTGATGTGTTTGTGATATAATTTTATTTTGCTTTCAACAAGAAAATGGTCACTATCAATTTCACTTCCTCTGTACACTCTAGTATCATTTACAGACTTTTCAAATTTATTATTAATTAGTACATAATCTATTATAGACTTTGATCCCCTTGTCGCCCATGTATATTTGTGTATTTTCTTGTGTCTAAAGAAGGAGTTTGTGATTCTTAAATTATTGAATATGCAAAAATCTATTAGCAGTTTACCATTATTGTTGCAAGTTGGTTCTCCTTCTGATCCAATGTATTCTCTTATCGGTTGGTTTCCGACTCTTGCATTAAAATCGCCAGCAATTATGAGATAATCTTGTTTATTTACTTTGTCAATGGTTTCTTGTAAAATATCATAAAATTCTATGGTTTCTGAATCGTTTCCTTCTACAGGGGCATAAATTCCAATTATAGTCAAATTATGTCCTAACATTTTTATTCTAACTGTTACGATTTTTGGAAAAATCCATTGGTAATATAAAATGTTGTGTTGTAAATTTTTCCTTATTAAAATTGCGACTCCTGATGATGCCCAGTTCTCTGCTGGAACTCCAGAATAAATCATTACATATTTTCCTAATTCTTCTGATCCTTTGTTCTTCTTTTTTGTTTCCGAAATAATGGCAATGTCAATTTTTCTTTTGTCTAACTCTACTTCTAACTCTTCTTCTTTATGTGTTATTCCTCTCACATTCCATGTTGCAACTTTGAGATCCTTAATCATTAACCTAGCTATTTCTTGCTTTGTCGTCATCAGTGTGATCATTCCAGTCTTTGCTTAAGTTTCTTCGTGTAATAGGAAGTCCCCATGGGTTGGTTACCAGCCATCCACAGAGCAAAACTAGTGGTAGGGCTGCTACCTTATAGCCTCTAGTCAGGCGTTCAAAACACGGAATTTCCTCCATATTTGATGAAACGGTTATACCGCCGTGACTCGGTCCCCATTACCTCGTTAGTTAAAAGCAGGGTGTACCACGTGCAGGTGAGGTTGAGTATTAGGTAGGAGAGGTTATAGAATGCACATCACTACCTCTTACACCCCATATATATATATATATATATATATATATATATATGTTTCTTTATTTATTTGTATATTACGGTCGAGTTCAATAACCAGGAAAATCGAACCATAGGATCGCAATTTTCGATGTTTCACAACGAAACTCATTATATGCTATTGAAGTAAACCGAATAAGGTATTCTCCAGAAATCAGCGACATCTGACCATTTAGAAGTGAGGATTTATCTGAAACCCGAAATTAAAAATTGACTCTAGCAAAAGTGAATAGATAATATTTAAATTGGGTCACATAATGTAACAATATGCAAATATATAGGCCTATTATGATTTACAGTTTCGTCCACCGCTGTGGTCTCGGGGTTGCGTGCTGCCTTGTCACGCAGCGGGCCCGGGTTCGATCCCCGGTCGGGACAGTTTTTCTGGGTGAGGTTTTTATCGGGGTTTTTCCTCATCTGTAAGAAAACTTTAAGGCCCAAACGGTCCCCGAAATCATATGGCCATCGCAATCATCATCATTCATATTTATCTTAGGTTAAGCTTAGGATTAGGGACTGTCCTGGCGCACCATTATCATCATCATCACCCATCATATCATCGGGGCAACGTAACCCCGCCTTCCAGGCGCCCCAACCTCAGAAGTGGGTTACAAGTACGCCATGCCAGGAGAGAAACCAGGAATGTCGAAAAGACAACCTGGGACATTTGAAAAAAAAAACAATGGTTTACTGTTATGCATAGAGCTGTTATCAGAAATTGAGTTGCTCCAATTTAACAAAAGAAGCATATCAAAGTATGACCACAAATATAACTTGCTGAGAAATTAGCTTACCTCTCGCATTTCCTGCGTAACGGAGTTTTTTTCTTTTTAAGTTGAAAGTCAGATATTGTGGTAGGTAAGGTAGAGTAGCTATAGCTACACCAATGAATAATTCCCTTGAACTTTTTCATCCCAGTCTGTTATTTTCATGTCGTTAAAGCCTATCGATGAGCAAATATCCAAACATCCGCATTTAGAGTGATAATTATTACTAGATTAAATAAATAAAATATTATTATATTTGCAAATCTGTGGTTTTTCGATTATAATTTTACACGCTGTTTAATAAAATGCCATAAATCTGAGGTTGGAATTGAGAAATTTCTATCAAGTCAAGAGAAAAATACATTATAACACTGCATTCTCTTTTTTGCTCCGTTTGCACCTGCTGACAGTTGGGAAACTGTTACCACAGACAATTTCCCCATGCTGCGTACTGCAATGTTAAAAACTGCAGTGAAAACCTTTTTAATTCACATAAAGAGAGATGCCAACACAATTACATAGCTGTATTTAGCGAAGATTATTTCAAAATAACGTTTCAGCTGTAATTTGCCTTTATACAGCGTAGATACCCGAATTGTAGCTGCATATAGCCTTCTGTGTTAGTAAATTTGGAAGCAATGAAGCTACTGACCCAGTTTTCAATAACAGATTAAAAACGTTCTACAAACTTCACCGTTCCTACCTAGTAACACCGACAATGACCATTACAAAAATGTATATAGGGATGTGTATGTCACCGTCATACAAAATCAGACCGCTAGGATTATCCTGAACATGTTGCACGAATGAGGCGCATTGAAACTTTTATAGGAAATGCGGATTGGGAAAGCATCCAGTACACAGGCCAAGAATTAGGTGGGAGAATAAAATCAATCATGATTGAAGGAATTTTAATTATAGTGGAATGATTTGGAAAATAATTAGCCCACGAATAACTTACAGTGAATCTCCGGGCTCGATAGTGTCAGTGAGATTATTATTGGTTTCTTTTTCGAAAATTATACAAAATATCACCCTCAAGATATTCGCCTTCTCCAGTTGAACATCCTCATCTGTAAGTCGTAGTTCGTTCACGTCATCCATCCAATCTTCCCGTTACTAGTATTATTATCAGTTGTTTATTCAGACTGCACCGCGACCTGAAACAGTTAATCCAGTATATTATGGATGAAATATACTCTACAGTGTTATGTGGGTTTAGGGTCCGGCACATCAGATTCTTCTTTCATAACCGAAATCGCAATTTTTTGCGTTGGGCCCGTGGCTGCGAGGAGGGATTACAATCTTCCTGTTGGCCCTTTCTAACCTTTTTTTATTGCTCAGACTCGGGGTCATAAGCCAGCAACCTGGCGGTACACTACTAGATCCCCGCAATCATGTATTTTCAACACCTGTAGGTGCCAACCAAACTATGTTTACTAGCATGAGATGAGATGAAGGGTGGTATGAAATGAATAAATGAGAAATGAAAAGACATGAACGCATATACCGAGACTGCTTATTAGGGGTCTATTATTATTATTATTATTATTATTATTATTATTATTATTATTATTATTATTATTATTATTATTATCATCATCATCATCATCATCATTATTTATATTATTATCATCATCATCACGATTATATATTTTTTCTTCCGCTGTGGTCTCGGAATAACGTCATTACCTCATATGAAGCGGGTTCGGGTTCGATCCCTGGTCGGGACAAGCTTCCTTGCTGAGGTTTTCGTGATTTTTCGTCACCTGTAAAGCAAATGTCGGGAAACTATATGGCCCAAAATAGTCCCAAACACCATTTGGCAATAAAAATCATCAATATCATATTCACCTTGTGTATTGCCTTAAATCTCTGTGCTATCTCTGAGATGACACTTATTGAGTTAATTCCTCGATCGGAGGAAGCCCTACATGTCCTTGTGTGGTCAAAAAAAAATGCATGTGATACAAAGTTTAAACATCCTCTCCCGATAGATCGTGTCACTGTAAGGCCCGGAAATCAAGAACAGGAGAAACCACTATTATTATTATTATTATTATTATTATTATTATTATTATTATTATTATTATTATTATTATTATTATTATTATTAGATTTTAGAAAATAAATGGGAATATAATGGTACTGTACATCAACTATATATAGACTTCAAAAAAGCATATGATTCAATTAAGAGGGAGAAGTTATATAGTATCCTGCTGGAGTTCGGAATTCCTAAAAAGTTAGTTAGACTTATACGAATGTGTCTAAATGACACAAAGAGTAGGGTGCGTGTCGGCAAACAGTTTTCTGACACTTTTGAAATCCAGAATGGATTGAAGCAAGGAGATGCACTATCTCCTCTACTATTTAATTTTGTACTAGAGCATGCCATTAAATCTTTAGAGAATGAGGAAGGCTTACAACTGAATGGTATTAATAAGCTGTTAGTTTATGCTGATGATGTAGTACTACTGGCCGATAGCGAGGAGATACTAAAGGACAACACGCACACACTATTGAGTAACACTAAGAAATTAGGACTGGAAGTAAATATCAATAAAACTAAATATATGGTCACACGTAGAAATACATTATATAATGGAAATGGACAGCTAATGACAAATGAGGGAAATTTTGAGGAAGTGGCTGAATTCAAATACCTAGGAACAATAATCACAAATAGGAATGAGATGCACAAAGAAATTAAACATAGGGTAAATTCTGGAAATGCGTGCTATTATGCATTGCATAGACTTTTGATGTCCCAACTCCTTTCAAAAAACGTTAAGCTGAAAATATATAAAACTATTATTCTACCAGTTATATTATATGGATGCGAAACATGGACTCTTACTTTAAGGGAGGAAAGGAGATTACAAGTATTTGAGAATAAAGGAAAATTTTTGGACCAAAGAGAGATGAACAGACAGGTGAATGGAGAATGCTACATAACAATGAACTACATGGTCTTTATAGGAAGCCAGATGTAATAAAAACAGTTAAGTCTCGTAGACTGCGGTGGGCAGGACATGTTGCACGTATGGGGAATGAAAGACGTGCATGGAAACTTCTTGTAGGAAAGCCAGAAGGAAAACGCCCAGTTGGTAGACCAAGAATGAGGTGGGAGAACAACATTAACTATGATTTGTGGGAAGTAGATTATACAGGGAATGATTGGAAAGCATTAGCTCAGAATAGGGATGTATGGAGAGCTTATGTCCGCGCGGCCATGAACCTACGGATTCGATAGTGCCAGTGAGTAAGTAAGTAAGTTCTTATTATTATTATTATTATCATTATTATTATTATTATTATTACTATTATTATTATTATTATTATTATTATTATTATTATTATTATTATTATTATTATTATTATTATTATTATTATTATTATTATTATTATTATTATTATTATTATTATTATTATTATTATTGATGGTGGTGTTACGGGAGTTGCATGTCTCTGTCCTCATTATGCTGACACAACACGAGGTTCAAATGTCCCTAATTAAGGGAATTTCATTTCCCTGCAGACACGAGGGGAATTGAAAAGACATTGCACACTATCTTGTAGCCGATGCACGTTCGTGCCGTCAGCATCAGTTACAAGTTGAGGTTAGGGACGTCAGAGGGTGGAATTGAAATCAGAAGTTGAATTTACGGACGTCAGGAGCGGATTCGCATAATTTACAAGTTGATTGTACGGGTCAGATGTAGATTTACATTAATTACCAATACTGGGAACCGATTTGTCTCGTGATTGTAGAGTTCACTGCGGCATTTTTGTTCACTAGCCTTAACATATATATTTTTAATTAGGGTACAACATTATTATTATTAGTATTGTTGTCATCCATATTAGTGACTCATTACACATTACATGTATATCGAATTAAATGTATAATTGGTTGCGATGAATTATTTATAAGATGATTCTCTGAAAAGAAAATTCAGTTTGGGATATGCCTTAATCTAATCTTATACCAGACTGAGCACTAATTCCTGAAATTCAAGTGTCATTGACTTTTAACTTTTTACACATTTCGTGCTCTATAAGACAAAAAAAAGGGCTAAGTTATGTTTGACAGACTTTGGGGAGCGTTCGAATTCAGCTGCCCGCCATATATAAGTTTACTTTATGTGACATTTCCCCGGAAGTTACAATTCATAATGACAATAACATACGCAGCACAAAAAAGACCAAATAGCCTACATTATATGGCTAGGATGAGTTTATTTATTTATTTATTTTTAAGTTTAAGATTTTGTGGATTATTCTTACAGTTTTTATCGCATTCCCCAAAGTAGCAAATGTTGTATCCTTCATGCATAGCTACCTTTCAACTTTAAGTATCCTTAATATCGCATTCTAGATTGTTTCTATCACACTTTGCATTCAATTTCAGGCATTTTCAATATTTTTTTCGGACTATCAAAAAACACGCATAAATTCCTAAGACGTTACTCACATATGCTACAATAATTGTGTCTTTTTTTTTACTATTTTTTTTAATTATAGTAGTCTGTCACCTGCTAGAATCCTTCGTGCGCGTATGAGATTAAGGATAACATTAATTACTCGTACTAGCAGGTTCTAGAGTAATCGTTATCGTAAACGATTAACTTCCCTAAAAATGTTCAATTAAAAATCTAAGTTATGATATATATATATATATATATATATACATCCATAGTAATTCTGCCTGAGGGCAGGTCCTTCACTGCAATCATAGCATTTTCATGCTATGCTTGCAGATTTACTAGGGAATTGTAGGTGTGGTAGCTTCCCGTTGTTTTTCCACACCGTGAAGGATGATGATGATGATGATAAGGATGATCATGGCCATATGATTTCGGGGACCGTTTGGGCCTTAAAGTTTTCCTGGCATTTGTCTTACAGGTGAGGAAAAGCCCCGATAAAAACCTCACCCAGAAAAACTGTCCCGACCGGGGATCGAACCCGGGCCCGCTGCATGACAAGGCAGCACGGTACCTCGAGACCACAGCGGTGGATATATATATATATATATATATATATATATATTATGGATGGGAAATATGATCTCTTCCTTTAAAATAGGAATAAAATATTACGAGCATTTGAGAATAAAGTGCTTAGAACATTTTTTGAACCAAAGAGAGACGAACAGAGAGGTGGATGGATAAAACTACGTAACACTCGGCTACACGAGCGTTATGGCAAATGGATGTATTAAAAATAGTTGAGTCTCGTAGACTGCGATGGGCAGGTCATGTGGTACGAATAGGAAAAGAAAATGAGCATAGAAATATTTTGTAATAAGACCAGAAGGAAAGCTCCCAGAAGGTAGATAAAGAATGAGATTGGAGAATTGGGTGAATTATGGAATAACAGGAAAATATTAGCTCAGGATAGGGATGTCTATTTCCACACAACCTGAGTATATGTATATGTGTGTGTGTGGGGGGGGGGCTATGGGCCTATTTGTTGACGCTCTAGCGACTGATTTTTTTTTTCGAAGTGAACATCGGCATATAGCAGTCAATTAAACATCTAAGTTCGACTTCGCTAATCATCAAAATCGGATCACTGGATCTGAGCGTTTATGTGAACAAAAAATTTAGAAATTTCTCTAGCGATAACAATTTTAGATTTTTTAAACGAAATTCGGTATATGCTGCTGAAATAAAAAGAAGAAGGTATTCTCTAAAAATAATCGAAATTCAACTATTAAGTTCTACCTAAAAGCCGAAATTTAAAAATCACTCTAGTGGCACCACTTTTGGTTTTCTCGCAACGAAACTGAATACATAGGAATTAATTAACAAAGGAATTATTATACACCAGCAATATCAGACCATAAATCCGAATTTGTGAGGAATTGGATTAATGTACGCAGTTGCTGCGTGACCGTCTTTTATTTATTTATTTATTTTGTGTTACTATGAAATGATAAATGTGATTATATGAGTGCTTACTTACTCACTGGCATTATCGAACCCGTAGGTTCACGGCCGCATGAACATAAGCTCTCCATACATCCCTATCCCGAGCCAATGCTTTCCAATCATTCCCTGTACAATCCACCTCCCCCAAATCATAGTTAATGTTATTCTCCCACCTCATTCTTGGTCTACCAACTGGGCGTTTTCCCTCTGGCTTTCCTACAAGAAGCTTCCATGCAAGTCTTTCATTCCCCATACGTGCAACATGTCCTGCCCATCGCAGTCTACGAGACTTAACTGTTCTTATTATATCTGGCTTCCTATAAAGACCATGTAGTTAATTGTTATGTAGTCTTCTCCATTCACCTGTCTGTTCATCTCTCTTTGGTCCAAAAATTTTCCTAAGTACTTTATTCTCAAATACTTGTAATCTCCTTTCCTCCTTTAAAGTAAGAGTCCATGTTTCGCACCCATATAATATAACTGGTAGAATAATAGTTTTATATATTTTCAGTTTAACGTTTTTTGAAAGGAGTTGGGACATCAAGAGTCTCTGCAATGCATAATAGCATGCATTTCCAGAATTGAGCCTATGTTTAATTTCTTTGTGCATCTCATTCCTATTTGTGATCATTGTTCCTAGGTATTTGAATTCAGCCACTGCCTTAAAATTTCCCTCATTTGTCATTATCTGTCCATTTCCATTATATAATGAATTTCTACGTGTGACCATATATTTAGTTGTATTGATATTTACTTCCAGTGCTAGTTATAAAATTCCAACCAAGCATTTTGTGGAAAACCGGGGAAAAATTAACCACGTTGGTCGACACTGGAATTCTTGTATACGAGACTCAAAACTAACCGATTTACCTCTTTACTCATCAGTAATCAATTAATAACCATTTATTTACTGCTTATTGACCTGAGAATCATAACAATTGCGTTTCAATAATAAGGAAGCTTAAAAATATATTGTATGTAATATAATTATTTTAACACGTTTTCCACAGAAACGAAGTTTGAAAGGTTACAAACAAGCACAATACTATATGAATTACTTTCGACATGTTTAGCCTTCTTGTAACTGATAAAAGATAAATAACAAATACGTCTTATTAATGATTGGGTCACAATAGACAAGATAACAGTTATTGCTTATGAATGCAGTTGTTTTTAATAAGATGGAATTAGATTTGGCAATATGCAACATATTGAAGCATTATGTCCTAATTTATCAAAGGTTTCGTAACTTGTCATAGGTTTTAATTAATTTTCTTCTATTTAACCTTCAAAGAAAATTATAATGTAGTCTCTGCACGTGCACACTTAACCGAAACTTCTCAACGTTTGTTAGTTCAGCCTGTGTTCATAAACTTCTTATACTGTTATTATATTTTACCTCGACCTATCTTATCCATATCCGACAACATTCATTTCTTGATTGTGTTGCCCGAAATACACTTCAGAATATTTCAAGGTATTATGTGTAATGTTTGAGAAAACTATAAAAAAAAAGTACATTTAACTTTTTGTTTTACTTATTTCTACATCGTAGCTAGTTTCGAAAGAATGTAGGTATTGAGTTGTGCTCGTATTTTTGTTTCATATATCCGTGAATCCTACATACTAGACAGAAAAATGGCCAACAAAACTATATAGGCTTATAAGTGTGTGCGTGTGTATATATGAAAGGGGATATGGTTTTAGTTTCGTAATAATAAAATATCTCTTCCGTACTTTTTTCTGTCCTGCTTTGACTGATTTGGTCTTTTAGCATTTTGTTTTTATTTTCTAATGTGTGGGAAGCTGGCCCACAGCATAAACCCCCAACCTGGAGGACCAGGAAAAATTTCTGTCTGGGTTTTCCTCCCATAGCCTCTGAAGATCCCTCTTCACCGCAAGGCAGCGTTTCTCTATTTCCCTTAGAGATAGGGTTGCCTCTTCCGCCAGATCCGCCGTGTTAAAGGACTCTTGCGCCGACTCTGCCGTTGAGGTCTTCGTCGTAACCTGGCTAGGGGCCCTGTCGGAGCCAACTGAACCCTGGTTATTTAACGAGGTTGTTACTTTTCTCCCCTCCTCCTTTCTCATCCGGGCTTGGGACCGGCCATGGGAGGTCTAAGCATTGAAGATGCCCAAGATCGTAGGCTTTGGAGGTTTGGCACGGGAAGACGGCAGCAGCTGTAAAAACCCGAAGATAGATAGAATAATAAAATAAAAAAATAAATAAAAATTGAAGGTGCAAACTGGTAGTTGTGTGTTAGTTATCTTCACACTTTATAAACTATCACACGTATGAATATTAAAGTCCTGGTTCAGTTTTATCCCTCCACGATATCTTATACACATGACGGTGCGTAATTTGTCACTGTGTCTCGCTGCCATTGATATGGGTCTGCTGCGTGCAGACAAATAAATAGACGTTCTCTCTTCAATATTAGATTCTTTCCTCCAATTTTAAATCTCTAATTCCATTCGTTCTTTCAGAAAAGTTACTAATAACGTAATAGGAATGACTGAGTTGTGGAAAAACTTATATTGAGCAATTGTTTTCTTCAAATAAGTGTTATATAATATGTAGTAGGTGATATGGGAAAATAAAATTAACCGTGATTTGAGTAAGGTGAATTATACAGGGATGATTCAAAAACATTACCTTAGGATAAGGATATATGGATATTTGTAGTTGTATATAATAAAATTGGTCCCGCGCCGTAGCCGAGCGGTTAAGGTAGGAAGCCTTGGCGCAGAGCTACGGGACTTGCGCTGGTTCGAGTCTCTATGGGGGAAGAAATTTTCTCATGGTATTTCGGCCAGTATGGGACCGGTGCCCACCCAGCATCGTGAGGCAATTGGGTAGCTACAATAAGTAGCGGCTCCAGGTTGAGGAACCAGCTATAACGGCTGGGGGACTCGACATGCTAACCACATGTCACCCCTACACTGGCTGTTGATCATCTACCTCTGTGATTGACACATGTAGATGTGAAGGGCCAGCAGCCGGCTGGTAACAGGGCAACCGCTGGAAAGTGGAAAGACCCTCAATCAATCGGAATATAATAAAATTGTAAAATGCAGTACTGCAAAATTTATTTTTTACGTAAATGAATGTTGTGGTTACTCTTAGGCCTTCAAAATGTTATGTTATCAGTCTTTTTCACTTTTATTATCGAAAATACACATCAAGGAATATAAAAATGACATTAACATAAGTTTTTCTCTTGGAAGAGCTTTAAGCGGTGGGTCCCCCAGTTTGAAGCCTTCGCGGGCTCGTAAAATAACCGCAAGCCCGAAATTATTTGCACTGAGCAAAATTTCATCCGTTTTTCTCCATCAAGCTAATACTGTTAATTTCGTGCTGGAGATCGCATTGAGGCTGCGTGTGCCTTAATTTACATGTCACCTCACTGACATCTGTAGATTAAATCCTGGGAAAATCATGACAACGGTTAATTAACTTGGGAATAACCTTTCGCTAGGGGAAGCACCCATCATCTCCATGAGGGATTTACGGGGTACATACATACAAAATGGTACTTGTAAAAATTTATTTGAACAAGAATCGTTGGTACAGTAATGTTCTAAATTGAGGAGGTTCGCCTGAATTCAGATTTAGCCATACAGGCATGATTTGTTATAGTACGGTATTGTGTCACAGGGTGTAATGCGAAAAGCGGGAAATAAGAACTTGTACGGCTGTCAAGTCTAATCCATCCGATCAAATCCGCTACTGGCAGAAATTGTTTGTTTTTCGGAACCAACCTCGTCCATATACTTATATTAATAAAAATACTCAAAATAACAAAAGTAAAGATTTGAGTTTAGATATCGGGACCGTTAAGATGGTGTAAATCGTACACGGGAACTCAACAATTTTAAAATGTTCTATCGGCCTCAGTTTCCATTTTTTCACAGAAGAATGAATGTATAGCTATTTAAATAACAAAGTTAAGTAAAATGAAAGTGGTCCAACATACAGGAGACACAAACTTTCGAACCACCCTTGGGGTTGTAGGTGGTTAAGGCTCCCTCTTTTCTAGACAATCGGTACTGGATGTCACCCTCGTGGGACTATGTCTACCCAGCTTATACTGCACATAACAAGTGTTTGGTTACTCATTTTCTGATTAATAGACTTAGTCGACCCCCAAGCCATGGCGGCCGCCAGAAAGTTTGGGCCAGCTTAAAATAACCCTGACCCCACCGGGAGTCGAACCCTCGATCTTCCGGATTGAATCGTACTGGTTCTACTCCAAGTATAGGCCCACGAACGGTGCCTTTAAGTAACAAAAGAAAGGATTATAGTCTGTAAACCCGGGCAAATTGGAAACCATGGAAATCCTATTTACTGATGAGAGCCTAGTTTAAGCAGGCTCTTGCGTGACGGACCCTACCTTTTTCTTCTCCTCTTCTCGTTTAATACCGTTTTAATTTGACACAAAGATATACATCGGCAGGTTTTTGTACGAAATGCTGGCCGGAATCTCTCAATCTGTAACAGACTTGGCTCATTATGTGTCAAAAGAAATGATTCTCTGGTATGTAACAGGGCATCAAGACGAACCCTTGAAGAGAAGGAAGGAGACTGTAAGCAGGCACTAGGCCTTCTTATATAAGCTCATCCAGATCCTCATGATAACCTCTGGAGAAAAAAATAAAGAAATGAGAGAGCGATATAGGCTGAGGGAAATGAAAAAACATGCGAAAAACGCATATAACTACATTACGGTATAAGATTCGAAAGATCGTTTTAATTAATTATAACTAAAAATCGAAATTATATATTTTATAATATCTGACATCCATCCACAGTAATTCTGCCCGAGGGCAGATCTTTCACTTCAATCATAGCATTTTCATGCTATGGTTTGCAGCTTTACTAGGGAATTATAGGTGTGGTAGCTTCCCGTTGCTTTCCACGCCGGTAATGGATGATAATAATGATAATGATGATAAGGATGGTAATAATGGCCGGATGATTTTCGGGGACCGTTGGGCCTTAAGCTTCGTGACATTTGTCTCATAGGTGAGGAAAAACCCCGAAAAAAAACCCTCACCCAGAAGCCTGTCCCGATCGGGAATCGAATCCGGGCCCGCTGCGTGACAAGGCAGCACGCTACCTCGATACCACATCAGTGGACACTATCTGACATATGTATCTAATTATGCTGGTAAAAATTGCGGAATATTAAAGTAATATTCACATACTAATTTTTTATAAACGTTCTAGATTTGACTATTTAACTCATGTCCAAATGGGAGTCAATGACCAATCACGTGTCAATGAATTTTGTTTTACCACCAATGATATGACAGTCGTGTTTCACCTCAATATTTATCGAATAAAGCATTATGAAGTCGGAACGGGCAACTGCCTAATCCCTGGAGTGATGATAATGATGTTTATGAAAATAAAGAAAGCTCCTCCTTTTTTTCATTTCCTGAACAGGTCAGAACATTGTTTTGCAGTGATGACTCCAACAAAAATATACATTGAATATACCGGTAGCAAATAATGAACATATTCCTTCGAACTTCACATTTAATTATTGTGTGTTCAATAATTGTGTTTTTAAATAATTATCTTTCCGAGTTGTTTACTTCTTCTTTCTTCTTCTTCCTTTCAAGTATTAGGCCAAGGCCTGTTACGATCCTATAGAAAATTTTCCCTTATGGGAAATTCTCATATAAGACTTGAAAGCATAATAATAGTCCCTTCGATTGGTTGCTGGCCAAAGGAAGGCAAGACCAGTGATGGGGCTGCCATCTTATAGCCTCTGGTCAGGCTTTCTGGAGAAGAAAAGAAAATAAAGGAAAGAAGAAATGGAAATTAATTAATATCCTATAATGTTGGTTATAATATACAGTTTTATGTGTTTCGTTATTTCTCCACTAGGGTGATTCTTATAGTATTGCGATCCTATTTGGCAATACATTATATGATCCAAGTTGCAGGGAATAAACAAATGTAACATAGCCATACATTTCTGATTAGTTTTCAAACATTGCCTTTTAAATTAAATATATACATATTTTAAAATACCGGTAAGCATATTTAAATAATGAGTTTTAAGTAAATAGCTTAATTTTATTCGTTAAATAGTCCTAACAAATACCACTCTTGATTTCCAAATCCTCTAGATAAATTCATGAGTCACGAAGTGACTCATGAATTTATCGATGATTTGGATCACTCATGACATTACTTATGATTAGGGCAAGGAATCTAATGACTTATAAATTGGTAAAAAATGCATTTATGACCCAAAAAATACAAAAAAATAACCAATAAAAAGTTAAGAATCACCAATAAAAATACTATTTATTAGATTAAGTACTCACTTGATTACTGAATTAGGCCTACATAAAATTTAATTTAATATCTAAATATTAAAAGAAAAGTATTTAAAAATACATGTTACTGTACCTTTTATTGCAGAAAATCCATTTCAATTACACAGTGCACTTTTACAACAATTTTGAATTGCACTTAACAATCAAAACTTGGCGGAGATTCTCAAACATAAATGATTGTCTATTGTCTGCTAGTACTGACTTATAAATGGAAAAGCTCCTTTCTACTTCAACAAAAACAATTGGAGCATACTGAAAGCAAGCAATATCTCCTGGATTTAACTCACAGTCAGCAAGAGAAAAATTTTCACCAGACAAAGCTCTGCCAATTGTACACAATATTGTGTACCTCTTGTTCTTGGTTATACATTTCTTTATTTTCATTGACACTGTATGACCCACTTTACCACATGCACGACTCAAAATCATGCACCACTTTATCCACTATTTGTAGCTGTTCCACTAATGTCACTTGGGATTTTTCCAGTGAAGTTATGGCATCAGGAAGGAATCCAAAATTAGTATTTATGTAAGAAAGTTTACCAGCAATTTCTTTATCAGCTAACAGTTCTTGTGCCCTTTTTATTGACACAGACTCACCATTATCAAAAGAATCGACCACTTTCTTCACAACGTCGAAATTCTTGCAGGCAAATTCAAAACAGGCAAAAAGGGCAATTGGATTTCTGGAGCATTCTGTTTTGAATGCGAAAATTCGAGAGGGAGCTTTCAAGAATACTTTCTTCACGCATCCAATTAATTTATCCACTTCAGGAAAATTTGCACGTACTTCTTCCGCGACCCGGTGTAATGCATGCGCTAAACACGTCACATGCACCATTTTTGGGTACAGTGCACTTAAAGAAGCAGCTGCTTTCATCATATAGGGTGCTGCATCTGTTACAAAAAACAATACAGTGGAATTTCGAATCCCATCAGGCCAAAGTATTCTCATTGCATGGTCAAATACTAAGCTGTTTGTTGAGTAGTTGACTTTGTACAGCTGCTCACAATGTAATAGATATTGTTCTCCAGGGCTGTGTGCTTCTAAAACTCTAACAATAACATTCATTACATAACGACCCATAGAGTGTTGTCTCATCAATGGATACGAATACATTTCTTTCTCCAATCCTTTCTCTTATTATGTGCAAAGTTTTGTCATAGCACCGAGCTACGTAGGTTCTTCTCAATGTTCTGAGATCTGGAATTAATTTTCCGGTCTCCTCTTCTAAGAAAGTTCACAGGTTAGGGAGATTCAATTTGTGAAGTGGAATATCAGCAGATAGAAAAGCTTCACATAGTTTCTCGCAAAATGGTGAAAACGTTGAACAAGTTTCCCCCAGAGGCATTAGCACTGGATTTATTTCCAAGTCGCTGCAGACCACGTTTATCTTTCTCCCGTGACATGTGTTGTTCTACCGTAAACTTTTTTTCAGCAGCCACTCTCATATAGCAAATCTTGCAGAATAAAATACGACCTTCCGTTAAAAAAATATTTTCTCCATATTTTGAAACAAATTCCTTTAATTTAACAATATTACTTTCCTTTTGTCCCGCGCCGTAGCCGAGCGGTTAAGGTAGGAAGCCTTGGCGCAGAGCTACGGGACTTGCGCTGGTTCGAGTCTCCATGGGAGAAGAAATTTTCTCATGGTATTTCGGCCAGTATGGGACTGGTGCCCACCCAGCATCGTGAGGCAATTGGGTAGCTACAATAAGTAGCGGCTCCAGGTTGAGGAACCAGCTATAACGGCTGGGGGGCTCGACATGCTAACCACATGTCACCCCTACTCTGGCTGTTGATCATCTACCTCTGTGATTGACACATGTGGATGTAAAGGGCCAGCAGCCGGCTGGTAAAAGGGCAACCGCTGAAAAGTGGAAAGACCCTCAATCGGACTTTCCTTTTCTTTAGGCATTATACTCTTAACCTGTTCATACAGATGGATAGAAACAACTGACCACTTCACTTAACAGCATAACAATGGCAGTGTGGGCAAATTCATTAAGCACATTCCTTGAAAAATAGAGGTATTACACATCCAAGTTAACTGTTCACGGGCGGAGGGGAAGAGTTTTAGCGCTAGTGTCGCCGATCTACTGAATCTGTGGAAGGGATGTAGGAGAAAACTGTACATCCGATCACGTATTGAAATTTTTCAACTTCGAATGTGGGGGAAGAATCTCTAAATACGTGTGAAAGTTCTTAACATGGTTGTCAAATTAGTCATTTAAGCACGGAACGCTCAAGCGGTCGGATAATTTAAAATCACAGTATTTGTCGTTTCTCTTTTACCACCCTCACATTAAATCACAAGTGGCAACATGCAATGAGAAGGGCTTGGAAGGGACGCTCATTCCTAGACGTAACCCCAAAAGTAACAGGGTTGTCAAGTTAGTCATTCTGGCACTGACCGCCACGCCGTATCTGGTTTGGTTGTCTTTTGGTACCGACGAGAGAGTTTACTCGTCTTGACCCAAAAGATGAGGTGTTGGTCTGGAGGTGGTTGGGGAAGGTTTTCGCAAAAAGAGTAGTCCTCTTATTGCGGTGTGAGTTGTGTGATGAGGGTGGTTATAAATGCTAGGAGATTAGGTTTTTGGAGTATTAGTATGATTAGGGACATGATTTGTTGAAGAGAGTCGGGGGGGAGTTGTGTGATGAGGGGTATGAATTGTTGAATATAGGGATTGGATAGGATTTGGAAAAGAAGAGGGGAAGTTGGGGGGGGTTGGTGGGTTAGGGGAGGGTAGTGTAGGATTGGGGACTGGATCGGGGTTTCTTGTGGGTGGACTAGGTTTTTCAGGAGTCTTTTGCCTAGTCGGTTGTTGCCCTGGTCGCCTGGATTGTAGGTATCTTTGGAACACGGGACACTGCCGATGGCTCGCCGCGTGCTCCATGCTGCAGTTGCTGCATTTCGGTGAAGTTTGGTCGCATTCAGCTACCTTGTGTTCTCCCGAGCACCGGACACATCTCGTCGCCCTGTAGCAGTGCTCCGCGATGTGTCCGAATCCCTGGCAGTTGAAGCATTGTGTGCCTGTTACCGGTTTCTTGTATGGTTCCAGGCGGATTTTGATGCCAAATAATTCGTCGAGCTCTTTTAGTTTTGTTGCTAGGTCCTTCGTTTTTTGAAATGTCAGGATGTAGATTGGTAGGTAATTTCCTTTGACCCAGCCGTCTTCTCGACGTTGTCGTACTTTGTATAGATGTCGTGTTGTGAGGATTGACATCTTCTTGTGAACTAATTCGTTCGCTACTTATTGTGGTGTTATGGAGGCTGGTATACCTTTCAAGGCAGTCTTGAATATTGGTGGTCGGCCATACCCGTGGGTGTAGAAAGGAGTTTTTGCTTCCTTTAGGTGGTTGAAGGCCACATCGTATGCTTTCTTGGTGGTTGTACGTATCGTCAGACGGCTTTTGCTGTACCGCATTGATACGTCTTTCCTATTGCCGGCAGTGATGCACTCCAGCTGGTAGGGGGTGATGTTCTCGATGGTGGCCACTATGGGTGGTGGCGTTTCGTCCTCGTCGTTGTCTAGGTGTTCGAAGAGGTTTCTGGTTTCGATTGGTGCGTAGGTTCTCTTGGTGCGGTTCTTCTTAGTGGTGTGCCGGGCGGGTGGCGAGGAGAATCCCTCCTCATCCGCGCCCTTGCTGATTGGCTTCATCGTAGTCAGTCGTTTCGGCGTAGTGGGTACTCCAATGGTGTGTTGTATCCACGTCGATAGCTACCTCGATGATGACCGCGCAGAACGACGGATCATTAAAATACATAGTATTTGTCAGCTCTCTACCTGCCAATCAAACAACATGATACAAAGGACAGGAAGTGGCAACATAGTAAGGAATAGAAAGAGAAAGGCAGTTTGTTAGTTAACATGTTTTCCGCCTGCACAAAACACTTGGATGGGTAATAGAAGCTAGCATAAGCTCTAAGTAATTGAATAAAATTCCTAGAAGTGGGCACGTTCATTATGCACATACCTTAAAAAAAGGGGGTAGTAGTTAGCAAAACATCTATTTGACTCCAAGAAATTGTATTGACAGAGAAAAATACTGAATTATAATAAAAATCTCAAATCAAATACAAATAATGTCACAACCTTCCGGAAAAGTGTAAAAGATGCTCAAAATGACCTAAAAATTGCCAAAAAATGACCTATCCCTAAAAAGTTAAGAAAATGCAAAAAATTGCGTTTATTTAATCTGTTTTTTAATGTCATACATTTCGATTTATGCAAGCAATGTTTAAACCTTCATAAGGAAAAGATGCAAAATCATTAAATACCTTGCCCTACTTATGATAAATATATGCACTGATTTCCATATTATACATTTAAATAATCTATGATAAAGTAAATGCAGACGTCACTACACTTTTGGGACTCGATTTTAATTTTCATATTCAAATATCACATCCCGAGTTTCGTTGCAAAAATGAAAATGGAGGCTCCTAGAGGGATTTTTTAATTTCGCCTTTCGAATAAAGCCACACTTTTAATGGTATAATTTTTTCTGATTTTCGGATAATACTTTTCTCGTTTTATTTCAGTGGCATATATCGATTTTTGTTGCGAAAAAAAAAACGAAAATGTTGACCGAAAGAGTGATTTTTTTTTTAATTTCGCTTCAGGTTAATCTATACACCTAATTTTACTAGTTAACAAACCCAACTATATTTTATTTTAAATCGATAGTTATATAGGGTTTGATTACAAGAAAATTGTTGCCGCAAGAGCGTTGAACAGGCACAAACGAGCGCGTTTACACACACACTAAAATAAATTAAGCATACGATTCGTTTATTGTCTGATCTTACGATATAAAAGTTGTGATATGTTTAATGACTAAATACTGCTTAAAAACCTGCTCAAAATAGTTTAAAAACACGTTATTAGCACGCTAAAATTTACGAATTAATTTATTTGTTAATTTACATAAACACATGCACCCCTCCCCAAAAATTTACACAGACCCATGCCCCCCCCCGAAAATCTGTCCTGGAACCGCCCTTATCAACTAGTGATTAATTGTGTAAGAAACACACACACTCACACACACACACACACACACACACACACACACACACACACATATATATATATATATATATATATATGTAGTAGGAACGATGAGGATCTGGAAAAAAAAATTCATGGACACAACCTTATAACTATTTTCTTTCTTGAAATTCTCTAAAACGGACGAATAAAACTTAATATTGACAGCGTAAAAAAACAAAACTTCCAACTGACAACTGATTGGACTTAAATGAGCAAGTTGAAGGGCGCATAACATCAATAGCTGCCACTGTTATATGTTTCCAGTTTGAAGCTCATATTTTTCATAAGTAATGCCACGAGAATTTGGAAATCAAGAGTGGCATTTGTTATGACTATTTAACGAATAAAATTAAGCTCTTTACTAAAAAATAATTATTTGAATATAGTTACCGGTGTTTTAAAATATTTATATAGTTAATGTAAACGGCGATGTTTGAAAACAAATTAGAAATGTGAGGTTATGTATATTCACTGCAACTCGATCATATTATTTATTGCCAAATATGATCCCAATATCGTAAGAATGCACTCTAGTGGAGAAATAATGAAACACATCAAACTATTATAATCAACATTATAGGTTAATCATTTATATTTTGAATAAACAACTCAGTAAAATCACTGAATCTATTCATTATTTGCTATATTCAATGTATTTGTTGGAGAAAAAATAATGGTCTAATCTGTTCAGAATATTAAAAAAGGAGGAGCTTTCTTTATCACAAAAGCAGGAGCTGATAAAGAGAAATCGATAAAGAGCGAGGTGAAACACGACTGTCATTGGTGTAAAAGAGAATTCATTGAAACGTGATTGGTCATTGACTACCATTTGCGACATGAGTTAGTCATTCTAATTATTAATTTAGTTTGACATAATATTTATTTAATTTCATATTTCATAAAAATTATTTGTTTCATGGGGGACACAAGGTAAATTACAGAATATGGCAAACTGTTTTAAGACGCAGTTTGGCTGCCTAGGTCGGCGAGGCGCCTGGTTGGTTGTGGAGAATTGAGCAAGTCCCGCAATTATCTGCAATCATAGCACAACTTTCTGATAATGGTGCTTAATTTGGGGTTACCCTACTCGGTTCCTGCCCACTGCTTTCTCTCTCTTTCTCTCTCTCTCTCTCTCTCTCTCCTCTCTCTCTCTCCGTCTCTCTCTCTCTCTCTCTCCTCTCCTCTCCTCTCCTCTCTTCTCTCTCTCTCCTTCTCTCTCTCTCTCTCCCCTCTCTCTCTCCCCGTCTCTCTCTCTCGTCTCCTCCCTCTCCTCTCTCTCCTCTCTCTCTCTCTCTCTCCCCAGCTCTCTCTCTCTCTCTCATTTTATTTTATATGTACGTGTGTGGTTTCTTTGCATATTTATGTCCATGTGTATGTGAATGCTACTTTGGTTTGGCTGGAGTATTTGTTCTGCGTGCTTGTTTATTTCTGAATGACTTGGCATGACGACCGAATGCTTCCTTGTGCAGTCTCCAATTTTGCTTTTGCTGCTGAGAGTGTATGATTTATATTGTAGTTGCCAGGCTAGCGCATGAATGGTTTTCCGGAATGTTATACGCTGTCTGCAAGAAATTTGTATGTCCGCCCGGATTTGAAGAATTTAGTAAATTGAGCAGCATCAATATATAGTAACAAGAGGCATATTAGAATTTATTATCAATACATTATTTCTTAAAACATAAAAAAAGGCGACAAAATAAAATGTTTAATTTAATTCTGCGTTGTGAAATGTTAGTTAATGTTATGTTACGTTTCCATACGTCATACTGCGGTTACAAAATATTGCGAGTGCTACAGAATTGTGGTAAAGTCTACATACGTATATAATGTTCTCTAGGGGTTTCCAAAATGTTGGGCGTAGCTCCAAATCCGAACACGTCTCCCCTGTCAAAATAGAAATATGTCAACAAACATACACGTGTCCATATAGCAAGGGCTATCACTGTATTTATTTTATTATTCAATAGGCTGTTCTGTGGCGAAAGAGGAAGTCACTCAACCTTCACTTCTGGGTCCCGAGTTCACGTCTCCAATTGGGTTTCTTGATGGACGAATCGGAGTCAGCGAAGGTTTCTCTCGGAATTTCTTCCGTCGGATTCCTAGAAAAAAAAATGAACCACTTCTCCTTACTCATGAGTCATGGCATCCATTTCGTTTGATTTCATTTGGTTTCATCTGCTTTTATGATGCTGCGAGAGGCATGATCAGTCGGAATCTGTATATATCACGGACGTTCAATAATGGGAACTTCCCTTAACCTGGCATTACTTCAGGACATAAGTAGGAATTACTTTAACATTATTATAATTTATCAGTAAACTTCTAATCACAAGTTTCACTCACAATTAATCTTCTTTCAATGTTTATCTCAGTCACAATTACTTCACAGTCACTGATGAATCCGTTCACCACAATTTCTCGTACATTTAACTTCTCGCCGTCCAATACAAGACTGATTGGTGTCTAGGTTTGGCCTAATTGATATAGGCGCGAGGAACTTTCTAGGCATTGGTTCGAGGTACTTCGAACCGTAGAAGCCTCTGGCCACTGATCTTTCCCGAACGGCGAAACAGAGACTCGTAGAGTCGTCTAGAATGAAGGCATATACAATTCGATGTTTGCGTGGGTCTTTTGACTCGCGAATGGAGACTATCAAATCTATTCTAACCAATCCAAGACCAATATTCTCGCTTTGCTAGCGTAACTTAAACATCACTATACTTACATACTTACTCACTGGCGCTATCCAACCCGTAGGTTCATGGCCGCGAGGACATAAGCTTTCCATACATCCCTACCCTGAGCTAATGCTTTCCAATCATTCCCTGTATAATCTACTTCCCTCAAATCATAGTTAATGTTATTCTCCCACCTCATTCTTGGTCTACCAACTGGGCGTTTTCCCTCTGGCCTTCCTACAAGAAGCTTCCATGCAAGTCTTTCATTCCTCATACGTGCAACATTTCATGCCCACCGCAGTCTACGAGACTAAACTGTTCTTATTATATCTGGCTTCCTATAAAGACCATGTAGTTCATTGTTATGAAGTCTTCTCCATTCACCTGTCTGTTCATCTCTCTTTGGTCCAAAAATTTTCCTAAGTACTTAATTCTCAAATACTTTCCTCCCTTAAAGTAAGAGTCCATGTTTCGCACCCATATCATATAACTGGTAGAATAATAGTTTTATATATTTTCAGTTTAACGTTTTTTGAAAGGAGTTGGGACATCAAAAGTCTATGCAATGCATAATAGCACGCATTTCCAGAATTTACCCTATGTTTAATTTCTTTGTGCATCTCATTCCTATTTGTGATTATTGTTCCTAGGTATTTGAATTCAGCCACTTCCTCAAAATTTCCCTCATTTGTCATTAGCTGTCCATTTCCATTATATAATGTATTTCTACGTGTGACCATATATTTAGTTTTATTGATATTTACTTCCAGTCCTAATTTCTTAGTGTTACTCAATAGTGTGTGCGTGTTGTCCTTTAGTATCTCCTCGCTATCGGCCAATAATACTACATCGTCAGCATAAACTAACAGCTTATTAACACCATTGAGTTGTAAGCCTTCCTCATTCTCTAAAGATTTAATGGCATACTCTAGTACAAAATTAAATAGTAGAGGAGATAGTGCATCTCCTTGCTTCAACCCATTATGGATTTCAAAAGTGTCCGAAAACTGTTTGCCTACACGCACCCTACTCTTTGTGCCATTTAGACACATTCGTATAAGTCTAACTAACTTTTTAGGAATTTCGAACTCCAGCAGGATACTATATAACTTCTCCCTCTAAATTGAATCATATGCTTTTTTTAAGTCTACATATAGTTGATGTACAGTACCATTATATTCCCATTTCTTTTCTAAAATCTGTCTTATACTAAAAATCTGATCTGTTGTAGACCTGTTTATTCTAAATGCACATTGATGATCTCCTAGAATGTCATCAATATAGGGAGTAAGTCTGCTTACTAATATATTTGTATGAATTTTGTAGGAAGTTGAAAGTAATGAGATGCCCCTGTAGTTGTTGCAATCAGTTTTATCTCCTTTCTTATAAATTGGTAAGATGATAGACTCCTTCCATTCATCTGGAAGAGCTTCTTTTTCCCAAATCATACTAAGCAACCAGCGTATCTTGTCCATCAATTTTCCTCCCCCTGATTTTATCAGTTCTGCTGGGATCTCATCTGAACCTGATGCTTTATACAGCTTAAATTTTTCAATCGCCATTTCAACCTCTAATACACTTGTTCTGCGAATAGCATTTCTGCTGTCTATAAATTATCCTCCTCAATGTCCTGTTCTATATGTACATTTAATAGCTGATTAAAGTAACTTTTCGATCTATTTAATATACTCCTGGAATCTGCAATCATATCCCCATTTTCATTCCGAATTATGTTTGTTCTAGCCTGAAACCCTTTCTTCTCTATACTAATTCCCTGATATAATTCTCTATTCTTCCTATTTTTTGCATTCATTTCAAGATCATTAATCTTCTCTCTCAAATATTCCCTCTTTTTACTCTTTAGTAACTTGATGGTTTCCCACCTAATACTACCTAGTTGCTCTAAATTTACTTCATTTGGCTCGTGTAACCATTTCATTTTTTGAACATCACTATATGACACATAATATTATTATTAAAAAGATAGCATATTTCATTAGTGCAGCTGAATAATGTTACTAACCTCTGTCAGTTCAGTAAGATATTCATGTTGAGAGGTGTCCGTTCAGAAAGATATTATTTTCCAGAGGTGTCAGTTCAATAACATATTCATGTTGAGAGGTGTCAGTTCATTAATATATTATATTGAGATGTGTTAGTTCAGTAAGATATAAATGTTGAGAAATGTCGGTTTAGTAAGATATTCATGATGACAAGTGTTAGTTCTGTAAGATATTCATGTTGAGAGGTGTCAGTTCAGTAAGATATTAATGTCGAGACGTGAGGCTTCAGTAAGATATAAATCTTGAGAGGTGTCGGTTTAGTAAGATACTCATGTTGAGAGGTGTCAGTTCAGTAAGATATTCATGTTGAAGAGGTATCGAAGCAGTGAGATATTCATGTTGAGAAGTGTCAGTTCAGTAAGATATTCATGGTGAGAGGTGTCAGTTCAGTAAGATATTCATGTTGATAGGTGTCAGTACAGTAAGATGTTAAAGTTGGGAGGTATCATTCAATGTTGAGAGATGTCATTTCAGTAAGATATTCATATTGAGAGGTGTCAGTTCAGTAAAATATTCATGTTGAGAGATGTCGGTTTAGTAAGGTATTCATGTTGAGAGGTGTCAGTTCAGTAAGATATTCATGTTGAGAGGTATCTGTTCAGTAAAATATTCATGTTGAAAGGTGTCACTTCCGTAAGGATATTCATATTTGGGGGTTGTCGGTTCAGTACAAGATGTTAATTTAGTAAGACAATCATGTAGAGAGGTGTCAGTTCAGTAAGATATTAATCTTGAGAGGTATAGATTCAGTAAGATATTCATGTTGAGAGGTGTCAGTTTAGTAAGATATTCATATTGAGAGGTGTCAGTTCAGTAAAATATTCATGTTGAGTGGTGTCAGTTCAGTAAAATATGAATGTTGAGAAGCGTCGGATTACTAAGATATTCATGTTGAGAGGTCTCGGTTCAGTAAGATATTCATGTTGAAATGTATCAGTTCAGAAGGAGTTTAATGTTGAGAGTAAATCAGTTCAGTAAGATATTCATGTTGAGAGGTGTCGATTCTGTAAGATATTAATTTTGAGAGGTGTCAGTTCAGTAACATATTCATGTTGACAGGTGTCGGTACAGTAAGATATTCATGTTGAGAGGTGTCAGTTCACCAAGATATTTATGTTGAGATGTGTCGGTTAAGCAAGATATTCATGTTGAGAGCTGTCAGTTCATTAAGATATTCATGTTGAGAGGTATCGATTCAGTAAGACATTAATGTTGAGAGAAGTCAGTTCCGTAAGATATTAATGTTGAGGGATGTCAGTTCAGTAAGATAATCGTGTTGAAATGTGTCATTTCAGTAAAATATTAATGTTGAGAGGGGTCAGGTCTATAGCATATTCATGTTTAGAGGTGACAATTCAGTAAGATATTCATGTTGAGAAGTGTCGGTTCATTAGGATATTCATGTTGAGAGGTGTCGGTTCAGTAAGACATCCATGTGAGAGGTGTCGATTCAATAAGATATTTATCTTGAGAAGTGTCATGTTAAGAGGTGTCAGTTAAGTAAGATATTCATGTTGAGCGGTGTCAGTTCAGTTAGATACTTATGTTGAGAGGTTACGGTCCTGTAAGATATTAATATTGAGGTATCGGTTCAGTAAGATATTCTCGTTGGGAAGTATCAATTCAGAAGATATTCATGTTGAGAGGTATTGGTTCAGTAAGATATTAATATTGAGAGGTGTCAGTTCTGTAACATCAATGTTGAGAAGTATCCATTCAGTAAGATATTCATGATGAAAGGTGTCAGTTCTGTAAGATATTAATGTTTACAAATCTCGGTTCAGTAAGATATTCATGTTGAGAGGTATCGGTTCAGTAAGATATTCTTTGTGAGAGGTATCAGTTCATTAGGATATTCATGTTGAGAGGTGTCGGTTCAGTAAGATATTAAGGTTGAGAGGTATCGATTCAGTATTGTATTCACGTTGAGAGGAATCGATTCAGTAAGATATTAAAGTTGAGATGTGTTGGTTCAGTAAGATATTCATGTTGAGAGGTGTCGGGTCAGTAAGATATTCATGATATTAGGGGCCTTGCACTTTCATCTTTCCTCTTATAATATTATTTATAGTTTTCTCACTTTTGGAATTCTTGCTGATCATGTTATGTAGGCCAATAGGCTGGTAATAATAATAATAATAATAATAATAATAATAATAATAATAATAATAATAATAATAATAATGATAATGATAATAATAATAATAATAATAAAAATAATAATATTATTAATAATGGCTGCTTTAGCTCTTTTTCTACATAAATTGTGTATATCAGAATGAGCCAGAAGTTATGATCTATTGCTATTTTAGTCGATTATAGTCGAGATTCTTTTCGAATTTCTAGGATTAGTTCTCGTTCTCCTAAGCAATGCAAGTTGAGTTTATTCCACAAGATGGAGTATTTTAAGGTTTTGTATTATTTGTGTTCGCTTTTTTTTTAATTGCTTCGTGTGGGATCCTATTGTAATAAATTGCTAAATTTCTAAAATGTTTTCATAGTTCAGTAAATTTTCATGCGATGTCATATTACCTATATAGGCCTAAGGTTTGTAATCTTCTTGTTTTCAAAACCCGTAATTTGTATCATACTCTATGTAATGCATATTTCTACAATTTTTTTTATCATTTTTGTTAATATACTGTCGCATCCTTTAGATTATTTATACTTCTAACTTATTTTGTCAATATTTTACATAATTTCTGCTACCAAAAAGACATATTCATGAAGAATTTAAAAATGAAATTGTCTATACTATACTAAAAATCAAGAATCAACTAATACTTCGAATTCATGATAATTGAAAATGGGGATCTTATCACGGTGTAGAATGTTTAGAAATTCTCTTACAATTTGATATCTGTTAGTAATGTATCTGCCGTCTGTAATCGAACGTAGTTTTAATCATGTAAGTTCTAGGTCTTTAATCTAGAATGCAGTTTCTCAGGTTTATCATTATTATTACATTTCATTAACTTAGTTTCACCTCTCACCTTATGGGTACTTTTTACATGCCACACGCCATCCGGGCCTTACAGTGGCATCACCTGTCGGGAGAGGGATTTTAAACTGTGTATCACACACATACTTTTTGACCATATAAGGACATGGAGGGCCTCCCCGATTGAGTTACCAGCTCAATGTAAGGGCCACCTCCGAGATAAAACAACATTAACACGAAACACGCCATCCATACATGATATATTAAACAAGGCTAATATGATGATTATGATGGCCAGATGATGTTCGGGGGCAGTTTGAGTCTAAATGTTCCCGAATATGTGTCTTACAGATGGAAAATAAATATTTATGATTATTTTTTAATTCTACTTATTTATAGGCGCTTTAACGTCCAATGTCATATCAAGTATATTTTGTTAATAATAGTAAGGAGTAGTGAATATTATGAAATGGTTACTTGGTAAGAGAATTTCTTTTAACATTTGCCACTCCCACCTCCCCCTCTCTCTCTCTCTATCTATCTCTCTATCTCTCTCTATATCTCTCTCTATCTCTCTCTCTATCTCTCTCTATCTCTCTATATCTCTATATCTCTCTCTATCTCTCTCTCTATCTCTCTCTCTATCTCTATCTCTATCTCTATCTCTATCTCTCTCTCTCTCTCTCTCTTCTCTCTCTCTTCTCTCTCTCTTTCTCTCTCTCTTTCTCTCTCTTTCTCTCTCTTTCTCTCTCTCTCTCTTTCTCTCTCTCTTTCTCTCTCTGACGAAAACCAGAAAAAACCTTTCAGTAAATTTGGTCGGCATCGGAATTTTAAATCTGAGACCTTCCGAGTAACATTCTCAAACGCTACCCCTTCACCCAACTTAATTGCTTTATTATTATTATTATTATTATTATTATTATTATTATTATTATTATTATTATTATTATTATTATTGTTATTGTTATTATATTATTATTATTATTATTATTATTATTATTATTATTATTATTATTATTACGGTATATTGAATTCGTTTAAATCGTTCCCAGAACACATTTGCATGCATTTGAGTTGGAATATTACCGCAACGCGTAGCGACTATTGTGAACAGAATTTTAATGAATAGGCATACCAGCGTGACGTAATTAAAACCTCAATTGTCCATTTAATTAACAACAAAATTTTCCATGATTCGACGTGATGTTAAAAAGATATGCGCTAGTTGAATTTGTTTTGTTTAATAAAATTTATTGAATATTTCAATTGTTGTGTGTCAATAATGTAGACTATCATGTTAGATGAGGAAGTAACTCAACCGATTGAAGCAAAGCAAGTGTATTGCAACTTCTCATTTTGTCAGATGATAAAGAGAATTCAATGAGAATCTAACATAAAAAAATAATTTGCCACAGGCCTGGAAGGTCCATATAATTAAAAAATATATAATAGTAGTTCATAAAACGCTGCAGTACCTGTAATTATTATTATTATTATTATTATTATTATTATTATTATTATTATTATTATTATTTATATAGCATTCACATAATTATACAATTTATTTCATTGTATAGTAATTATGAAGCAAAGATGCGTGGAAGAGGGTTTTAACAGCAGCCAGGGCCCATAAAGGGCTGTAGAGCTAGAAGAAGAAGAAAAAGAAGTAGTTATGAAACAAGGGCATGGAAATTTCATATAGGAAAACCAGAGGGAAAGCCCCCAGTAGTCAGGCAAACAATGAATTGGGGAGAAATAATGAGAAACAAAATCATGGTACGGGGGTGTACGCCAGAATATATGGCCTTTTGGCACTACCATCTCCTCGTCCGCCGCTGGCCTCACTTCCACATGTGTTAATCACAGTGGTAGACGATCATAAAGCCAGTGTAGGAGTGATGTGGTTAGCATGTTGGGTCACCCAGCCGTTATTGCTGGTTTTCTCATTCTGGAGCCGCTACTTATTGTATCTACCCAAATGCATCACGATGCTGGATGGGCACCGGTCCCATACTGGCCGAAATTTCATGAGAAGATTTCTTCCCCCATGGAGACTCGAACCAGCGCAAGTCCCGTAGCTCTGCACCAAGGCATCTTGCCTTAACTTCTCGGCTATGGCGCGGGACATATGGAAGGATTAGCCATAATTTGAGGGATGTGAATTAAACAGAAAATGACTGGAAACTATTATCTCAGGGTACGGTTGTATGGAGAGCTTGTGTCCTCCCACCGTGAGCATCCGTGTTCGATAGTGCCACAGAATTAGTTACCTCCTACATGAAAATATAATTAATTTTGTCGTAGTAATTATTATTATTATTATTATTATTATTATTATTATTATTATTATTACAGTGTAGGAAATTGGTATAAAGCCACTAACTTTTATTAGTAAAACAACCTGAAATATTTATGCAAATATCGTATGTGTGTCATAGATTACATATAATTATCTTGGACATAATTTCATACAGGTCTCCTCATTTTGTATTTATTATATACGTAAATAATACGTAAAATCTAAGAAAACGCTGTCCTAGGGGTGGAAATCGGTATAAAGGCAGGTCAACTTCTGGCTCTTACAGAGACACAAATGTAAACAAAACACTGCAATTACATGGAGACGACGTGTCTGTGAGCATCGTTCATCAGTTACAAGTCAGCAGTACGTACAATGCCACGTGGTAAGCCTCTATCAAATGAAGAGAAATCAAGAGTTAATGCCTTCAAGGAGATGGGTCTTTTCAATAGACAAATACCTACGAAATTGGGGCTTCAAGATGTGTCATTGATAAATTTTGTGAAACTGGGCTCACAATATGGAAAAAAAGCGGGAAATATGGACGGACAAGAAAATTGTCTGAGCTCACTAAACGTCTCATTTTACGTAAAGCAAAAGGTAAGAGTATGTTTTCTTCTCAAATCCAGGCTGATTTGAAATTGCCAGTAATAGCCAGACGAGTAAGACAAATTCTGTCAGAAGACTTCTTCTTCTTCTTCACTTCCTGGTTTAGGCAAGAGTTGCCTGTTCCGTCTTCACTAATAGATCTAAGACCATCTCTTCCGAGGACGTCCGACATCTCTTCTTCCTCTTGGAAAATAATGGAAGATTTTATTTGGTAATCTTCTTTCTTCCATTCTTTCTACATGTTCTTTCCACTGTATCTTGTTGTTAAATATATTTTCTTTTATGGAGTAGATCTGCAGTTCTTCACGGATATCCTCGTTTCTTATCTGGTCCATTCTAGTGTAGCCTTTTACTCTTCTTAAAAATTTCATCTCGGCTGCTTGGATTTTACTTTCTTGTATGGTAGTGGTAATCCAAGATTCACTCCCATACAAAAGGACAGGGACAGCCATTGTTTTATAAAATTTTAATTTTGTTTGTTTATGGGCTGTCAGAAGACAAGGACCTAAAATAAAAAAAAACCTCTGACATAAGAAAGTTAGAATGACTTTTGCTAAAGAACACATATCCTGGACCTCAGAATGGAATAAAGTAGTGTTCAGTGATGAGAAGAAGTTTAATCTGGACGGGCCTGATGGCCTTCAGTATTACTGGAACGACCTCCGCACTGAAGAGCAAGTTAGAATGAGTAGAAACATCGGTGGTGGAGGCGTTATGATTTGGGCAGCATTCTGCTTTAAAGGAAGATCAAAAATATCATGGATATGCAGCAAGATTAATTCTGAGTCCTACACTGAGGAGCTTCTGGAGTCCTAATTGATACGAATGTATGAGGAATTTGGCGAAGATCTAATTTTTCAGCCAGATAATGCTTCCATTCACGTGTCTGCCAAATCAAAGGAGTGGTTCAGGAAGAAAGAAATACCACTTTTGACGTGGCCAGTCAGAAGTCCTGATTTAAATCCGATTGAGAACTTATGGGGGATCCTGGCAAGGCGTGTGTATCGCAATGGACGGCAGTTTGGGACAGTGACTGAGCAGAAAAATGTTATTCAGGAAGACTGGGCTTCAATCTCAGTGGAAGAAATAAACACCCTCATCAAGTCAATGCCAAAGAGAATCTTCCAAGTAATTAACAACAATGGAGGTTCAACTAAATTTTAGAACTTTGTTGTAAACTTTGCGCTCAGTCTTTTTGGTTTAATCTGTGAAATACACAAAGTGCCTTTATACTAATTTCCACCCATATGTGAGAGTGTTTGCAGTTTTCATGTACTTTTTTGGACGGAAATGGATAATTAATTTTGACATTATTTGTGTGTTTTATACTCAATCACCTCCGAAGTTAATATAGCAAATTCCAAAGAAAGAGTAAATAAACTTGTGTTAACACTTTTAACAAGTGCCTTTATACCAATTTCCTCCACTGTATTATTATTATTATTATTATTATTATTATTATTATTATTATTATTATTATTATTATTAGATGGTTATAATATGGCGAAACTACCTAAATTCTGCCCCAACATAGGGAAAATTTTAAAACTCTGCACCTATGAAGTTTTTTTTGCCTAAAATTGAGAGATGCCTACATTTTCAATACGTTAATTAAATAATTTTGTAGTATCGGGATATCGTAAAACATGAAGACTTGTAATTGACATGCATGCGGTGTGTAATTATGAAATTAATGTAGCGGTATTTGGTTGGCTTCAAAGTCTATCAAACTGGTAGAAACCAATTGATCTGCGAAGTGGAAAACCTGTTAACCAAAAGCTGTTCCTGCTTATCAGCTTTCTTTTTAATTATTTCGAAGGATAATTTGATTTGAATTACAATTTTCAAGAATTTTTACAAGACAGAGTTATATTTTACAACACGTTGCTCAATTTATCTGCTTAAGGGAACTTTTATTTTATGTGTATATAAAATCTTGGCTTTTGGGAGAATGCTATTTGCTTGTGAGTGCAAAATTCCATCGCTAGACGTCAGGTACGTACAAATTCAATATAGCAATCAGTGGCGGTGATTAGCGGATTTCCCATCAACCAGCGAAAAGGTTTCGTATGCGATTTTTTTTTCAATCTATCGAATTTGAGTGTTTAATTGCATTGATTGACATGTGTTTTGTGTAAGTTTTTGTAATTAATTTTTATTTTTGTGTACTATCGTTTTGTTGTTCCTTTGATAATGTGTTTTATGTGATTTTATTTTGTATCCTTGTTTTAATGTTGATTGATTGTTTGATAGAAGTGTGACAACATGATTTCAGTGTTTGTAACTCCTACTCTATTGTTTGAAATAATTTAATATCCCATGATTATACTATAAAATTTGGATTAAAGCCAATCAAGTCCAAATTGTTAATTTCTTTTGTAGATGCAACACATTAATGGTGTAACACTTCTAACACATGTCTGTTGAACTCGTAAATGACATGTTTGTCATCACGCATGGCTTATTGTATTTCATTTATATCCCCCCCCCATCTCTTTGCCCACGCCTCCACTATATTTTTACAAGATATATTTTATTTAGGCCTATAGCTTGTAACTATAAGGCTATGTGTATTATTTCCCTCCAAGTTAAAAATACATAATTTATTTAATTTTAATTTCATCATATTCTTCTTCTTCTTCTTGTTTTCATGTTTCAGTCCTCATAGGACTGTTCTGATCTACACAAATTTTTCAACCATCTCTTCGTGGCTGTCGTAACGATTTTTACCACTTGGTTGGTACTTTAAAATGTTCTTAAGAATCCTGAATCTGGACATACGCTCCACATGTTGACGTCAGTTATGTTGATATTGATGGGTATAATCTATTATGAACATCATACTCAATTCAAGGATGTTATAATTTCTTCTGTGATCCATCATGTGCGGCCTTCTGTTCGGTGCATGAATCTCATCTCACTAGCTGTAATTATACGTACTTTTATCACTCTTTCGCAGGGTCCATACTCGTACCTCGCTCCCACAGCAGAGGAGTGGTCTTGCTAATATCGTATATATTGCACGAGCTTGTTTTAATAAAACGAAAGTAGACTAAATTATTTATTATTCGCACATATTTATTGAATTTTATGATTTTGTCAAGACATCTAATTCTGTCAAAAATAATAATCTGAAGCCGAGATTTGAAATTCT
Source organism: Diploptera punctata (assembly GCA_030220185.1). NCBI lineage: Eukaryota > Metazoa > Arthropoda > Insecta > Blattodea > Blaberidae > Diploptera > Diploptera punctata. The sequence continues at coordinate 215,408 of JASPKZ010010284.1, read as the reverse complement.
TGGTACTTGCTAATAAAATATGGATTCTATTTTTTATCTGTAAATGCACGATTTACTCCATGTGATACGTCAATTTACGGCAGAGATTCAGAAATGTTAGGCGCATGTTCAACATTGTGTTAACTCAATCTTACAAGAGGATAATATTATAATACCATGCATTATTTACAAAATGAGTTTCGATTGTCTACCTCTAACTTTATAGTACTATATCGGCAATACAGAGATTGACCTGCATTGTCAAAGCGATTCAGTCGCTGCATCACTTACGTTGTTTTGATTGATAAGTCTTGCTACTCTCAATAATTATTGGAACGTGATTGGAACACTGCCGATCATACATAGGCGCAAGTAGTCCGTTCATGTTTAGTCCCGAAGTGCAAATACAAGTTTTTATTAATTTCCTTTAATGGAAATTTAGAGTGCAAACTAATATAAATTTGTATTTCAAAATTTGTCTTTATGTGAGCACAAAACTTATTTGAAGATTCTGAAGAGGATATGGCTTATATAATTATTAATAACTATAAGAACACAAAAATAATTAGAGCAAACTTTGACGCCCAACAGCGTTCGGCTATGCATTTTTGGACATCGGTTGCCTCTTGGAAAATTATCATCTTGTCATTCTGCATAACGTAATAAACGTTGTAAGTATTATTTAAAACCTTCTTCTTTCCTGTTTTTCTTCAGGCCTTACAAGCCTGTTGGGAAGCAAGTTTTTTCCATCTTTGTCGTGATCTTCCTGGGGATCTCCTGCCAGTTGGAATATTATCTCGTACAACTTTAGATAGCCGCCCATCACTCATTCTTGGGACGTGGTTATTGCATTCCTGCCTCTTCCTTGATACTTATTCATTTTTTGGTTGAATTTCACATTGTTTCTGAATGTATTCATTTCTGGTTCTATCATATATACTTTTCTTACTTTTTCTTCTAAATATCAACATTTCTTGTGTTTCCAACATTTGTTTCGTTTTGGATGTTTCGAGCCTTGTTTCAGGAGCCTAAGAGAGGACAGGTCGTACTACAGATTTATAATTCGTACTTTAATTTCTGTTCGTAGTTATTTATACCTCCAATTGCATCGTGCATGGATCCGCAATCCTCGTTGGTTTGTTCGTTTGTTTCATGATCTCTGATTGTAAACTTACATTGCTCATAAGTTCTATCACAAAATATATAAAAGTCATAGTCTCATCACCTCCTTTGATTTCTAATTTACATCGTGGTTCTTTCGATACCACTAAAGACTTTTATTTCTTAATTGGAATTTTCATATTGTATTTTTTGCACTCATTCGTAAATTTATACAGAAAACGTTGGAGAGTATCCTTAGAGTCTCTAATTAATACTATGTCATCCACATGACATACGGTATTGATTTCCTTATTACCCATTTTATATCCTTTCATACCTGTAACATTTAAAATTATAATTAGATAATTATCTAATCTAGAACGATGTTAAGCAACAATGGAATAAGAGAATCCCTTTATCTCACGCCTCTTTTTACTTGAATATTTTCTAAAATTTGGTCTTAGTATTTTATCCTGGTACAAAATTGTTAAAATGTGTATATATAATCAGTTAAAAGAACAAGACAATTTTTGGTACATTCCTTACTTCTAAAATCTCTAAAAACTAATTTAAATCGTCCTTAAAAATCTGTTAAATCGGTTGTTCGCGAAATTCTACTCGTGGATAATAACCAACTTAGGGACCTATTTTTTATATAATGCTACAAGACATTTATCCTCTTTTAAGATACGAGTTCGCATCTTGCTAACTTCACGTGGGGTTTGTGGTTCACAAATCGGAGCCAGGGAAGATTCTCTCTCTCTCTTTCTCTCTCTCTATAACTCTCTTTCTCTTTCTCTCTCTCTCTTTCCCTTTCTCTCTATCTTTCTCTCTCTCTCTCTCTCTCTCTCTCTCTCTCTCATTTAATTGAATTTCATATTCCTCCATGATGGTGGGAGAGGCATCCTTGTATATCACACACCTTCAATAATAAGGGGGTTCTTCTCATCCCTCGACGTGCCATAACGCCGGACATGCACGAGCTGTGTTTATTTTCACAAGAAATGTCTTAAAATCACCCAAATAATGATTATTTAGTCATGGTTGAATTCAATGTATTTTAAGTGCTTTGTATTAAATAATATTAATCAAGAATTACTTAGCTGAAGTCTCCTTTCCGTTCCCAATCTCTGTCTTTGTCGATTAAGGACATCTTATTCTTGAAGATTCTTTATCTTTTGGTACTATGCTTTTTCTTGGTATTCCCCGAATACTCCTTCCAACTAGTATCCATTGAAATATCTTTTTAGGCCATAGTTGTTGTTTCCTCATAAGGTGCCCCTCTTTTCAATTCAATCTCTCACATTTTCCTATCTTTTATTAAACATAACCTATTTTTTTTTATTCCATTCTTACTTTTAGACGTTTCAACATCTAAGATAATATCAAATATAATTTTATGATGATGAAATGGTGAATATTAGTAAATGAATCTGGTGATATAAAATAAATCCAGCATTTGCCTTAATGACTGAGGAAAACCAGTAAAGAAAACTTCACCGGTATTTGAATACGTGACCATCCGCGAACGAGTCTCAAATGCTACTTCTTGAACTCATTCGTTTGGTAAATGATTATTAAATATTTAAAGGAAAGTTATTGTTTTGTAAAATAAATAAGAAAAGTCTTCTCGTGTCTGGCGTAATGTCAAGTCGAGAGATGAGATGAACCTCCTACTAGCATTGATCGCATCATCACACGGATACATGAATTGAAATGGAACCAAAAAAAAAATGTCCTTTACGCTTTCTCACTCGTTTTCCTACGAAAGTTTCCATGTCCCCTTCAATTCCTATTAGTGTCACATGCCCTGTCCATCGCAGTCTATGAGCCTTAACTGTTATTATATCTGACTTCCCATAAAGATCATGTAGCTTATTGTTAGGCCTATATCGTTTCCTATATTCACCTGTCTGTTCATCTCTTTTTGGTCCAAAAATTTTCCAAACATCTTCATTCTGAAATACTCGTAATCTGCTTTTTTTTAAATAAGAGACCATATTTCGCATCCATATAATATAACTCGAAGAATAGCCGTTTTATTATTTTTAATTTAACTTCCTTTTAGAGAAAGAAGTTGGGATAACAAGAGTCCCTGTAATGCATGCATTTTCAGAATTGAAGCTATGTTCAATTTCTTTCTGCACTCCAAACCTGTTTTTAAATTATTCCACGTCCCCTATGATAGATATTTGAATTATTCTCTACTTAAAATTTTTCCTTTCTTTGAACTGTTCGTTTCCATTAGGCTCTATATAATTATTTTTAAGCGTATTCATATATTTAGTTATATTCATTTTATTACTGTTTGAATACACCTTCTTCTGTTTTCATAATACACTAAGTAGGCTATATTGCAATATCCCCGTGAACATTCCAATTTCTGCCAAAAGTGATTAACCATTCATGCATAATCTGGGTAAATATATAATTTAATGTGAAACATCGATTTGTAAACGTTAAATTAATAATCCAAAAATCCTGAAAGAAGCCTGTTAAGACTTTGTATGTTAGGATTGTGCGTGTAATTGAAATGTATGCATGAGTTGTAAGCTACGAGATGAATTGTAACGCATGGAGTTTGTATTAGTGTTGGAGGTTATGTGTAAACTCTACTGATGACATCGATCGCTGTACCTTCCACATAATGCATAATGTTGATCTATCGCTGCATTGTACATTTCTGATTACGTTTGTATTTAGACTACATCAGTGCTTTTCAGCTAGTATTACTTGGTTATCCCATCACATATGCTTGTTTGTTCAATAATGATGCGAATTATCAACTAAATTTATAAAAAAAAACTTGTTTATCATATGTACAGTTTGGAAGTAATGTAAGTGCCCAGATTTTAATTATGAGTTTCTTGCGTCCAGTATAGTAAAACATATTTTGTCATTGGGTCTGGAATGTACGGTATTTCTCAGAAATAAATATTTTATACAAAATTATAATGTATTACTTACAATGATGCAGATTATTGATCTGATTTTCACACAGTACATAGGGGACGTGAAATGAAACATTTTCTTTTAGTATTTACTAATAAATATATAATACGCCCCTTGAAGTGTTGTCAATTCTCCTTCCTTAATATTAATAAAAATCGTATTTCATTCCATTTATTTTCTTTTAATTTGTGCTAAAAACAGATCACTGGATAAAAAGAACCAAGAAAACGCTGATCCATTTCAGGTACGACATGTACTGTGTGAAAATCAGACCATTATTAGTAGTCATTATTAAGTATCGCACCAATAAATTTCTGTAGATTTTTTTCTGAGAAAACCATACATCGTGATCCAAAATTTAGAAGACAGCTTCTATTTTATTTCTATTTTATTTGCCACAAGTAATTCGTACTTAAAACTTGCGCTTCCACGCTATACCAGGTATAACTAAATTCTATACTCAGACTTCTAGGGATGGTATTAGAGATCAAAACTATTTCTTATTAAACGGCCATGGATCTGAAACGAATAATTTAATGACAAAAGCATAAACTTACTTCATCTTTGTAAAAAAAAATAAAGACAATAGTTGTAACGTTAAACTGCAGATTCATTGAGGAGTGGATAGACTCATTTAATGGCCTACCTCACCTTACTTGACTTCTTTAATTGAGGGCATTTGAAGAACCTAGCGCTCCAGTGACTCTCTGCACCACATGAAAGGTGACGGCTAAATTTTGTAGTATCACATCCCTATGTGTATGAAAATGAGTTGCTTTAATTATTTTAATAAAATTATTTTTTCTTGCATTGTGTTTAATCAGTAATTGTTATTAGCTTATTACCATTCTTATAAGATTAGATTATAGATTTACTACCTAAAAAATTAAATACTGAAAAATTAGCATATTGCGATTGTGGTCGTTTTTTGTCTACAATAGGCAATGCACGTCCTTACGTAGTTATATTGAATCAAGAGGATGTACTTTTGAGTAGTTTTTTAAAACGATTGTAAAATTAACTGGTTTTGAAGCAGGGGTTAAAATAAGTAACGTTACGACTGTTGTCTTATATTTTGTATTTGTGTCAATGAGTATCAGTGGCGTGCATCGTGTGTTTTTTCTTGTGCATGGCCAGATGAAACGTGTCGCTCGGACGAGTTCACCTGTGGGAACGGCAAGTGTATACAAAAGCGCTGGGTCTGCGACCGAGATGACGACTGCGGAGATGGTTCCGACGAGCGAGATTGTCCTAACACTCCTTGCAATCCAGAATCCGAATTCAACTGTTCGGAGAACTTCTGCATCACATCGAGATGGCGTTGCGACGGCGACGCAGATTGTCCTGATGGATCTGATGAAATTGGCTGCACAGACCGGCCCGCGCACATATCCCATTGTTTACCTCGCGAGTTCGAGTGCGAAGATAGACTGACATGCATCCATCAGTCGTGGGTGTGCGATGGGGACAAGGATTGTCCTGGCGGTAGCGACGAGAGTTTATCGCGGTGTCATAACGTCACTTGTCGTCCAGACCAGTTCCAGTGCAGGAACCGCGCTTGTATTCCCGGCCACCTGCATTGTTCTGGACATGCGGAATGTCCGGACGAGAGCGATGAAGAAAACTGTACTTCTCCTGTGCCAAAGTGTGACCAGAAGACTGAGTTTGAATGCGGGGGTGGAATGTGCATCCCTTTGAGCAAGGTGTGCGATAAGAAGCCAGACTGTCCAAACTGGGAAGATGAGCCTGGGGACAAGTGTGGAAAGAACGAGTGCAAGGAGAACAATGGAGGTTGCTCACAGCGATGTGTCGACACCCCTGGAGGCTATTATTGTGATTGTCTTCCTGGATACAGACTGGTGGACAACAAGACATGTGACGGTAAGTTTATTCATTTCATAAACTTATACATCAGCCTTTAAAGTTGACAGCCAGTTTTGTAAAAATTGTAAATTTTAAAGCTATGCATCACAACTAAATAAAAAAAATTGAATATATTAATGATCAGTAACATAAAATTAAAAACTCTTCCTGTGAAATTACAGAAGTAGAATGATCATCCAGCAGTATGGGATCAGCATGTTGGATCACCCACGTGTTATAGCTTATTTCTTAGCCTGGAGCTGCTACTTAATGTAGCCAAGTTCCTCATGATGTTGGATGGGCACTGTTACCATACTGGCCGAAATTCCCTGAGAATGTTTTTTTCTCCCATAGAGATTTGAAACAGCATGGCCTTGGACAGTAACATAAAATTACATATAATAAATATTCAGACCAGAGGCTACACTAGGATATTTACTTTGTTAGGGGGCATACTGAAATCGTTCTAACACTTGCCAAGAACTGAGTTATAAATTAAAGATAAAGATAAAGTGATCCCACTACAGGCCTCAGGATGCCCTTGGGGTAGTAGGAGGTTTCTGGACAATCGACATTTGATATCAGCCAGGTTGTTAGCCCTGCGTGACGGCCTCCTTTACCCCCAGAACAAGCGTCTGGTATTCATTTTCTTTAGAGGCTGAGTCGACCCCAGGGCCATAGTGCCACCAGAAGGATTATAAATTAAGAGAACCAAATTTACTAAAATATCTTTTTAATGTTTCTATATTTTATAATGGCCATTGAGTGAAATTATACACAGACCCACTAAAAAAGAACAAAATAACATTCTATAAAACAAAATCTATTTATGGTACCTGGAAGTACTTTACAGGTTTTGTAGAGGAAACTTTAAAGTTTAATTTCTGTAATCACAAATGTTCAGTGTATAATCCCTGCATCATACATAAAGTTCATTCCAAAACTAAGTGACATCTGCCATAGCTCTTCAGGGATTTTTCTTTTGGGGATTTGGGTGGTTCGAAGAACAAGTAGAACAAGTCCAGTACATCATGTTTGTTGAAACAAGATGTTGAATTTTTTTAAATTTGTTATTAATTCTTGGGAATTTTCAAAACTTTGTTTGCAATTATATTTTAGATTTAATCTTAAACTACAGGGCTTCCAATATAAAACCGGACCGGCCTTACGGAGTTTCACTCGGCACGCAGTGCTGTCTCTTCCTCCCGCAATTCACCCTGCCTGCCACCCGTCCTTGAACTGTTTCTTACCTTATAGAAAATGCTGGAAATGTTGTCCCCCCGCAGTTAAACAGGCATTATACCGAGTAAACACATTTAGATTGACACGCTGTAGTTCGGACACTGTCAAGTTTCTGATTTCATTTCTTATGTTGTTCTTCAGTTCTTCCAATGTGTGCGAATTTGTTTTGTACACTTTGTCTTTCAGGCTACCCCACAAATAAAAATCACACACTGTTAGATCTGGGGAGCGAGTGTTTCTTATTTTGTACTGAACCAGTGGTCTCAAATTTAGTCACAAGATCGTGGATTGTCGATCTGGAAGGAGGTAATTGTCCAGGGAAGTTCCGAATAAATTCCTCGCGAACGCGACGAGCTGATTCGTATTTATAATAACATTTACACACATAAATGCGCTGCTCTAATGTCAGCTGACGTCATCTTGTCGAACGATAGTAAACTGACTAGTTCAAGGACGAGCGGCTGGCAGAGTGAAATGCGGACGAGGATAGAGCGCTGCCTGACGACGAGTGAAACCCCGTGAGGCCGGTCCGGTTTTATATTGGAAGCCCTTTATTATGGTGGTGAGATGTAGTTAGAATTATTATACATTTGTTTTCTTTTCATGATTTTGGGTTTTGGAATACATGTGCTCTGAACCATCCATTTATGAAAGATAGTGTTTCCATTGTTCTACTTCCAAATTATTTAATTAAATGATAGACTATATATATATCAGAATATATGTGGCAAGTGTCGGTGCAGAGATGTTACATCAGGTTTGGAATATTATTGTCTTGATGTGTGTCATGTGATGCAAAAGTCACACATTATACATTTGTGATTTGAGTAATTAAACTTCAGGATTTTCTCTTCATAACAATGTTCTAGACACCCACCATAAATAGTTTTTGTTTTGTAGAATATTAAAGTTATTTATTGTTTTGTAGTAGCCCAGTATAATGTTTTTTTTTATTTTGCAGATGTGAATGAATGTGAGGTGCCTGGTGCATGCTCACAGTCTTGTATCAATGAGAAAGGAACTTTCAAATGCCAATGTGTGGAAGGCTACCTCAGAGATCCTAGAAATCACACACGATGCAAAGCCATGGAAGGCCATGCATCTCTTCTGTTTGCTCGTCGACATGATATCCGCAAGATCTCACTAGATCACCATGAGATGACAGCGATAGTGAATGATACAAAAAGTGCCACTGCCCTGGACTTCGTATTCCGAACAGGCATGATTTTCTGGAGTGATGTTAGTGATCAGAAGATATACAAGTAAGTATTGGGGTGCAGTAAAGGTTTGTAATGTTTTTATATACAAATTCTCACACGTGCAAAAAAAAAAAATAAAAATATTTTAGTTACTTGGAAGAGGATGGTCTACCACACCTTAGATGTTAATATACCTATCTCCTGAATAGTAAGTCCAGGTTTCATTTCCAACAAAGTTGCAATTTTGATTTAAAATTTTCAGTCTCGGGCTAGGAGAGTTGATATCTAGAAATGCCAAAATCATGTGGACTTGTGTTAATTAACATGTAACTCTGAAACATAACCATGCTGAAGTCTGATGAGTTATCCTTGGGATTATTCAAAGGAGAAAGCTTGCAAGAAAACAGTATCTGGAGGAGGAGACGTAATTATGAATTATATAAATTATGTAATGAATCCAATGTAGAGAAATATACTAACCTCAGTAGATTGGCTTGGGTTAGACATATTATACACATAAATGATAATAGAACTACCAAAAGGGTTTATGATGTACAATCATAAGTAATAAGGATAATGGTCATGTCTAAGTCATGATGGGAAGACGACATAATTGAAAGTATCTGATCTCTGGGAATAAAAAACTGGAAAGAGCAAGCAAAAGACAAAAAGGTTTGGTGAGGGCTTCTTAAGAAGATCAAGGGCCACAGTGGGCTATCATGACATTTATGATGATAATAAGAAATATGTAATCTTATTGCTTGCTGCATTCAGTAACACCCCCTACATTTCTCTATCATAGCAATACAGCAGTAACTTGGTTTCAAAGTAAACTCAAATTATTGACAATTTCCATCTGTAGAGCAAATGTCCAGTTTGAATGGCCAGACAGAGAGAAGATGCTACATCATCCATATGTAGAACAGATTTCCAGTTTGGATGACCAGACAGATACATCATCATTCATATGTAGAGCAGATGTTCAGTTTCGATGGCCAGGCAGAGAGAAGATGCAACATCCTCCATATGTAGAGCAGACATTCAGTTTTGATAGCCAGACAGAGAGAAGATGCAACATCCTCCATATGTAAAGCAGATGTTCAGTTTGGACAGCTAGACAGAGAGAAGATGCAACATCCTCCATCTGTAGAGCAGATTTTTCACTTTGGATGGCCAGATTGAGAAGATGCAACATCCTCCATCTGTAGATCAGATTTTTCACTTTGGATGGCCAGATTGAGAAGATGCAACATCCTTCATCTGTAGAGCAGATTTTTCACTTTGGATGGCCAGATTGAGAAGATGCAACATCCTTCATCTGTAGAGCAGATTTTTCACTTTGGATGGCCAGATTGAGAAGATGCAACATCCTCCATCTGTAGAGCAGATTTTTCACTTTGGATGGCCAGATTGAGAAGATGCAACATCCTCCATCTGTAAAGCAGATTTTTCAGTTTGGATGGTCAGATAGAGAAGATGCAATATCCTCCATCTATTGAGCAGATGTCCAGCTTGGATGGCCAGACAGAAGATGCAATTCAGCTCAGATCGCTTGGCACTGCAGACTATCTATTAGAAATCTGGTCTAGATGCCAAGATAAGAGGGGAAGGGAGAGGAGTAGAGTGGCACCAAGGGAGAGAAAGATAGACATACAAAAAATGGAGACAGATCAATAAGGGTGCTTTCTGAACCTATGCATCATTTAAAATATTTTATTTATTGATATTTACTTTATAGTCTTAGTTCCCATGATTTCTTTATAAATTTAGGTGAGAACGAGAATGATGATCTCCGAAACATATCTAATTAAGATGATAATATTTTATGAGATGAGGTGTGTAGTTTGATATAATTGATGTGTTTATATTGACTATTTAACTCTAGCCCCAAATGGGAGTCAATGACCAGTCACATTCAATGAATTTTGATTTACAACCAATCACAGTCATTTTTCACCTCAATTTTATCAGTTTAATTTTATCACTGTAAAATCAAGCTCCTCCTTTTAACATTCTGAATAGATCATAGCATTATTTTGCAGTGACTGCATGTGGCTACCAGATTGTATATTATATAGTGCACAAATGTAACCGTATCATGGTTGCGGGAGATAATATAAAAACATTTGCAGCAATTGATTATACCACAAATAAAAGAAAACACCGCTTGCACTTTCTTAAATGTATTTTTTACCAGGTAATAACGTTCCAGAAAAATATAATTGACATATTTACATCATAGGACTTCAGAAATTAATTAATATACAGTTTGATGTGTTTCATTTTTTCTCACTAGGGTGCATTCTTACAATATTCTGATCCTTTGGCAATAAATAATATGATCTGGTTGCAGTGATAAACAAGTGAAACATAACGTTTCTCATTTGTTTTCAAACATCGCCGTTTACATTAAATATATAAATATTTTGAAATAACTATATTTAAATAATGATGTGTGAGTAAACAGCTTCATTTTTAAATAGTCCTAACAAATGCCACTCTTGATTTCCAAATTCTCTAGATAAATTGTTAACTCCTCACTTCGTGAGTCATGAATTTATCAATAATTTGGAAATCACTCATGGTATTACTTATGATAAACATTGTTGCAGGGCACCAATAGATGAAGGGAGTGAAAGAACTGTGGTTATTAAAGATGAGTTGACAACATCAGATGGTCTTGCAGTAGACTGGATATACAATCACATCTACTGGACAGACACTGGTAAAAATACCATTGAACTTGCAAATTTTGAAGGCAACATGAGGAAAGTGCTCATTCAAGACAGTTTGGAGGAACCACGGGCCATTGCTGTTAATCCCATTGATGGGTAAGAATTTATATTTTTATTAATCTCCAGATTGTTACAATTGATGTTGTTTCTCTGTTCTTAATTTTCATTTTCTTCTATTTAAACACTCCTTCTCTTCCAATCCCCTTTATTTAATGAATTCCTGGATATCATTCTTCCAACTGTGTTTAAATCATCCCATTCTTTCTTCTCCCTAGTGGTACCCATTTTAAAATCTTTGTGTATCTTGTGTTGTCCGTCCTAATTGTGCATCCATACCACATTAATTTTCACTTCTACATCATCAATGATCTGTCTTGTCTCCTCCCCTAGCTTAAATACAACTTTTAAATATAATAATGAATAGAGAAACCCCATTTTTGAAGATGGCAGTACAGATATCTGGATACTATAAATTTAAAAACAAGAAAAATAATAATTTCTGTTGCAGAATGGAATTAAAGATCTGAGAAGTATATATATATATATATATATATATATATATATATATATATATATTGTTTTCAGCCCAAATGAAATACAATAAATAAAGAAAAGTGAAATATAAGTGAAGTAAAATAGAAATAAGTTGAAAAGATATGAAAATTACATAAAACTTTAAGTGTTATTTTTACTTAATTAAATAAATTATGGATTTTCATCAAGTAAACGCCGATTTAATTGATTGCTTAAAAGATATGTTATTAGCACATCTGATCTGTTACTGAATACACCCTCAATTATGATGGGTAGAGCATGATAGCAAACATATGAGAATACAAGGCCACCGGCTATGCTGGCTAAGTATCATGGAGGGAGTAAAAAACAAAACAAGTTTTTCATGAAAATACTTCCTAAATTAAACAATTTGCTAGAATTGGTTTCTGCTCATAGTAATTAAACTTCAAAAATTAATAAAAATAACTCACACTAACCTTAAAATATTCCACCTATTGAAATTACTCAACTTGTGTTAGGTTGGCAGAATGATTTGTAATAAAATATAATGAAATAGTTTGTAACCTGTGAACCATTTTAACATAAAGTATCCAGATATCTACAGAAATAATAACCAAATTTCCTTTCCTTTTATTGTTATTTTATATTCCCCTTGGAGGAACAGAAATGTAACAACCCACTTTATTTCAGGAAAAATACACATTCTAACAATTTGGATCACATAGAATAATATATATACTTATACAATATATGTATAAAGTGTGGAACAGAACTCTATAATACTGACAAACTTAAATGGATTATTATTTAAGAGATCTTAACTGAGTATTTGTATATAAGGAACCCATGGTTTCCAACAAGTTATTAATTTGTAGGACATGTAGCATGTCCTTTTTCACATGATAATATGAGCTGTGATAGATTAAGAAAGAAAATTAACCAAACAATTGTCTGACATGAATAATTGTGATACTCCAACTTTTCGAGATGGAATCTATGTAATGGATCAGTATACTGACAAAGAGAATGGTGGTATCGTAAGTGTTAACAACACAGTACTAGATTCTAGTCAGAAATGATTATCACAATATTGTATTTATAAACTAAATTTTTCTTTATAATCTATCAGAATACATCTTGTTACGTTCAAAAAATATTCTACATGACAACATCAGCATCTGCTCTATAACACCATGAATTCCTTATATAAAAAGATTGTGAATTATCCTGAACAATCTGTTAAAATTTTAGTAGAATACAAATATGGATTGGAAATTTTAATCAAAATTTGGTGGGAAGTAACACTATGAGGTAATTTACAATTTATAAATTGAGTCAAATAATGTTTTTTTTTTTTTTTTTCGTCTCACTTCATAATGCTCCATGTTTTCATGGTACCAGTTTCAAAACTCCCGACTGTTGAAATTCTCCCATTATCATCACCTTACAAATTGCCATATGCTGCCAATTTTATGAACTTAGAGATTAGATTTTGCTTGCCAGGAACTTCAAACTTCATGGATCTATATTTTTGTTCATCTGAATGTTATCTTTTTCCCAAACTGTTAATTCCAAAGGCTTCTCTAAATGTTTCAAAAGTTTAGTTTCTCTTCCAATTATGTGATTATCTAGCAAATTATGAGCTGCAATTGCCGATTTTTTAATTTCACCATTTTTAATATTTCTAAAGCATTCTTTTTATGGATCTTTAATTCCTTTTAGTTTTCCCTATAAATACTTACTTCAGTCTAATTTGATAAATTCCAGATTTCTTACTATCTGGGACATAAAACCTTTTTATTAGTTATTAGAAGATTACCCTGACTAAATTTATTAATTGGTGCCTGCAGATTCTAGGAGTATATTAAATAGATGGAAAAGTTACTTTAATCAGCTATTAAATGTACATACAGAACAGGACATTGAGGAGGATAAGTTACAGACAGCAGAAATGCTAGTTGCAGAGCCAAGTGCATTAGAGGTCGAAATGGCGATTGAAAAATTGAAGATGTATGAAGCATCAGGTTCAGATGAGATCCCAGCAGAACTCATAAAATCAGGAGGAGAAAAATTGATAGACAAAATACGCTGGTTGCTTAGTATGATTTGGGAAAAAGAAGCTCTTCCAGATGAATGGAAGGAATCAATTATCGTACCAATTTATAAGAAAGGAGATAAAACTGATTGCAACAACTACAGGGGCATCTCATTACTTTCAACTTCATACAAAATTCTTACAAATATATTAGTAAGCAGACTTACTTCCTACATTGATGACATTCTAGGAGATCATCAATGTGCATTTAGAAGAAACAGGTCTACAACAGATCAGATTTTTAGTATAAAGACAGAATTTAGAAAAGAAATGGGAATATAATGGCACTGTACATCAACTATATGTAGACTTCAAAAAAGCATATGATTCAATTAAGAGGGAGAAGTTATATAGTATCCTGCTGGAGTTCGGAATTCCTAAAAAGTTAGGTAGACTTATACGAATGTGTCTAAATGGCTCAAAGAGTAGAGTGCGTGTAGGCAAACAGTTTTTCAGACACTTTTGAAATCCAGAATGGTTTGAAGCAAAGGAGATGCACTATCTCCTCTACTATTTAATTTTGTACTAGAGCATGCCATTAAATCTTTAGAGAATGAGGAAGGCTTACAACTGAATGATATCAATAAGCTGTTAGTTTATGCTGATGATGTAGTACTACTGGCCGACAGCGAGGAGATACTAAAGGCCAACACGCACACACTATTGAGTAACACTAAGAAATTAGGACTGGAAGTAAATATCAATAAAAACTAAATATATGGTCACACGTAGAAATTCAGTGCATAATGGAAATGGATAGCTAATGACAAATGAGGGAAATTTTGAGGAAGTGGCTGAATTCAAATACCTAGGAACAATAATCACAAATAGGAATGAGACGCACAAAGAAATTAAACATAGGCTCAATTCTGGAAATGCATGCTATTATGCATTGCAGAGACTTTTGATGTCCCAACTCCTTTCAAAAAACGTTAAGCTGAAAATATATAAAACTATTATTCTACCAGTTATATTATATGGGTGCGAAACATGGACTCTTACTTTAAGGGAGGAAAGGTGATTACGAGTATTTGAGAATAAAGTACTTAGGAAAATTTTTGGACCATAGAGAGATGAACAGACAGATGAATGGAGAAGACTACATAACAATGAACTACATGGTCTGTATAGGAAGCCAGATATAATAAGAACAGTAAAGTCTCGTAGACTGCGATGGGCAGGACATGTTGCGCGTATGGGGAATGAAAGACGTGCATGGAAGCTTCTTGTAGGAAAGCCAGAGGGAAAACGCCCAGTTGGTAGACCAAGAGTGGGGTGGGAGAATGGCAGTAACTGTGATTAGAGGGATGTGGATTATACAGGGAATGATTGGAAAGCATTAGCTCAGGATAGGGATGTATGGAGAGCTTATGTCCGCGCGGCCATGAACCTACGGGTTCGATAGTGCCAGTGAGTAAGTAAGTAAGTAAGTAAGTAATATTGAATTTGTTAAATTTTTTTTTTAATTTTCTGTGTGTTCCAGGATGGTAAGCAATTTTCTTTAATTGTTTCCCTTTCTTGGAATCAGATTTAGGGTAGTGTATTTTTTTAGTCTTTTTTATTGTTTGAATTTCTTTAACTTATTTATTATTATCTTGTACAAAAAACACTTTAGAACTATTAAAAATGTTGAAATTGAAAAATTGGGAATTGCAATTCGTAGTTTGCTAGAGAATCACATAATTGGAAGAGAAACTAAACTTTTAAAACAGTTAGAGGAGCCTTTGGAATTTACAATTCAGAAAAAGTTATACATTCAAAAGAACGAATGAATTTTGGAGTACCGGTACCCGGTGAGCAAAATTTGATCTCAAAGTTCATAAAATTGGCACCAGATGGCAGTTTGGAAGATGATGGTAATGACAGAATTTCAACAGGTGGAGTTTTGGCTGACAATGAAACTGGTACCATGAAAACATGTATCTGACCCAATTTGTAAAATTAATTTGGAAACTTTGCACCTCATAAAATATATTACTCTCACCTGGACATATTTTGGAGACCATTATATCTATCATCAACTAAATTATGACTGTTTGAAATGAGCTGTTAATGCCAGTTTTTTTCCTGCCATCTGGTGGCACTAGAAGTCATAATATTTGAACAGATATATACTCACAAGAACAGAACAATGAATTTTTAGAAATTTCTGGTGAGGGAAATTCAATCTGAAGTTTATTCAACACAATCTAGGTGACTGAAATTAACTGCTCATTTGAAACAGTTGGAGTTTAGTTGTTGATGAAACAACTAAAATATTTCCAGGTGAGACAATGATATTTTATAATTTTATGAAGTGAAGTGCAAAGTATCCAATTCAGATTTGCCTTCTATTGATATTTACCTCCTCGTGTCACTTCTCATGACTTTGTGAAATTTTGTTTATAGGGTTGTGTGTTCCACCCTATGAATATAAATATTTTATGTTTTGTTTTCATAAACTTAAAGTTTCAGATCTGCCGTACTAGCTCAAGTGATAGCATGGATGCTTCCTGACTAGCAGGCGAGGTTCGATTCCCAGTGGGGTTGAAAATTTTAATTGTAATTGATTATGGTGTACAATTTTTAATTGCTAGATCGTGTGCCAGACTCCTATATTAAATTGCAAATCCCTTCACAGTACATTAGTTGAGGAGGCTTGTGGTACTGTTGACAGTGATTTGTCCATCAGATGGGGACATTAAATCCCTTGGTGGTTTCGACAGGAATAGGCTACATGCCAACACAGGGTTTCACCTTCTTCATCATCCCTTTTATAGCACACTTTACACCACATAAACACACACTCATCCTACATTCCTCTCTGCACACAATACAAGAATATATCATCAAGTAAAGGCATCTGCCAAATTGGTGTGTACATTGAAAACAGTGTGTATTAACATGATCTTGGAACCTGAAACGTATAAAGTGCAGTGGGTGGCATTAAAAACACACCCACACTTTAAGTTTCAAACATAGTATTTAATACAATCTATACATATATATTTTATTAATGGTTTACAGATGGATGTTCTGGACAGACTGGGGAACAGAACCAAAAATAGAACGAGCTGGAATGGATGGATCACATCGGCAGACCATTGTGTCATATGAAGTAAAATGGCCCAATGGACTGACATTGGATCTGGTGAAGAAGAGGGTTTATTGGGTGGATGCCAAGTTAAATGTGATCTCTTCATGTAATTATGATGGCACAGAAAGACAAGTGATACTGTACTCCCCAGATGCTCTTCAACATCCATTCAGTATCACAACATTCGAAGACTGGGTGTATTGGACAGACTGGGATAAACAAGCTGTGTACCGAGCAAACAAGTTCAACGGGAGAGATATTGCACCAATTACTGCTACACATATGGTATGTATGTTAATATTTATCAGTAAAATAAAAGAGTGGGATTTTATTAGAGTAAAAAAAAAATATTAAACAGAATTATTTACAAATAGATAATAGATGCAGCAAACCAGTGCTTTTTACAGTACCTATCGGTATACTATCAATGTCTAATAGTAATATAAAACAGTAGTTAACATTACAATTAATTACAAATTAAACAATTAACATCCATCCATAGTAATTCTGCCCGAAGGCAGGTCCTTCACTGCAATCATAGCATTTTCATGCTATGCTTGCAGCTTTACTAGGGAATTGTGTAGGTGTGGTAGCTTCCCGTTGCTTTCCACACCGGTGATGATAATGATAATGATAACGATGATCATGATGATGATGGCCATATGATTTCGGGGACCGTTTGTGCCTTAAAGTTTTCCTGACATTTGTCTTACAGGTGAGGAAAAAGCCCGATAAAAACCTCACCCAGAAAAACTGCCCCGACCGGGGATCGAACCTGGGCCTGCTGCGTGACAAGGCAGCACGCTACCTCGAGACCACAGCGGTGGACTACATTAACATAAGTAGTAAAATATTTTTCCTCTATAGAAGAGAGACTTGGACACTAACAAATAGTATGGAATCATATCTAATGACTTTGGAAAGGAAAATTGGACAGAGATATACAGACCCAAATTTGACAATGGACAATGAAGAATAAGATATAATATGAAATTAAAAATACAATATATGTCATCTGATATTATAGTCGAAGAATGTAATGGTTGGGACATGTCATCAGAATGGAAGAGTTGCAAAAATAATCTTAAATTCAAAACAGAGGAATAAAATTCAAGACAGGTTGATTGTTACATGGGATGCTAAGGCTAGACTAAAAGCGCTGGAAGCCACAGAAGAAAAAGAAGAAGAAGTAATTATTATTATGTTGCAGTCGAAAATTATATTTTGTTTATATATTTATCTATTCCCCAATGTTGTTCTTATTATCTGCATCTTGTCCAAAAATCCTCCCACATTTAACCAATTTTCTGGGAAGTCCAGATATACCAAAACACAATAGACACTATCTTGATCTAAATACATATGTCACATCCATCTGAAGCAAAACCACTTGCATTAGAAACATACTTTTACCATTCCAATTTGCTAACATAACATCATTTGCCTTCTGTCCTATTTCTCTTTATGTTGCTAGGGCATGCTATAGGGGGATCCATCCTTATTTTAAGGATTCTGTATGGGTTATGAACCATGTAGTTTCTTTATGGATGTAGATGTCAGATCCATGATCCAACCTTCAACTTGGAGGACAAGGGTACTTCTTATAGTCTGGATCATCACATTTGACCTCTCCAGCATGGAAGACCCTACCAGTAGCCATGCTATTGCAAACACAACTCTCAGGATCATTTGACCACACAACTCCCACCATTACAACGAAGTAGAGATACCACTCGGCAACAAGGCATTTTATCAGCTTCCAAGATATCTTGATATAATTTAAGTGCTTCATAGTAAATCAGATTTCTTCTGCTTGAGAACACAGTACACAATGTACCAACCTTGTGAAAATGTGTCCTTAAACAGTCATGAGTGCAAACAGGAGGGGGTTCATTCAGGGACTAGATGAGAAATTTCCAATACTTTTTTTTTTTTGGGGCACGAATGTTAGGGAAATTATGCACTACTATAATTTCTTTTAAAAAGTCACCAAGAAAACAGACAAATTACTGTTGCAGAATGTAATTACACCTGAGTGGTATATATAGTCTGTAGCATGAATGTTCTGATACATTGATAATTCTGTGTGTAAGAGTTCGCGTACATATTTTAATTTTTCCCGGTCTGTTCAATTGCTATAGGGATACAATGTTCTCAGTTGTGGTCACTGTGATTAACAAATTTCTGCGAAGCCAAAGTTGATGTAAAAAATATGTAGGACGGCGGCACATATTTTAGTATAACTCTTTTCACTATTGCTTCTGAATATTGTTCACTATGTCAAGTAGACTAGTAGAACTACACTTTAACTTGATGTAATACAGTTTTAATGCTATTTTGAAATACGATGAAGCAACCTGCTCCTAGCAAGTACAGGACTCAACTTGTAGAATGTAGCATAAATGTAGAATGTAGTAATGAGTTGACAGCTCATCGAACATCTGTGTAGAGCTTGAAAGTTGTATGTAACAATATAGCCTGCTCTAATTAAGCAGGACGGTCTACTCGCAGCTGGAGTAGAACTCAACTCGACCATGCAGCTTTTAACTTAAACATGGTAGAGACGTAACAAACTGTCCCGTATGGGAGCTTGAATGAAACTAGAGAAAACTCAATCTTACAACTTGAAGGCAGAAAACCAACTATACTGTAGAGAATCTATGTAGAACGTGTAGAACTATGTAGAACTTGTAAAACATTGTAGAACTTCTCTTCAAGTACAAATAGCCTGCCCACTAGGGGTAACAGGATGGTCTACTCGCGGCTGGAGCAGAACTTAAACTCTACCATGCAGCTTTAAACTTAAACATGGTCTGCTATAAGCAGAATCATAGGTTACACTGTAGAGAACTCAACCTTTCCAACTTGAAGGCAGAATAGTAACTTCAAGTAAAGAGAGAACTCAACCTTATTCCTTGAAAGTCGAGTATTAACTTGACTGTAGAGAGAGCTCAACCTTACTCCTTGTAGGTTGAGTAGTAACTTGTGCTCAACGTTACTGCATGAGAGCTGAGTAGTAACTTAAGCTCGTAGAAACTAAACAAGAAACCAGCTATCAGACGGAGTGCATTCATAAGCAAACAAACAATATGGTCAGTCTGACACAAACATAAACAAATGAAAACAAGATATAGATATAAGGCGAAGATGTATATACAATGGCATCTTCGCAAAACAAAAATTATCATACACATTAAATCTGAGATTAACATATTGGGGGGACGCAATTTTAAGAAAAAAACAATTTACAAATGTTATGAACATTTCTTGAAACAATCCCAGAGGCTGTTCTTAAGTCAACAACACTAACCTTGTTGTCATTACCAACGTGTAATTGACAACTCGACCCATAGGCCATAACATGGGAGGAGTGTTTACTTCCTTAATAACAACAAGATCCCCCAATGAGAGATTATTCTCCTCAATAGACCATTTTCTTCTAGCCTGTAAGTTATTCAAATACTCTAAAGACCAGCGTTTCAAAATAGCTGTCTTTGAGCTTGTAATAATTGCCAACGTGAAAGTCTAGAGATACGAGTATGAGATAAATCATTATCAGGTAGATTGGTAAGGGGTTAATGGTAAAAGATCATTGGGATCATTAGACAGCAGAGATGTGGGATGAGAGTTCAAAATAGCCTCTGTTTGACACAATAAGTCCATACATTCCTCAAATGTATAATTATAAGTTTTCACAACCTTATACAGATGAGTCTTAACAGATCTAACTCCGCGTTCACAAATACCCATAAAATGAAGAGTATAGGGCGGAGAAAAATGCCAAGTAACTTTATGTTCACAAAGATATTTATTTAATTTAGCTTTATTGTTATCATCTGCAAAAAAAGCATAAAGTTGGTGAATTTCTCTATTGGCTCCAACGAAATTCTTACCAGATAATGAATAAATACAATTTGGTAATCCTCTCCGTGAAGAAAACCTTCTAAAGGCTGCAATAAATGCGTTGGTAAATAAAAGAACTTATCAATTCCAAATGAGTGCATTTAGTGCTTAAGCATACAAAAATAGCAATGTAACTCTTAAGTAATGTCTAGATCTATGCAATCCCGTTTTAGTATATATAGGGCCGGCAAAATCTACAGCAACATTATAAAAGGGAACGAGCATGCTTAATACGTACTTCAGGCAAATTACCCATGATTTGGGATTCCATTATAGGAGAGTACCTTTTACAAACTAAGCATTCTCTGATTGCCGACTTAACGGTGCAAAGACCAATAATGTTGATGAAGGGTATAAAGCAGAGCTTGAGGACCCAAATGAAGATTTTTCAAGTGATAATGCCTGATAATAAGATTTGTAACATAATGCGTAACAGGCAATATAATAGGATGCTTAGCATTGAATTCCAATTGAGACGCCTGTATTCGACCACTCACTCTTATCAAACCATCATGAATGAATGGACGTAAACACAAAAGTTTACTAGATTTAAACGCGCAGTTATTACTATTTAATTATGCAATTTCGTGGCAAAATTCTTGAGCTTGTAAAAGCTTTATTATCTTAATTTTGGCCTCTTGAATTTCTTGGACAGTAAGCTGGAATGTGCTAGTATGAGGTTTACCCTTGAGAAATCATAAGCACCAAGCCGTAACATTAACAAGCTTAGTAAATGAAGAATATCTTTTAAGATAATCATCATAATTAACATTGACCATGACAGTGACAGTAGCCTGTGTTTCCTCATTAATTTGAGTTGGCAAGTCAACATGCTGTATAGGCCAAGATACTTCATTCAAGTATAAGAATGAAGGCCCATTCCACCATTGTGGAATGTGGAAAAGTTGCTGAGAATATAAACCTCTACTAACATAGTCTGCTGGATTATCAGCAGTGGGAACATGACGCCAATGTGCATCTTTAGTGAAGTTGTGAATTTTACTAACATGATTGCTCACGAAAACATCCCATGTGTAGGAAGGCTTTTTTTAGTCAACATAACATAATTTAGAATCAGTCCAAAAGAAGACGTTCTTAAATGCAGACTTCAATAAAATTGAAATTTCAGTTTGCTTATCTAGAAATTCAAGAATTTCAGTGCCCAAGAGAGCAGCACATAATTCAAGTCTAGGTAGAGATTGCGTTTTCACAGGTGTAACTCTAGATTTACTAATCAGCAAAGAGCAATGGATTAGTTCGTTGCACTGTAGAGAGTCTATGTAGAATTTGTAGAACTATGTAGAACTTGTAGAATGTTGTAGAACTTCTCTTCAAATACAAATAGCCTGCCCACTAGGGGTAACAGGATGGTCTACTCGCAGCTGGAGCAGAACTTAAACTCTACCATGCAGCTTTAAACTTAAACATGGTCTGCTATAAGCAGAAGCAGAGCTTACACTGTAGAGAACTCAACCTTTCCAACTTGAAGGCAGAGTAATAACTTCAAGTAGAGAGAGAACTCAAATTTATTCCTTGAAAATCGAATATTAACTTGACTGTAGAGAGAGCTCGACCTAACTCCTTGAAGGTTGAGTAGTAACTAGTGCTCGACGTTACTCCATGAGGGCCGAGTAGTAACTTAAGCTCGTAGAAACTACATACTAAACAAGAAACCAGCTATCAGACCGAGTGCATGCATAAACAAACTAACAATATGGTTGGTCTGATGCAAACATAAACAAGTGAAAAAAAATAAACAGAGATAAGGCGAAGACACATATACAATGGCATATTTCCAAACAAAAATTATCATACACAATATTTAATTTTAGAAAGTTATATTTTGAGGTTATTTTAATTATATTATTTTTAGTCTGGACATCTTACCTCAATATTAATGTCCAGACTAAAAATAATATAATTATCATACACATTAAATCTGAGATTTAACACTGTGTTTTCCATGATTCATAACTATCTTTGCAGGATCCATATTGTTGATATCATTATTTTTAGGTTATTTGTATGTCATCAAATTCTAATTTTTTTCCCTATTTTTCATACTTTTTCCTCACCAAGAACATACACACACACACACACACACACACACACACACATATAGCTATATAAAGCAACGGGAAACTACTACACCTATAATTCCCTAGTAAAGCTGCAAAGCATAGCATGAAAATGCTATAATTGCAGTGAAAGACCTGCCTTCGGGCAGAATTACTATGGATGGATATATATGAATACGAAAGTTTTCTTGGGTTTTCCGCGTCATGGATTCAAGTTTGGCCTCTGGCCACTGATTCCGACGTTTCAGTATGATCCCACATGCCATTATCAAGGAATGATAAGTTCGAGTCACAGGTTTAGGTCTTATAAATAATGAAACACATAGAGTTTTCGCTGTGGTCCATTTCCGAAGACGTACACCCATCCAAGATTTAGTTCTTATGTAGTTAAACAACTTCAGTTTTCAGTGTTTCTGAAGCTGTAGACCCATCCAAGGTTTAGTTCTTATATAGTTAAACACATTCAGTTTTTAGTGTGGTCCATTTCGGAAGCCATACACCCATCCAAGCATCGACCACACTCCATGTTGTCCAACCGTGGTTTTCTTCATATCTTCTTCGCTGTTCTGGGGATGACATGGAGGGCAGTGAGAGCAGTTTTCCATGTAGATGGTAATCTTTGGGCATCATCTCGAGTGTTCATAGAATGTGGCCTTTTGTCAATCTCTTGCTTCTCTGTAGATTCTTGATTTTTCATAATCTATTTTAGCCAATGTTCTAGATCCTGTAAGGTTGATCTTATGACCGCTCTGTTTCATATGTTGTACCAGAGTTGAAGTAGGTTCTTCAGGATTTATTGCAGCCTTACGTTCTAGTATTCGGCAGGAAATTTGTCTGTTGGTACGTCCTACATATGTTTGTTCGCAAACATAGTTAATCTTTATGGGGAGGAAGTATTCCATCATACTAAAGAGTTCGAGAAATTAGATGCAAGAGAGCCAAACTTCTGTGCGACTTGGCGTTTTTAAAAAGATGTCCGGACACTTCAATAGTTCCAGTAACAAAAGTCTGTCTTATCTTAAGAAAACTAAAACCACAAAGAAGATTCTCAATAATGCCAGCCTAGCACTTGTGAGAGAATGAATACACAAAATCAGGTATGAATTGAACGAAGTCAGTGTCAATTCAATGGAAATCCGTATGAGACTATCGTCAATCCTACATCCACTTCTATGGAGTTTGTTAGATGATCTCACCAATCAACGTGCTGCAACTAACACCAGCCTAACTACCGCAAGACAAATTAATAAATTTGAGGCATTATATAAGAAACAAAAACCAGTGCTTCCACACCAGATCACTCGATAAGAACAAGGTGGTACACAACATATCCAGCCAAAATCTAGAGCTTTCTGCTATCTCTGCCTTAGCCAAAGGATTTAATTTTGCCATCACTCCATCTCATATTCCAGTGGAGACAATCATTACGGCAGTTGAATCGCCTCTTGGCCAACTCCCCAACAATGAAGCAAAAATAATATGACAAGAAGCTTGTGGCATACTTAGAAAATCAACCCGTCCTAGAAAGAATATGTCATCAGAAGAAATTAGAGCACTAAAAGACCTTCATGACAATACTGACATAATTATTTTACCAGCTGATAAAGGAAATGCCACTGTTGTGATGAATTTGGCCGACTACGATATGAAGATGGCAGCCCTTTTAAACCCCGCACCAGTGCTCCTACGACGTACTTGGAGAAAACAACGAAGAAGAAGATACTTAATACACCTATAGATGAAGAGTTGAAGAGGCGGCTAATACCACAAGAGAAATTTTCACTTTGCCCAAAAATCTACAGCCTTCCTAAAATTCACAAAGCTGATATTCCTCTTCGACCTATCATCAGCTCCATTGGCTCACCACTGTAAAACATAGCTAAATATTTTCAACCATACACAGAAGAAGCCAATTCTTATGTGAAGAATGCTGAACATTTCCTACAACATCTACAGAATCAAGAAATCCAACCTGACGATCTTCTAGTAAGCTTTGACATTGTTTTTCTGTTCACTCAAGTTCCTGTCAACGAAGCTATAGAATACATCAAATCAGAGATCAAGCCACCAGACTACATCATTGAGTTGACTCAATGACCTACTTCAGATACAAAGGCCAGATTTACAAACAAGTACAAGGAGCACCAATGGGATCGCCTCTTTCACCTGTTATCTCTAATTTATTTATGACTTATTAAGTTATGTAGATAGGAAATAACACTATGAGGTTCTTTAATATTGTTTATTTTTTATCATTTCACTCACCTCATACTTCATAATTTATAGCAGACCCAGGGTTTCTTCACGTAATTCGTGACATTGTCAATGCTGCGTCATGTTCACAACTTCATGACGTATGACATCTATTCATGACAACTGAACATGACGCAGCATTGACAATGTCACGAATTACGTGAAGGAACCCTGGGTCTGCTATAAATTATGAAGTATGAGGTGAGTGAAATGATAAAAAATAAACATTATTTATGACTTGTTTAGATGCAAAGGCTATTGAATCCTCAAACACTTAAGCCAAAACTATGGTTGAGATATGTTGATGATACTTTTGTAATCTGGCCTCACGGTAGATCTGCTCTCAATGAATTCCTGACACACTTAAACAGCCAACATGATCAGATTAAATTCACTATGGAAGTTGAACAAGAGCAGCGACTACCTTTTCTAGGTGTAATTGTGATAAGAAGACCTGAAGGAAGACTTGCACACACAGTATACCGGATATCTACTCATACTGATAGATATCATACTATCACCCCGCACAAATAACTTTAGTAATCAACACTCTCGTCATCCGATCACTGCGACTTACAGATCAAGATCATCTTCATGAAGAGGAAAAACAACTGAAATGGGCACTTCTAGCAAATGGCTATCCCGAACATGCAGTGAAAAGAGAGTTTAAACGAGCAAGAAACGCACCAACCACATCGGAGAAGAAAGAACAGACCTTAAGCACTGCCTTCTTACCATATGTGCAAGGCACTACGGATAAAATAAGCCAAGTACTACAAAAACATGAGATTAAAACTATATTTCACTCGGAAAACACCATCTCCAACTTACTCAGGTGTACTAAAGAGAAAATACCTCTAGAGTCACAAGGCATCTACGAGATCACTTGCACCTCATGCGAACAAACATATGTAAGACGTACCAACAGACGAATTTCCTGCTGAATACAAGAACATAAGGCTGCAATAAATCATCAAGAACCTACTTCAACTCTGGAGCAGTCACAAGATCGACCTCACAGGATCTAGAACATTGGCTAAAATAGATCATGAAAAATCAAGAATCTACAGAGAAGCAATAGAGATTGACAAAAGGCCACATTCTATGAACACCCGAGATGATATCCAAAGATTACCATCTACATGGAAAACTGCTCTCACTGCCCTCCATGTCATCCCCAGAACAGCGAAGAAGATATGAAGAAAACCACGGTTGGACAATATGGAGTGTGGTCGATGCTTGGATGGGTGTATGGCTTCCAAAATGGACCACACTAAAAACTGAATGTGTTTAACTACATAAGAACTAAACCTTGGATGGGTCTAAGGCTTCAGAAACGGACCACACTGAAAACTGAAGTTGTTTAACTACATAAGAACTAAATCTTGGATGGGTGTACGTCTTCGGAAACGGACCACAGCGAAAACTCTATGTGTTTCATTATTTATAAGACCTAAACCTGTGACTCGAACTTATCATTCCTTAATAATGGCATGTGGGATCATACTGAAATGTCAGAATCAGTGGCCAGAGGCCAAACTTGAATCCATGATGCGGAAAACCCAAAAAAACTTTCTTATTCATACTTATATCCGCAAAAATCTGTAATATAACATATATATGTTATAATTAAATTTTTGACATTGAGCAATGCAGCGTAATATTATTTTTATTATCATGTCATGTATGTATGTATATATATATATACAGGGTGTAAATGAATTATACCGCACAAATTTAACTGCTTACAGAGGGGTATTATGCAAGTAATTTGAGATAGGGAACCAATGCTCTACGAGGGAAAATGGGTGAGTTATAGGGAATCAAAGTATTCGACAATTAATATAGATAAATCAACAGGAGTAGAGAAAATTATACTGGAATAACTTCAGATCTAGGTATTAATTCCGAGATCCTGATTTCTAATAATTCATCAACAACGTTTATGAAATATTGGGTTATTAAACTCCTTAAAATGTCGAACTTAGCAGATGATTGCACGCCATTGCACTGGTTAAAATAGAATCAGTACAATGTGAGCCTTAGCTCAGAGTGAAACACGCAGAATCTGTGTAGGTAAGGTGTGGCTTAATGGTTAATGTGATGGATTTGAAATTCTAACACTGATAGTTCAAATCACGGCAGGCCGCTTTATTTTTCCCCTTCTTTCTTTCTTTTCATTTTTTAATTTTTTTTCCCTGCATGTGTACTGTGATATATTGACACTGAAATTTGTTCAGTACAGGCATGCACAAAATACCTATTCCCATATTGGTTATTACATTAACATCTGATTAGAAGTTACTTCAGTGTCAGTCGCTTTACATGAAAGCATCATGGAATATCTTTATAGTTATGCTGAACTTGCCAAAATGCATCTGATTTATGGTGCAGCACAAGGTAATGGTGCAAGTGCTGCTGTGATGTACGCATAGTGGTATGCGAATAGATGCCATCCTCACCGAACAACCTTCGAGTCTGTTGATAGACATTTATGGGAGCATGGGACATTGAAGGTAAACAGAGTAGATGCCGGTGAAAGACATCCACACCGCACTGCAGATGATCCTTCTACTAGTACTCGAGCTATCGCACATGTAATGGGCATGAATAGTCAAACTATATGGAAAGTCCTGCACGAAGACCAGCTCTATCCCTTTCATCTGCAAAAAGTTCAAGCCTTACAGGCAGTGGACTTCGCGCAACGGGTACAATTTTGTAATTGGGCTTTGTTGCAACCACTGCACTTTTTTTCCTCAGTGTTATTCATTGATAAGGCAATATTTAATATAGATAGGGTGGTTCTGAACTCAAAGAACAGTCATGTGTGGGATTATGAAAATCCTCATGCCATCTTCAAGAGGGGTCACCAGCAGAGATTTTCAGTGAACTTATGGGTAGGCGTAAATTCTGATCTCATCATTGGCCCCTACCTTCTTCCTCAGAGATTAAATGGTGTCATTTATAAGACATTTTTAGAGCACGTCCTACCTAGATTGCTAGAAGAAGTTCCTCTTCACATCAGGCTCCTCCTCATTTCTGCCGGAATGTGTGAAATCATTTGGATGAAGTGTATCCTGACCATTGGATATAGGAAGAGGTAGTTCATCTGTAGTGTGGCCACCTCACTCTCCAGATCTCTGTCCACTTGATTATTTTTGTGGAAACACCTGAAAACATTGGGTATGCAACCTCTGTTGATACAGATGAACTGTTAGTTGCATGCATAATCGCAGCATGTGATGTGATCCGTGAGACACTTGGTATCTTGAACAGGGTACAAAAATCCTTCATTCGCCGATGTTGTCTGTGTTGTGAGAATGGAGGTGGCCAATTTGAACAATTTATCTAATGAGTCTGCAGTTGCTTTACTTTTTTTTCTGGTTTACTAAAATTTATTGATTTTTATTTCCCAGTAACATTATGTATGCTGTGTGTACATACTCTGTACCTCTTCACGTTATTACTCTTGTGATCACTGCACTATCATTTATCTAAGTATATACGTACTCTAAAGTACAATTACACATTTTATTTGCTAAAACTTGTGTACTCTACAGTGTGTGAATTATTATTACAACCTTTCAAACAATTGTCTGTACAATACATACGTAGATAGTTTTGTAACTCATGTATTGTACCGACATTCCAATACCATATTCTGTAAAATAATGAATAAACAATTAAACCAGAAATAAATCTACATAATAACTAATTTACAGTACGTACTTAATAAAGAAAGGAAAGAAAAAAAGTGTACACATACTGTAGGTAGTTTCAAACGTGATGCATTTATCTTACATTTGCATCAGTAGTAAGACTGCTATAACCACTGAGTTAAAGGTGCATACTTGTTGCAAGTTACAGTCTCTGTATCATATTATTTCCATTTTAGTTAGAAATAATCAGTAGGGTGCCAACCATTTTACAAATTGAATCATAACTTAGACATTTTTGTTTGTAAACCATTAGTTCATTATCTCAAATGCTTATACAATACCACTCTATATGTAGTTAAATTTATGCGGTATAATTCATTTACATTCTGTATATAAATATGTTCTTGGTGAAGAAAAAAGTATGAAAAATAAGAGAAAAATTAGAATTTGACATACAAATAATCTAAAAATAATAATATAAACAATATGGAATGTGCAAACATAGTTATGAATCATGGAAAAACACAGATTCATCACTGTATCAGAATATTCATGCTACAGACTGGTTATGTTGCCTCACTTGGTATCACTGCCTCCAATACTACCAGGACACAGTATGTTGCATTACGTCTATCAAAACTATCTAAAGAGGTAGAAACTATAAAATTTAAGTTAAATTTCCTAATGCAAGCTAAATATAACTAATGTATGCAAGTATATCATAATCTAAGGAGTGACCTATCATAATTTAAGATAATTTCCTTTATACACTTCTCAAAGACAAGAAAATCGACCAATGATGGTGCTGTTTGATAGTTCTTCTTAACCCAGATACCTACACTGTTGTTTTTTGTTTTTTCAGCCATGTTAATGATTTAAAGCTTAAGACTACTTGTCAATGTTCTTGATTATTCATTTCATACATCTCAATGATTTAAGACTAAAATAAAAAATACACTACTAATTGTCATAATATAAAAAATTAATGATGTAGGACATAGTAACAAAAGATGTCAGTAGATGTTCAATACAAGAATGAAATATGTTGGTACCTGAAACATAGTTGATGATGTAATCAATAGCATTCAATATATTTGTGACCATACAGATTATTCTAATATGCATAGTGCTTCATTTTCCTAACAACAGCCATTTTTACCAAATTCTAAAGGAATGAAGGTTGTTCTCATGAAAATATTTTTAGAAAAATTTTTACAGAGCTTCACCGATCCTCTATAAAAAAGTGACCATGACCAAATTTTGTTTCCAATAATGCTCTAGTGACTGAAGCTTTTGTTTTATCAAAACTAAACTTGGCATATAGCAATTAATTAAAAAAAGTGAGGTCTAATTCCTTAACCAGAAAAATCAGATTGTTAGGTGTAGGAGTTCAAATGAAACGAAAATTTAAAAATCACTCTAATGGTCGCAATTTTTCATGTATTGCAATGAAACTCATTGTGTGCTATTTAAATAAGATAAGGAAATCAACAAAATCCATTAGAAATAGAGGTTTGCCTAAATTAAAATTAAAATTTGCTCTAGCAACTGCCATATATACCATACAATTAAATTATGTATTCTACAAGATATATTGGTTTAATTTATTTAATATTTTTTGATAAAGTAATGGAAAAATGGATCAGTAGATATTATTTAAATTTGTGTCAATTTAAACAACAATATGCAGTAGATATTCTTATGGTTTATGCATGATTTTTTTTCATTACAGTCTGACACTTTTAAATAAGCTGGCATCAGAAATTGAGCGTATATTTTTCTCTTCAAATCAAGAATTGAATTTCTCCAATCTAACAAAAGAAATACATATTCTGTAAACCAGAAAAATCAGACCATAAATTTCACTTGCTAACGAATTCACTTAATTTATGAAGTCTGGCATCATGGACTTTTTGATTTGGATCCTTCACTTTATTTCAGTAATTTAATTTTATAATTTTTATTAGTTTCATGTCTGATAATTAGTTCACTTGTTATATTCTCAGGAAAACTTGGTAACATTTTTGTTCTATTTAATTTTTTTTTTGCCAACAAATTAGCTCTCTCTAACAAAATGCACTGGAATCCTCTGAAAAACTATATTTTAATTAAATTTCATATTGCACTTAAGTTTTACTCACATTTTCTGAATATTGTAGTTACAGAATCCAATGGTAATCCACGTGTACCATCCATACCGCCAACCTGATGGAGAGAATCACTGTCAAGCTGTAAATGGACACTGTTCACATCTGTGTCTTCCAGCTCCACAAATAAATTCTCGATCTCCAAAAATATCGTGTGCATGTCCAGATGGGTTAAGATTGATGGCAGATGGATTGATGTGTGGTGAAGAAGGTAAGTGACAACATTAGATTTATACATAGGTGTGTTCTCGTTCGACAAGTGACTTGCACACTGAGCATCAACAGTATTTATAAGCAGTTAAAGCAACATTGACTTTGCTCAGAAGTGTCTCAAAAAAGAAACAGCTTCAAGTTGAGGAATAGTAATTATATTTTAATACAATAAATTTGGGAATTTTAACATTATGAGGTTTTATTGATAAGAATCAAATGAATCGTGAATTCTCATACTTCTATGTTTTTTTAAACACAGCACTGCAGTATCGGCGACTATCGTTACCATCATCAGCTGTTTTCACGGCTGTCAATTTTTTCTTTTGCCGGTAATTCTCCAAACTGCCATCTGGTGTTCTTTTGAAGGAATCATTTTCTAAACTGCCATCTGTTGTATTTTGAAGAACTTTATAATCAAGCTTGGTTCATCTGGAATCTCGAAGTTCATGGTTCTAGTATAGTTTTTTTTTAATATATATCTTTTCCCAAACTGTTAAATCCAAAGGTTTGGATAGATGTTTCAAAAAGTTTTGCTTCTTTTTCAATTCTATGATTCTCTAATAAACTATATGCTACTATAGTTGATTTTTCAATTTCTCCATTCTTTATGTTTCTAAAGTGTTCTTTTTTACGAGTTTCCAAGTTCCTTTTTGTTTTTCCTATATATATCCTATTGCAATCTTTGCAATCAATTTGATAAATTCCAGATTTTTTGTTGTCTGGGGTGTTAACTTTATTATTAGTTAACAGAAGATTACCCAGGCTGAATTTGTTAATTGGTGCCAATGTTATATTAAATTTTCTAAAAAAATTTTGAAATTTATTATGAACTTCAGGATTGTAAGTAAATTTCTTGAATTTTTCATCTTTCTTGGAATCATGTTTTAGAGTGGTGTATTCCTGTAATCTTTTCTGTTGTTTAAATTTCTTTAATTTATTCTTTATTATGTCTTCATCAAAACCATATATTTTAGCAATATGTACAATATGATTATATAATTCAATAAATTTACTTACCATCCTGAAGTTCATAATAAATTTCAAAAAAATTTCAGAAAATTTAATATGACATTGGCTCCAATTAACAAATTCAGCCTGGGTAATCTTCTGTTAACTAATAATAAAGTTAACACCCCAGACAACAAAAAATCTGGAATTTATCAAATTGATTGCAAAGATTGCAATAGGGTATATATAGGAAAAACAAAAAGGAACTTGGAAACTCGTAAAAAAGAACACTTTAGAAACATAAAGAGTGGAGAAATTGAAAAATCAGCTATAGTAGCATATAGTTTATTAGGGACTCATAGAATTGAAAAAGAAGCAAAACTTTTGAAACATCTATCCAAACGTTTGGATTTAACAGTTTGGGAAAATATATATATTCATTAAAACCATACTAGAATCATGAACTTCGAGATTCCAAACGAACCAAGCTTGATTACAAAGTTCTTCAAAAATACAACAGATGGCAGTTTAGAAAATGATTCCTTCAAAAGAACACCAGATGGCAGTTTGGATAATTACTGGCAAAAGAAAAAATTGACAGTCGTGAAAACAGCTGATGATGGTGACGATGGTCACTGATACTGTGGTGCTGAGTTTAAAAAAACATAGAAGTATGAGGTAAGAAGAATTCACAATTCATTTGATTCTTATAGTAATTATAATTTAATTTATCAGTATTTAAAAGATTTAAAAAAAAGGACATTTTCTTAACCATCATTGAGTTTTTTATGTAAATAAATAATTCTTCTTTTTAAAAAATAAATGTGTTAATGACTGGATCATGTTAAAACTAAATATAACTTCAAAAATATATATTTTATCGTAAATAATTAATTCAGTCTTCCCCAACTCTACTTTTAATCCCTTGAAGTTCTTATCTATCTTCTCAATTTGTTGACTGATTATTGTTCTTTATTGTAATTAACCTGTATAGGGGGTTATGATAGATTGGTATATTTTGATTTAATAGTTTTTTTGTTTCCAGCTTCTTTTAATATTTCAATCCTTTTTTGGACAATGTAACTAATATATTGTACTTACTAAACTTGTTGTCATGACATTCTGACACCTAACATGGTTGCTATGAAAACAAAAAAAAATTGCAATACTAAACCTAACATGTATGGTAAGTCAAATTATTTACAACTTTTGTCCGTTCCTCTCTCATAGTAATATTTATTTATTATTTTAATTTAAGTATATTATTTTTTCCAAGGATTCATATTCATATTGGAGTGCAATAAACTAGTTGTAACCCTTTAGGAGCTGTCACCAAATGTGGCATTTACATCACCCGTACAGAGAATGTAGGTATAGGAAAAGAAAGAGAAGGGGACCCCTTGGCCATCAAGGTCAAAGGAACAAGAGGTCAGTCAAGGAAGACTGGATAGTAAAGTTGAAAGAGGAAATTGGTATAGGAAAAAGAAGAAGCTGACCAGTGAATAGCCCTTCCCTTTTGTTCATGATTACTAATAGCTGCACCATGAGAAGGTGAGGGATTGGACACTAAGCTCCTGTCCAGGTTGGTTCCTTTAAGCCTTCTGTGGAAGGAATTATAGGGTCTCCTCCCTGTGAAAGCCAGTAGCCTTTTCACAGTCTGTTCCTAAATGTATGCACATTTTTACAGATGGTTCCAGGCTACCAAATGATGGTGGTACTGGTCCAGTATGCCAACTTTTCTCCCTTTGTTGTAAATTAAATACAAATTCAACAAACTTTGATGGTGAAATTCTATCGATTTTTTTTAAGTTTACAAAATATTTTATATCATATCCAAAAGTTTACAAAGATTATAATTCTATGTGACTCCAAAGTAACAATCCTTGCTATAACAAGGAATATAACACCCAAAAGCATCAACATTATCGAATGTCATGTCATAAAATAATAAAACGGTTATTCTGTTTACATAACTCCCATTGTTGTCCACACGGCCATGAACCTATGGGTTCGATAGTGATTGTGGAGTGGGAGGCAATGAAGCAGCTAGTTTTCTAGCCAAGAAGAGTAGCAAAATTATCTCCAACCCAACTTCTACCTCAGTTTCCTTTCACTCTATCAAAAGAATCACATCAAATAAATATATCAATAAACTTAGACATGAATACACCGTCATAACATCTGGAAGGGAATGGAAAAATTTACAAACTTACAACATTACAAAGAAAAAATCCACATTCAGACTACTAACAGGGCATGACTGTCTAAATAAATATCTGCACAGATTTGGCATAGCAAATTCACCTAAATATTCTTTTTTTGCAATTTAAATGAAAACATGGGATGAAACCTTCTCCTCCGTTGTCCAGCTTTTGTAGAAGAGACCAGCCTTTCTGCTAAATATTGGAGTGCAAGAGAGTGAATGATTTCATTGTCAAGTGCTCGACATTAGATACCAACCAACCAACTAATTTAATTATTACTAAATTTTAATTATTGACAATAATAATAATAATAATAATAATAATAATAATAATAATAATAATAATGACGATGATGATGATTATGATTATGATGATGATATGATTATGATGATTATGATGATGATGATGATGATTATGATGATGATTGATTATTATGATGATTGATTATGATGATGATTGATTATGATGATGATTGATTATGATGATGATTGATTATGATGATGATTGATTATGATGATGATTATGATGATGATGATGATGATTGTCCAGAAACAAGTTACATCTACCAAAAAAATATTATGCAATACATGTGTGTGAAGAGTCTTAACAGAATCTGGAAATAAAAAAACTTGACTTCTTGATTCAGTTGATACACTTCCCATTCTTGTATCACAATACACTACAGTAAAATTTGCTCAAAGAGGAATCGCATGAGACCAATTTTTTTTCCACATTAGACAAAATTCCACATTATAAAAAAACTAAAACTTATTAATAATCTTAGATTATACAGTACTGTACGTCTTTTTATATACCTTGGAATAATTGTAGTTCTGCCGCCTCTGAAAAGTGAAATATAGTATGTTTGAGCGACTTCGACGGTAACACGCGAAAAAACAGTCCCGTTTTGTCAGCGTTAAAAATGTATCTTAGGCACGTATCCTGAAATTAAAGTATGTAGTTGTAGTTTTCGCTCACTAACTACACTTTTGTCCATATCCTTTGATTTCCCACAAATTTCATTCCACACTACATTGTGTCATCTTTTAAAACTGTCCAGCCAACCTGAAGATGCCTTGAAATCATTATTCCCTAGGGATTTAGCAAGAGTTAGAGCTTCACTTTAGAACATTGGTCGGAAATTTGGAGATTTATCTTCAATCACTTTCACTTTTTCACTTAATGACAATGATACATACGTTTTAGCCATCATTATTCCATAAATTCAGAACGCTACCTGTGAAAGATCGGTCTCAGAATTTAAACTAATTTAAGATTTTACAGTGCAATGGTTATTTGTGAGACAGGTATCTGTAGTTCGCATTATGGGTGTGCAGTGAGGCCAAAATAAAATTTCGAGATACAGGTAGAATCTCTACTTCACCCAGTGGCAGGAATCATGCCTTATTATTTGGTATAATGGGAATTCAATGAAGTGGAAACTAATTTATTTCACTGTCTTTCCGCTTTATACATTTTTTTCATGAATTGTGTAGAAATATCCTTCTGTTTCTGCATTGGACAGATTCCGTTTTATGCAAAATAAATACACGTAAAATTACTATTATTTCACCAGGACCAATAAATTTGTTCACATTGGACAGATTTCCACATTATTTACCTTCCGAATTAAACAAGTTTTACTGTTAACTATTTTAGGAATTCACACTATGAGGTAAATTCATGGTAGGTAAAATTTAATCACTCGCCTCATATTTTTAAATTTTACCTACAAGTTTTACTGTATTAAAATATTGTTGTTTTCTTTATTAAAATTTATAGTATTTTATCTATTGTATTAATTTCATGGCAAAAGGTTTTTTCCCCTCATTTAAAGAGGCCTTTAATATCTAGGTCATACAGCATCTATTTATTTTATTTATTTGTATCTATTATTTATTATTGTTATTCATTGATATTATGAAATATGATAAAATAGCCTCTGATAATAAAATTCAAAACCTGCTTTTGACTTGACAATTGAGGAAAACCAAGAAAAAAACTTAGTCACCTTGGTCGCCATTGAGATTTGAACTCAGAACCTCCTATCTAAATATGAGTCTCAAATGCTATATCTTGGTAGTGGAAGAAAAATTGGACGATGTTATGGATTAAAAAATAGAGATTTTGATGCTATCTGTTACACTGGCTTATGAAGTAAGTAGACGCATACTTTTAGCACCAAATCTTTAAATGTAGTGTGGGCATTTAAACATGGCATTCCCTTCCCAGATGCAGAAGGACGTGTTGGAATGCCTGGACTTTTAAATATCCAAATGCAGACTGTCGTGTCTATGCATTGGTACATCTATGATTTTCAAGGCCTATAGCGAGTTTTTAAACATTCTGGAGAACTTATTTTTTGTTTCTGTGGTAAGGAAAACTCCCCTTCATGTTATGACATAATTTACGACAGGCATGTGGTGTCAGATGGCTACTTATTAGTGAAAGGAGATGCTTTTTGTATTTTTTTCTCTCTTTAGCTACACCCTTCGTTCAAACTAGTGAATGCCCTATTTTGCCGAAAAGAAATATCTGTAAAGTGTCTCACTGTGTGGTCTCATAACTAACCTTTCTTTAAAAACCGACGTGGATCGTGTGTATACACAAAAATCACGTGTCTCAGACATTTCCAACTTCTATAACAAATTTACGTGGCGAATTTGATGTGTAGAATTATGAAAAAATAAATAAAAAATATAATAGAAGGATAATAATAATAATAATAATAATAATAATAATAATAATAATAATAATAATCATCATCCTTTCAAGTATTAGGCCCAGCGGCCCGTTACGGTCTCCTGCCATCTCCGAAAAGGTCGACCCACAGATCTTCTGCCTCGAGGAATGTAGTGAAGAATTTGTTTTGGTATTCTGTGATGATCCATGCGCTGAATATGGGCTAGCCAATTGTTTCTATATTCTTGGAGGTATTCAGATATAGGTATGATGTTTAACTCTCTGGCTATTGTTGAATTTCTTTGGTGGTCTAGAAGGCATAATAATAATAATAATAATAGCAATAATAGTAATGTATGTACTGCACACTTCCAACACAGGTGCTCCCTAGCGGGAGTTTCGTAAACAAGGTAATCCATTCAACAAGAATCAATTTCTGTAATCATATAAATGAATTTATATCACAAATAAAATTTAGATTCTCCAACTTTTATAAATATTGTACATAGTGAATCTGAAGTGTGGAATTATGAAAATCTTTAATTTAAAAATATGAATGAAGGATAAATAGATGAAGTTTAGAATTAGAAATTATAAGTAAACCTTTAGCAACAATTTAAAAAATGAATGCATTTTAACTTATATCTTGATGAAAGTATAAGGAAAGCTCCATCTACAATTAAATATAACTTGTAATTAACCAATGAAAGACACTATCCTATATCATTCTTTGTTTTGATACTATATTCTATAGTGTTCTGTTCTAGTACAGGTCTTTCACTGTAATCATAGAATTTTCCTGCTGTGATTGCTGCTTCATTAGGGAATTATAGGTATGGTAGCTTCCCACCCAGGGGGATGATAATGATGGTAACAATGATGATAAAAGCCAGCTGATGTCCATGGACCGCTTGGGCCTCAAGGCCTACTGCATGACAAGACAGTATTCTCCCTCGAGACCACAGATATGATAATTAATATTTTATTAACCCTTTCATTTTATTTGTTTTATTTATTGATACTTACGCTTATTTACCAACATGTCAACAAGATACATGTGGTTAGCACATCACCACATCAGAGATCTATTAGGAAATTAAGGTGTAACTTGGAAGAAAGACAAACATAACACTGAGCAATGTGATATCTATGAAATCTAGATGTAATAAAACATTGCAAGTCTCGTAGGCTGCTATGGGTAGGGCATGTGGCACGAATAGGAAATTATATAGGAACTTCATGTACGAAAACTAGAAACAAAGTGCCCAGTAGGGGGAATAACCATAAAGTGCAAGAAAAATATTAACCAGGATTTGAGGGAGATAAATTATACAGGACCCTCACTGCTGTGTTCCTGAAATCCAGTCTCGGTCACTCCATGTTGGTTTTGTGGCAGAAAAAACGGAGCTTGGACAGGTTTTTCTCAGGGTTTTCTCCCGCCTTCTCCTGCCACAGTTTTATTCCACCATTTCTCCATACTCATCTCATCACATTCATTTTGTTTCATTTTGTTCATCTGCCTGTGGCAAACGAAGAAGAAGAGACTGATATAAATAAAGAATGGGAGGCTATAAGAGATACTATTAAATTGTCAGCATCAGAAAGCATTGGTTGTTTAAAAAAGAGGCAAAACAAGAAATGGTTTGATGAGGAATGTGCCGACATTGTAAAGAAAAGAAAGCTAGCAAAAATGAAATGATTACACGAGCCAAATGAGGTAAATTTAGAGCAATTGGGTAGTGTTAGACGGGAAACCACTAAGTTACTAAAGAGTAAAAAGAGGGAATATTTGAGAGAGAAGATTAATGATCTTGAAATGAATGCAAAAAATAGGAACATTAGAGAATTATATCAGGGAATTAGTATAGAGAAGAAAGGGTTTCAGGCTAGAACAAACATAATTCGAAATGAAAATGGGGATATGATTGCAGATTCTAGGAGTATATTAAATAGATGGAAAAGTTACTTTAATCAGCTATTAAATGTACATACAGAACAGGACATTGAGGAGGATAAGTTACAGACAGCAGAAATGCTAGTCGCAGAGCCAAGTGCATTAGAGGTTGAAATGGCGATTGAAAAATTGAAGATGTATAAAGCATCAGGTTCAGATGAGATCCCAGCAGAACTCATAAAATCAGGAGGAGAAAAATTGATAGACAAGATACGCTGGTTGCTTAGTATGATTTGGGAAAAACAAGCTCTTCCAGATGAATGGAAGGAATCAATTATTGTACCAATTTATAAGAAAGGAGATAAAACTGATTGCAACAACTACAGGGGCATCTCATTACTTTCAACTGCTTACAAAATTCTTATAAATATATTAGTAAGCAGACTTACTCCCTATATTGATGACATTCTAGGAGATCATCAATGTGCATTTAGAAGAAACAGGTCTACAACAGATCAGATTTTTAGTATAATACAGATTTTAGAAAAGACAAATGGGAATATAATGGTACTCGTACATCAACTGTATGTAGACCTTCAAAAAAGCAATATAGATTCAATGAATAGTGAGAAAAGTTTATATAGTATCCTGCTCCAAGGAGATCTCAGAAAATTCCTAAAAAGTTCAGTTCGAAGACTTATACGAATGTGTCTAAATGGCTCAAAGAGTAGGGTGCGTGTAGGCAAACAGTTTTCAGACACTTTTGAAATCCAGAATGGGTTGAAGCAAGGAGATGCATTATCTCCTCTACTATTTAATTTTGTACTAGAATATGCCATTAAATCTTTAGAGAATGAGGAAGGCTTACAACTGAATGGTATTAATAAGCTGTTAGTTTATGCTGATGATATAGTACTATTAGCCGATAGCGAGGAGATACTGAAGGCCAACATGCACACACTATTGAGTAACATCTAGGCCCATCCGTCCACCCCTTGGGATACCTCGGTCGTCCTGACCATACTCCCAAGTCCTAGTTCTAGTCCTCCCTATTCTATGTTCACGTCCACGTTCAAGTTCATGGTGCTTAAACCAACACCCTAGGGAGAGAGTGTTGGAGTTTGCAGTTCTGGGAATTGCTGAGCTACATAGTACATCAGGTCGCTCAATCCTGATGACCCCACAGTTGGTCCACGGGCTCAATGAGCCTAGCCGGGAGGACTGCTGTCACAGATCCATCAACCATTCCCCTGTTCTGCCTCCAGGGACGTGTCCTGCAGCCGTTGTGAGACCGGCTAGGGCTACAAGCCCAGCAGTGTGAGACTTTTAGTACATCTCCTGGCGACCCCACAGTTTGTCGACGGGCCCGTAGGCCGAGCCAGGAACCAGTACAGTAGCTCCCCTCTGGACTGGTCCGAGCCGAGCCCTGGTGTGCCCCCAGGGATGCCTTCTGCAGCTGTTGTGGGCCAGCATGGAGCTCGCAAGCTCCAACAGATGAGCAACTAGTACGACAAGGCGCTCAACTCTTGCCTACCCCACTAATGGTTCACGAGTCCCATGGACTTAACCGGGAGGACTGTCTAGCAGATCCACCGATCTTTCCCCCAGTGCACCAGCTGGGGACGTGTTTGGTTGCTGAAGTGGGTCCAGCCTGAGCATTAGTAAGTCAGGTCGCTCAACTCCTGACGATCTCACAGATTGTCCTTGGGTCACTCGGTTCCAGAGTCGGCGCTAAGTCCCAAAAAGCCAAAAAAAAGACCGCGCTTCCTCCTTTCTCGAGCTTGTCGACCTGGTGGTAATTCCCAGCATTACGCCCGGTATTGTCCCATCCAGCCTGTTCGCAAGACTGGGCCTAGTCGTGTAGTTGCTGTGAGGCAGCCCACTGAGCAATGTAGGCATCCAAGGTGCTCATCTCCCATGGTGTCCCCACAGATGGTCTCAGGTTCAATGAACCAGGAGATAGGGGGGCGCGATCCCCTAGTCTCCCACCGCCATGCCAACAGCGGCACATGCCCCTGCTGTGGGCCGGGATAGTTCTATGCTTGACAGCAGGCCCCTTTCGCATATGTTTTTCCTGCTGACCCCACTCATGGTCCGCGAGTCCATCGGACTTGGAAGGGAGGACTGACTAGCAGATCCACCGACCTTTTCACCACTACGCCACTACTTGCTGCTGGAGTGGAGTATGTCAGGTTGCTCGAGTCCTGACGACCCCACAAATGGCCCGTGGGTCCGGTCTGGACCTAGCCAGGAGGAATGCAAGCAAACCACCGACCGTTCCCTTATCCGCCACCCGGGGACGCGCCCTGTTGCTGTTGTGAGCACAGCTGGGGCCCGACGGACCCCCAGGGACTATTGAGTAACATTAAGAAATTAGGACTGAAAGTAAATATCAGTAAAACTAAATATGTGGCCACACGTAGAAATTCAGTATATAGTGGAAATGGACAGCTAATGACAAATGAAGGAAATTTTGAGGAAGTGGCTGAATTCAAATACCTAGGAACAATAATCACAAATAGGAATGAGACGCACAAAGAAATTAAACATAGGCTCAATTCTGGAAATGCATGCTATTATGCATTGCAGAGACTTTTGATGTCCCAACTCCTTTCAAAAAACGTTAAGCTGAAAATATATAAAACTATTATTCTACCAGTTATATTATATGGGTGCGAAACATGGACTCTCACTTTAAGGGAGGAAAGGAGATTACGGGTATTTGAGAATAAAGTTCTTAGGAAAATTTTTGGACCAAAGAGAGATGAACAGACAGGTGAATGGAGAAGACTACATAACAATGAACTACATGGTCTTTATAGGAAGCCAGATATAATAAGAACAGTTAAGTCTCGTAGACTGCGATGGGCAGGACATGTTGCACGTATGGGGAATGAAAGACGTGCATGGAAGCTTCTTGTTGGCAAGCCAGAGGGGAAAACGCCCAGTTGGTAGACCAAGAATGAGGTGGGAGAACAACATTAACTATGATTTGAGGAATTATACAGGGAATGATTGGAAAGCATTAGCTCAGGATAGAGATGTATGGAGAGCTTATGTCCGCGCGGCCATGAACCTACGGGTTCGATAGTGCCAGTGAGTAAGTAAGTAAGTAAGTAAGTTGTTCATCTGCCTCTGTGGTGGTGTGTCAGATATGGTCAGCCACAACCTTGTCATTCACAGACCTCTATATATAGTGTCTTCTTCTCATCTCATCCCTCGACCCGATCCTGACTTGGACATGAGTTGAGGATATTATTATAAATTATACAGGAATAATTGGAAAACATTATTTGGGATAGCAATGTATGGAGAGGTTATGTATACATAATCATGACCTCCATGTTTGATGGTGCCATTAATTTCAAGACAACACAAACAAGTTGGTTTCCAATGTCCTTCATTTTTTCAAAATTGTCCCTTTCATTGAATATTTTAATATTAAATTTCAAACTCTCTACCTTCCAAATCAAGATATTTTAATTGATGAATCATTATGGTTATGGAGGGGCAAAGAATTCCCTCAACTTAAAACTGCCAAATTTGATTTTAAAACTTATGAATTGTATGAATCTAGAACTGGGTATGTGGTCTCGAGGTAGCATGCTGCCTTGTCACGCAGCTGACCGAGGTTCGATTCCCAGTTGGGAGAGGCTTCTTGGGTGAGTTTTTTTTTCGGGGGTTTTCCTGACCTGTATGACAAATGTCAGGAAGCTTTAGGGCCCCAACGGTACCCAAAAATCATCCGGCCATCATCATCACCATTATCATTCAACGGTGTGGAAGAAACTGGAAGCTACCACATCTATAATTCCCTAGTAAAGCTACAAAGCATAGAATGAAAATGCTATGATTGCAGTGAAAGACCTACCCTTGGGCAGAACACTATAGAATAGAATGGTCATTCATTGTTTACATTCTATTAATCACAATTTGATATGTATCTAAAATAAGTTACTGGGTGAGTAGAGTTTAAAAATACTACCGCACAGGGGTACCGCATGAACTTTTAAATGACCGCACAGAAGGGAGGAAACTGGTCTCATATAAGTACGGCAAACCATGCTGAGGGGTTAAAGAAAAATGTAAATGCCATCAGTCCTATCAAAGATTCTATGTTTTGCACAAACGACTATCAAACCAGGTCTTCATAAATGCTAATCTAAATTTTGCATCATGCAGCTAAGCGCCAAGTGTTCATGCTCTTAGATTGTTGATGCATAACTGTCAAACAAGGTAAATAACATGCAATATCCAATATTGTTAGTTTGGCACTACAATAAATAATGAAGATTGACTTAAACTTTAAACACATTTTTCTCGAAACTTACACAATGGATGATAGCCAGTTGATGCATAACACAGTCCAATTTAAGCTATGATAAAACCATAGATAATGCCTATGAGTGTATAGGTCACATATGAGATCATTTTCTCCTTACATTTTCTTATTGATTTCATTTAGATAAACAGTAATATCTGAAATGAAAACCAGTTTCCATAACCACTCTTTGTCACATAGTACTCATTTGGTTATCCCTCCTCTGTCAGGAATATTTCAACTTCTGTACACAAAAAAAAAGAAACTACACAGGACTTTGCCACCTTGCAGCAGTATCATAGCAAGATCAGGTTTCAGTTATTCTGTTTCCTGTAGAAACAACTTTAACTGATGGTGTCGTAATCCATGTGAACAGATAAAATTGACAATAGAAATCACAGGTGTATTTATGGAAGACATGTCCACTGATTTTCCACATAGTGCCTGTTGATGAACACAATGTATTGCCGTGGGTTTACTAATTCTTTTAACTTCACACTCTGCATTAAGTTTTCCAAGAAAACTATTTTTGTGCTACACATATTTCTTCCACCATCTGTAGTGACACATTTCAGTTGGGACAAATTGAGAATGTACTTAGTTAGACATTTCAATATGTCATTTGAAAATATCTTCACCTGTAGTATTTTGTTACAAACTAATAACATCAAACAATTCTTCCATAACCTTAAAACTAGTACTGACACCTCTTACAAAACAATAACACTTGTGCTATGTCTGTAGCATCTGTTAACTCATCCAAAGTAATTGAAAGCCATTCAAACTTTGATGTCATATCAGCAAGTTGAGAGGAAATGTTAAAAGCTATTTCATCTACTCTGCATGCAACTGTTTTGGAAACATCTCTTCAGCAATTATTACAACACACTTTTTAACAAAATCCCCATGGGTAAAAGTTTTGACTTCCTTTGCTATCTTGTTGGCAAATCTATAACTTGCCCTTGTTGCAGCTTCAAT
The DNA here is from genome assembly GCA_030220185.1 of Diploptera punctata. NCBI lineage: Eukaryota > Metazoa > Arthropoda > Insecta > Blattodea > Blaberidae > Diploptera > Diploptera punctata. The sequence continues at coordinate 171,370 of JASPKZ010010284.1, read as the reverse complement.
GTCATGAATATTTTTTTCAAAATATTTTGCTGCAAAGACAGACTGCTTGATAAGTGATTTAACTTTATTTAAGCATACTTACATGAAAAAATTGTCATACCTTTCTTTATGCTTCATTGTATAGTGTCGACAGACGTTGAATTCTTTAAGCACAGACATTGTCTCATTACATATAACACACAATGTTTTATTGTCTTTTTCAATCATAAATTATTTGTTAGACCACTTTGTATTGAAAGCATGACATTGACTATCTATTCTCCTTTTCTTGTAGGAACCTGCCATTTTAGCGTCATTAATTTTTAAGTAAGAACACCAACTGAAAATAATTATATTTAAAATTTTCACTCAGCAAACACATTCTTTATAAAATAATTAAACCTGTAAACTAGTATTGTCAGCAGATCCTAGTGGTAGAAAAGAAAACTAAACAAATAATTGACTCAGTTTTGCCAACATAAATATATTGAAGCCAAAATCAGGGAGGAGAATATAAACCTATTCTACCAATGGTAAAAACTAGCGGGCATTTGAATATTCTTTATGTAGGATTCACAGTGGTATAACACTCGTGACATGGCTGATATGTGGACCAAAGAGTGTGTAACAATAGAAAACCTGATTCTTATATCTTGCAATAAAATGTACAGCCTGTGTCAATATTAAATTTAATTAATTAGAGTATACTTTGAATTGGCAGATTGCATAGAATACTGCCGAGGCCAGATGTGACCCGCAGACCCTAGTTTGGAGACCCCTATGTTAGATGATAGTGCATTAATGTGGATATCATAATTTGCCCTAATAACTAACTAACTCACTGGTACTATCGAACCTGTAGGTTCATGGCCACGCGGGCATAAGCTCTCCACACATCCTTATCCTGAGCCAATGTCTTCCAATCATCCCCTGTATAATCTACTTCCCTCAAATCATAATTAATGTTATTCTCCCACCTCATTCATGATCTACCAACTGGGCATTTTCCCTCTGGTTTTCCTATAAGAAGCTTCCATGTACGTCTTTCATTCCCCATTTGTGCCACATGTCCTGCCCTTCACAGTCTATGAGACCTAACTGTTCTCATTACATCTGGCTTCCTATAAAGACTGTTATGCAGTCTTCTCCATTCACCTGTCTGTTCATCTCTCTTTGGTCCAAAAATTTTTCTAAGAACTTTATTCTCAAATACTTGTAATCTCCTTTCCTCCCTTAAAGTAAGAATCCATGTTTCGCATCCATATAATATAACTGGTAGAATAATAGTTTTATATATTTTCAGTTTAATGTTTTTTGAAAGGAGTTGGGAAGTCAAAAGTCTCTGTAATGCATAATAACATGCATTTCCAGAATTGAGCCTATGTTTAATTTCCTTGTGCATCTCATTCCTGTTTGTGATTATTGTTCCTAGGTATTTGAATTCAGCCACTTCTTCAAAATTTCCCTCATTTGTCATTAGCTGTCAACTTATGGCTGTGAAATACGGGTACTGAAGAAGTCTGATAAACAAAAACTATTAATCTTTGAAAGGAAGATCTTATGGAGAATTTTTGGACCAATTAGAGAAAGCGATGGCACATGGCGTATATGAATTAACTCTGAATTAATACTCTAATACGAAATAAAAAATATAATAAACTACATTAAAACTCAAAGACTGCACTGGTTTGGACATATAAATAGAATGCAGGAAGATAAGCTTGTAAGAAGAATATACGAATGGAAACCAATAAGCACCAGAATAGCTGGACGCCCAAAAAAAACAGATGGCAGGATGATGTTTTAAAGGATATATTGGAGACGAAAATTGGAAATTGGCCAGTCTGTATCCAGGATAGATCTAGGTGGAGAAAAATTGTTGAGGAGGCCAAAACTTCAATGAGGTTGTAGTCACCTACTAAAGAAGAAGAAGTCATTAGCTGTCCATTTCCATTATACAATGTATTTCTATGTGTAACCATACATTTAGTTTCATTGATATTTACTTCCAGTCCCAATTTCTTAGTGTTACTGAGTAGTGTGTGCATGTTGGCCTTTAGTATCTTCTCGTTATCGCCCAATAGTACTACATCATCAGCATAAAGTAACAGCTTATTAATACCATTGAGTTGTAGGCCTTCTTCATCCTCTAAAGATTTGATGGCGTGCTCTAATGCAAAATTAAACAGTAGAGGAGATAGTGCATCTCCTTGCTTCAATCCATTCTGGATTTCAAAAGTATCCGAAAACTGTTTGCCTACACGCACCCTACTCTTTGTGCCATTTAGACACATTCGTAAAAGTCTAACTAACTTTTTAGGAATTCCGAACTCTAGCAGGATACTATATAACTTCTCCCTCTTAATTGAAACATATGCATTTTTGAAGTCTCCGTATAGTTGATGTACAGTACCATTCCATTCCCATTTCTTTTCTAAAATCTGTCTTAAGCTAAAAATCTGATTTGTTGTAGACAGGTTTCTTCTAAATGCACATTGATTATCTCCTAGAATGTCGTCAATATAAGGAGTAAGTCTGCTTACTAATATATTTGTTAGAATTTCGTACGAAGTTGAAAGTAATGAGATGCCCCTATAGTTGTAAAAGTAAAGTAAAGTGATCCCACAACAGGCCTCAGGAGGCCCTTGGGGTAGTAGGAGGTTAAGGCTCCCACTTTTTCTAGACAATCGGCACTTTATGTCAGCCGGGTTGTCAGCCCTGCGTGACGGCCGCCTTTACCCCAGAACAAGTGTCTGGTACTCATTTCAGTTAGAGGCTGAGTCGACCCCAGGGCCATAGTGCCGCCAGAGGGTTTGGGTCAGTTTAAAAATCCTGACCCCAACGGGACTTGAACCTTCGACCCTCCGGCTTGTAGCTCAGTGCCTTAACCACTACGCTACGGCGTGCCCCCCCCTATAGTTGTTGCAGTCAGTTTTATCTCCTTTCTTATATATTGGTACAATAATCAATTCTTTCCATTCATCTGGAAGAGCTTCTTTATCCCAAATCATATTAAGCAACTGGCTTATCTTGTCCATCAATTTTTCTCCCCCTGGTTTTATCAGCTCTGCTGGGATCTCATCTGAACCTGATGTTTTATACAGGTTCAATTTTTCTATCGCCATTTGAACCTCTAATTGTAGAATTTCAATATCCTGTTCTGTATGTACATTTAATAGTTGATTAAAGTAACTTTTCCATCTATTTAATATACTCCTGGAATCTGCAATCATATCCCCACTTTCATTCCTAATTATGTTTGTTCTAGCCTGAACCCTTTCTTCTCCATCCTAATTCCCTGATATAATTCTCTAATGTTCCTATTTTTGGCATTCATTTCAAGATCATTAATCTTCTCTCTCAAATATTCCCTCTTTTTTACTCTTTAGTAATTTCGTGGTTTCCCATCTAACACTACCAAATTGCTCCAAATTTACCTCATTTGGCTCGTGTAACCATTTCATTTTTGCTAGCTTTCTTTTCTTTACAATGTCGGCACATTCCTCATCAAACCATTTCTTGTTTTGCCTCTTTTTTAAACAACCAATGCTTTCTGATGCTGACAATTTAATAGTATCTCTTATAGCCTTCCATTCTTTATTTATACGAGGGTCATACTGAAAGTCATGAGCAACATTTTTTTAAACAATTATAATATTTATTTTAGACAAACCAAGTACACCATGTTAATCTACAGATCTTTGTGCTACTTTTCAACATAGTCTCCATTTCTTTGCACACATTGTGTCCAGCGTTCTACAAGCTTGAAAATTCCCTTATGATAGAAGTCCATTCCAGCTGCTCGCAGACACTGAGGTACTGCTTTCCGAATATCCTCCAGCATCTCGTAGCGTTGGCCTCTCATCTGCTCCTTCACAGAACCGAAAAGATGGTAGTCGGAGGGTGCCAAATCGGGACTATAAGGAGGATGTTGAAGAGTTTCCCACCCAAATGTCCTGATCTTCTCCACAGTGGCACGAGCAGTGTGAGGACGCGCGTTATCATGTTGCAGAATGATCTTCCTTCCAGGGCGTTTGTCATGCAATGCACGACGGAGCTTCACAAGTGTCTGGATATAGCAGGCAGCATTTATGGTTTGTCCAGGTTCAAGAAATTCAACCAGAATGCAACCTTGCGCATCCCAGAAGACACTGCCCATAACTTTCCCAACTGATTGCACTGTCTTCGCTTTTTTCTTTGATGGCGAATTCAAGTTGTGCCATTCCATACTCTGGCATTTTGTTTCAGGCTTGTAGTGATGAAACCAGCTTTCGTCACCTGTCACAATACTCGTCAAAAAATCATCACCTTCATTTCGAAATCTCTGAAGAAGGTTATGGGTGATGGTTCTTCTCTGAAGTTTGTGGTCTTCACTCAATAAACGTGGAACCCAACGGGCACTAACTTTTCGGTAACCTAAGCTGTGAATCATTTCTTGCACTGCACTGTATCCTACTGCAAGTTTTGTAGCGATTTCATTCACTGTGATACGCCTGTCGTGGCGACCGCTACGAGGCTCATCTTTGATACTCGTGTTCCCATCTTTAAAATGTTTCACCCATCTCCTAACACTGCTGGCACCCATGCAGGCATCTCCGTAAGCACATTGAAGTCTTTGGTGAATATCAACAATAGATTGTTCCTCTTTAACAAGGAATTCAATGACAGCGCGCTGTCAAAATGAAACATTGATGTCTACCATTTTGGAAACACTGCGTGTGGTCACATGATAGAAGCTATGATGCCACAAAACGGCAATGTTGTGGTATAAAGTCTGTAGATTACGATCCTGCAGTTGTTTTTGTTACATTGTTGAAATTTGAATTTTAACAATGGGTTGCTCACGACTTTCAGTATGACCCTCGTACCAGTTTCTTCTTCGTTTGCCAGATTGTCATCTGAAGATTTTAGTATTTCAAATCTATTAGCAATTTTTAATTTGGTATTCTTGCCGCATTTCATCATTTTTCAAGTTTTTTAATTCAAATTTTTCAGAATCATCTTTAGCGTTTGTTCCTCTCATAAGCGATAGCCGTTGTCTGATTTTCACCCTGACCAGATGATGATCTGAATTGCAGTCTGTCCCTCTAACTGATCTAACATCAATGATGCTACTGTGCCAGTGTTTGTTCACTAATATGTGATCTATCTGGTTTTGAGTTTTGCCATCTGGAGATGTCCAGGTGTATTTATGAATATCCTTATGCTGAAATGTTGTGCCCTTAACAAGAGATTCTTTGATGTGGCAGAGGTGACTAATCTAACCCCATTGTCGTTACTATCTTCATGAAGACTGAATATACCTATTGTTGGTTTGAATTTGTCTTCCTGCCCCACTTTTGCATTAAAATCTCCTAAGACAATTTTCATATGATATCGTGAAAGGCTATCAAATACACATTCTAATTCTTCATAGAACTCATCCTTGATCTTGTCATCTTTATCTTCTGTGGGAGCATGTACATTTACGTTTACAAAATCATGCCATTTACCCTTTAGAATTATGTATGATATCCTATCACTGACAAACTTAATATCTCGGATAGCGGATAGGATCCTCCTTCGGACTAAAAAACCCGTTCCAAATTCAGGTTTTTCTGAACCCCCATAGTATAATACAAAGCTTCCTGATTCCTGGCTACCTTCTCCTGGCCACCTAACTTCCTGTAAAGTGACTATATCCAAGGGCGATTTATCTAATTCCCGCGTTAATATCTCTAGTGCCCTGCTATTGTATAAAGTCCTAACATTCCATGATCCTAGGAACATGTCCCTATGTTTGAGCCTTTGGCATGGGTTCCCTGAAGTAGTCCCCACCCGGAGAACCGAATGGAGGACTATTTGACCTCCAGAAAATTTTACTCCATTGAACCCATGTCCGCATTTCTTGACGGTTGTATTTTTACAGGGAAAGGTCGTCACTCTTTCGACCAAGGTACTTTTTTCATCTGGCTTATCACCTTCGACCAGTCTGGCATGGGTAAGCTATTGGCAGCAATGCTAAAGCTAGCATAGCTCTCGGGATCATTTAAGCACGCAAACCACTCCACCACGACAAAGTAAAGATACCATGGAGGGCATAATTTGCCCTAATGAATCTCGGAATTATTTTTGGAATGCTACGTCAAAATTTTAGTCCAAGCTTTAGAGTCCTATTAATTTCAAATATGGCAACAAATTTTAACTATCAACTAAAATTTTTATTAATTTCATTTTAAAATGCTTAAACATTGTATGCCTACAATCTTTGGATTACAGCAGTTGATTGTTAGTAATTTATTTAATGGCACCCTTTAATAGTCATTAATGTTTCAATTGAAATCTAGGCATGATAGTGATAAGAAATTTTGTGCAAAAGTCTCTTATTTCAGGCTTGAGATTTTCTTACCTCTTGTAAATCTATAACACAAAAGTTTTACTTTTCTTCTGAAGAAAGTCATTCTTAGAATGTTTGCACCCTTTAAAATCCATTGACCCTTGGCTGGGTTTGAACCCAACTTCAGAACCAGAGGTGAGCATGGTAAGCACCTTAGATCAACAGAACAGACCCGTAGGCAATGAATTTCTGTTTTATATAGTGATATATTTTGATAGCCGATTTTGATTTTTAGTGAATTGTAAAAGTGGTGATTATCTGATTGATAATGAAATAATTAAAGTTAATGGAAATGTAACTTAAAATTTCCATTAATATCTGGCAAAAACCAAGCAAATACTGACCCATCTTAGTATTATGTAATAAAAATAACAAGAAATAAATCATCTGCTAAAAGAATACTATTAATGAAGTGTTTCTGCTAGTTTGTTATTATTCTTCAATTTGATTTTGAAAGGCGTATTAGTTTGAGAGTCTCTGATATTCAGCAAAACAGAATTATGTGTTCTGGCAAGTAAAACTGTAAATTGTAGCCAGTATTGCAGAAATTTACACTACATCTAGAGTTACCAATATAATGATGACTAAAATAGCTGCAGTCACAATATTTAACACTAGAAATGAGTTTATATTGGTTATAATTTTAAATATAAATTAATTACTTTTGGTGCTTAGTGTACAGGGAGCATGTAAACATGCATGGCATAGCATGTGGGTCACGCATTTTGTTTGACATGTTTGCAGCCAAACCAACAACACAGTCGCCCAGTTCATCCGGGTCCAGTTCGTCTTCCAGGAGCTCAAACTCACAAACATCGAGTAAGTTTAACTGCATAACATGAATTTAAATTATAGCATGCAATGCATGTTGCTTTACTATTTTGTTATTTAAGTTCATTCATCAATATATTCAATTTAATAGAAGGGGCACCTGGAAAGGCATAATCATGAAAATAATTTAGGATGGGAGAGATATGCAAAGAATTAATAATAATAATAATAATAATAATAATAATAATTTATTAATGAGGCGCAGAGAGAAATTAAACATAGTCTGAATTCTGGAAATGCATGCTTTTATCCATTAGAGACTCTTTATCATCCCAACTTCTCTCAAAAAGCATTGAACTGAAAATATATAAAACTGTTATTCTCCCAGCTACTTGGATGTGAAACATGGACTATTTCTTTAAGGGAGGAAAAAAATATTACGGGTATTTGGGAATAAATTATAAAATGACAACAGGAAATAACTTAATAAGGTTCTTCTTAATAAATAAGGTGAGTGTGTTGCATCATAGTTCTTCTAGGAGCTGATGATAAAACAGAATTGTTTTGATACATGTCCTACAAGAACTCAGCTTTTGTGAGGTAAGTTGCAACAGACTTACCTTATGCATTTGAGAATAAAGTTCTTGGAAAATGTTTGGACCAAAGAGAGATGTACAGACTGACAAATTGAGAAGACTACATAACAGTGAGCTGTGTGATCTTTATGGGAAACCAGATATAATAATTAGAGTAAAGTCTCGTAAACTGCAATGAACAGGACATATGGCATGAATGAGGAATGAAAGAGGGACACAGAAACTTCTTATAGAAAAATCAGAGGGAAAATGCCCAGTAGGCAGGCCAAGAATGAGGTGAGAAAGTAATATTAACCATGATTTGAGGGAAGTAGATTATACAGGGGATGATTGGAAAACACTAGCTCTGGATAGAATGTATAGAGAGCTTATGTCCATACAGGCATGAACCTATGGGTTCAAAGTGCCAGTGAATTAGAATTAATAATAATTTATTTTACCTTCTCCTTCACTTCACCAGAGTTAAATATTACAGATATTAACAATTAAATTAATAATACATAACTCACAACATAGAGTCTTGCACCATAGCATAGTGTTCTAAGGCATTATGTCCACTATGGGATATGTACTGGTTGGAATCTCCATGGGAAGAAATTTTGTCATGAAATTTCAGCCAGTATGAAACCAGTGCCCATCTGGCATTGTGAATAATTTTGGCTCCAGCTTGAGAAAACCAGCTATAACCTTCAGTTAAAGGATTCAACATCCAGACCATATGTAATCCCTGTACTTGCTGGATGATTGTTTGCCTCTAGAAGATACAGTGATTGTGAAGCCAGCAACCGTATGGCAGGCCAAAGTGCCTTGTAAATCTGGTGCATTATAGAGTTTAATGAAAATATGAAATATGAATTTATAATAATAATACACTAGTAATAAAAATAATAATAATAATGATAATAATAATAATAATAATAACAGTAACAATAATAATAAGTGCTACAAGTTCAAATCCCTTCCTCGTGTGCTAGGGAACTGTCCCTAGGGACAACTTGCTGAATTAAATGGAACAATATAGACTCTCCTGATGGAAAGTCTCCATTCCAAAGGATATATAGTTAATGAGGAAGCACTTTGTGTCGCTGATAAAGACATATTAATATAGATGAATATATTAATATATGCATATTAATAAAATGATGAGTGAAGGCAAAATCATAGACTCTGTTATTAATTTTGAAATCTCCAACACACAATCTGAGGAGATTAATCAAGGTCTAAAAAATATATATGTAGCCACAAAACCCAATGCTGCATCTTCAAGGAAAATATTTACAATCTTTCTGGAATTCATTAATACAATATTAATAAAATTTCTCTCTCTGGTATGAGAAGTTTTATAAATTTTTTATGGCAAGGAACATACAAAATAGAAAGGCCAGTAGAAACAGAAATTGTGAACACAGGGCCGGATCGAGGGATGAGATGCGATGAAGCCCCCTCTCATTGGAGGTCTGGCCTAACGTACCATTACAGGGGCGGATGAAATGAAATGAATGAGATGAATGTGGGGAAATGGTGGAATGAAATTTGTGGCAGGGGAAAATGGGAGAAGCCCCGAGAAAACCTTGCCCAGTCTCCATTTCGTCCATCACAAAACACCATGGAGTGATCAAGATCCAAACTTGAGACCCCAGAGGTGACCACTTACACCACAGAGCCGCCTCAGTATTGTAATAGGCCTAAAATATTGAGTTGTCATTTTACAAAATCATTTATATTGGCAACATAATATTAACATTTCATCTAAGGAATTAATTTTTTATTAACATATGTGTTGCTATTTTAAATTATGTTACAATTTTCAGTTTTGTAATTGTTTTATTTATTTATTTTTTGTATTTTATATCACTGAGCAAATCCTAACAGGGTAAGATAAATAAAAAAAATAATAACATAACATTTTATTAAATAAAATTGAATTCCTAATGAATGTACAAAATATAAAAGAATAATAAAAATATCCCTAAAAGTTGGTTATATGTTATATTGTTTAAGGAACTGTCCAGTAAGCTTATTTTTTAACATTTTTTTTAGTCAGGCAGTTCTTGATATAAGAAGGCAGGAAATTCTAGAAATAAGTAGCTGAAACAAGGAAGGATAAGGAATAGTGCAGTGTTCAATGTAGAGGTACAGCTAGAGTTATTTCTTGATGTAAATTCTTCTGCTTGAACCATTGTGTTATTGGAGTTATGAACATTCCCAATCCAAAGATCCTTCATCCACTCACGTTGTTGAAGAAAGCCATTCAAAAGATCCTCTTTGTTGCTGATCGAACCATGACGTTCACATTTACTGCTCACATACTCATTGAAGAGAGCCATTCAAAAGATTTGATTCATTCCTGAGTGACGCATGATTAATCAAAATCTTCTTTGTACACCCTTCATTTAATTTTCAAATACAGGCCTTGGCCTAATACTTGGAAGGAAGAAGAAATATTGTATCAAAATATTGAAGTTCAAGAGAGTAAATGGCATTATCACCATTTTATCAATATTAAATACCAGCCTTATTAAAATTATTATCTATATTGTGTAAATAAACAAATGTGTAAAGAAGCCTCGACTACACTTTCTCAGTTCAAAACAATTCATGATAACAGGGGGAAAAAATGTATTTAAGATATAATGTATCGGTACATAGAAGCCTATGGTGTGCATTTCTTAATTAAGTCTCTCCCATCCTTTATAAGATGGAGTAATAATTACTAAAAATACTGTCTAAGGAATAAGTTAATAACTCATGTTTGTAAATTGGAATGCATGAAAATGTGGATAAAACTTCATCAGTTTTTATTAAATTATTAAACATGTGGTAACTATTACAGGCATATACCATAAATTGTTAGAAAATTACGCAATTTTTTATTTCTCTTATTTATAGTTGCTATAAAGTCTAAAGTCATATTGTGTCGTTTATTTATTTCTTTATTTTAATGATACTTTGAGATGGTTAAAAAAAGAATCTGGTAATGAAATTTTTATCCAGCAATTACCTTAATGATTGAGGAAAACCAGGAAGAATCCTAAATTAAGTTGGTTGGCACTGAAATTTGATCCTAGGATCTCCCAAAATATGAGTCTCAAATGTCATCACTTTAGCCACTTCGTTTGGTTATAGAATTTTGTTTTACTAATCATGTTGTAGCAAAGCACTATAAGGCATAGAGCTATAGTTCATGTGCTGGTTTAAGTCATCATTGAGAAAACAATTTCTCATTGAATTTTGGTCAGCATAGCACTGGTGTGAACCCAGCAAGATGAGGAATTTGGACAACTACAATAAGAAGCATAAGAAAAAGACAAATGACTCAAACAGCAGAAGTGAACATTGTTACAAGGGAACTGTAATCCATTGCATGCTTACACAGCAGAAATGAACATTGTTACAAGGGAACTGTAATCCATTGCATGCTTAAACAGCAGAAATGAACATTGTTACAAGGGAACTGTAATCCATTGCATGCTTGAAATTTCTTCAGAGAAGTACTGTGATGTTCCCAGACCATGTCCAAAAAATTATCTGCCTTTTAACTGCAAGATTAGTTTGGGTGTGTATAAAGTGATTGTTGGATGGTCTTCTAATTCTAATTATTCTTATTTGGAGAGTTGAGTGAATCACTCATTTAACTTATAGGAAAGTAATGTAACTCCTGGATTAGTAGATTGTATAACCCTCACTACCTGTCTCACTCCATTCCATTGTTACTCAATCTACTGCATACAGTGGGTTGCCATTGCTGGATTCTGGCTTCAATTTCTTCGCCTTGCAGTTAAAAATGGCAGATATTTTTTTGGACACTGGTCTTGATACATCACAATGCTTCTCTGGAAAAAAATTTTAAGGTACATTTTGGCGTGCAATGATTGCCAGTTTCCTTGTTAGAAAGATAGACCATGAAACTACAGTGACCTTGTAAAGAATGAGAGCATTAAAAAGAAGTATGGCATTCATCCTATTGGAGAATGGAGCACTAAATTGAGAAAGGAAATAGTATGAGCACATTAATAGAATAGAGAAGGATTTTTAGAGATGGTAAGCCAGAAGGGAAAAAAATTGAAAGACTCCACAAGATATTCCTGGAGTTGTATGAAGATGGACAGGCCTGAACCCTACTAAGAAAGAATAAAGTAATGGATCCAGGTTGAGAAAACCAGTTATAATGGCTTGGGCACCCAACATACAGACTGTCTAGAAGTTGTATCTGGCCTTCCACCTGACTTTCATGTCCAGGTTTGATTCCTGGTGGAGTTGGAAATTTTAATTACAAAATGTCCACCTTGGAGCTAGGAGGGACAATGGTGCACCAGGTGCCTGAATTAAATTCCAAATCCATCCCTCTGCAGTACATATATTGAGAAGACATGCAGTACTGTTGATAGCTACTTATCCACCAGACAGGGATATTAAGCCTGACAGTCTCGGTTCTTTTCAATAGGTATAAGCTACGAACCAGTACTGGGATCCACCTTTCCTCTTCTTCATCATCCCTTATACAACACTATTACACTACACAAACATTTAAACATACACTAATCCTATACTCAACTCAGTATACATCATCTATGTAACATGATCTGTCAAAGTGGTTCACAAATTACAAATTATTTCCATCTATCTGTTTAGTGTAGAACTCGAAGCAAGAAAAGTGGATGACATTGGAACAGACATGCACAGTGTACTAGCAGTTGCAGTAGAAAATTCTAGATGATAGATTTAAAAAAAAATCTACAAATCAAATTAGAAAGTACTTCTACAAGAGAGAGGACTATGTATCTAGTAGATACATTGTGATGAAAATGAAATATATAATTTATGTAATATAGTATTGGCAAGACTGATGAAGTTTTATGAAGAATTTATGTTGAGTTGCATGGGGCTATGCATGTGTCCCTAGCATTTTGTTGGCATGCGCTTGCATTCCCTGTGTTGTTACAGATGTGCCCCATGTTAATGGAAGCCACACTACCGAACCCATTCACAACATCTCCAGGGTTGATAATCCTATTGGTAAGTTTTGTCTGCAAACTAATTTTCTAATCTTTGCATTAAAATATCAGTGACCCCAGCATGATCACAACCAGTTATGCTTGGTATAATTGATATTTTAATCTGGTTTTCATATAATTTATTGTACTCATATATATGTAGAAAGTTAAAAAGTCTATGATTAATATTAATCTTACAAAAAATGACATAACCAAAAAAAAAAAATCATACAGAATTTTTATTGTATAATTACAAAGTAAAACTTTGTTTTTGCTTATATAAATCAAGTAAAGGTTAGTAAAGAATATAATACATATTCCAAACATTGTTTGTAGTATAAATTTAAAGGTAGTATGAAAGGTGTATCCCAATATGTCATATTAACTGAACTTAATGATACATTTTCTCTGGAACCCTTTAAAACCATGTAATTACATTTTTAAAGCAGATTAATATCTTGTGATCTACTTTCATGATGTTACTCTCATTCTAGAGTGTAAGTATAAATGAATGGAACTTGTTTATGTTTATTTTATGAAGATGCTATTTTTGATAAAAAATATGTATGAGGTAGCATTGGATAGAAAAACTCTCAAAATGTACTTATAATTAAAAGATTCACAGACATTCAATATGGTAAATGCAAGTCACATGGCATATGTCCAGGCGATAGTCAAGTTGTAGCTATAGCATGTTGACATCTATTGATCTGATGGCACTAACAATATGTTGTCTCAACTCTCGGAGATTACATGGCAGAGGTGGCACATAGACTGCATCCTTCAAATGCCCCCACAGAAAAGATCAATGTGGTAAAGTCAGGTGACCAATTGCAAAATGTTAAGTCATTAGCAGTTTCACTGTCAATCCAGCAGTGAGTCAGATGTTCCTCAAATAATGCCTTTTTTTCATTGTGATAATAGGATGGTGCCCCATCTTGTTCAAACAGAGAGTCATCAAAGTTCACACCTAATTATTATAGTAACTGCAAATACAAGTTTTTACTTATGTCCCCATTTTTGCACCCAACTTTAAAAAAAATATTAACTCTGACTCTGTCAACATTCGTTGTTTATACACATGGCTTTTCTGTGATCCAGTCTCTTCAAACTGATGGTAAAAGTTGTTTTTGCATGATAGTGCATTTTGTCGTACTTACCAGCAATGGCGACCATTACTGAAAGTTCAACTTCTACATTTCGAGGTTGCCAACCTAAATAGCTATACTGTAATATTACATTTACACCCACGTGCGGGAAGTGAAACCACTGCTCTCTATATATACTACGTACATTGTATATACAGAAAATATCCAAAAGTTAGTGTAAATATACATTATACGAAACAAATCACTGCATTTTAAATGAACTGAACTTTATTTAAAACAATATAAAACAATAAATACATACTTGCGGCCATGTTATCAATAATTGTTCTCAAGGCCTCCTGTTGTTTCAACTAATAAACATTGCCCACACTGTTAATGTTAGTCAATTGTTTATAATGAACACAAATATTTCCAACAAAGATGTTATTATTTTACTATTATTTATCATTTTGAAAACACCATCGCGCAAAAAATAATGTACAACACACGTTTGTGAAGTGTTTTTACAGAATCTTGGAAATTAAAAACCTCGCTATCACTCAGTTTTTAAAGATTTTTCCTCAATTCTGTAAAAACCACTTCCCAACCTTGCATCGTAATATACTATTCATGCTGGTGGATATTTACCAAATATATGTGAAAATGGCATTGAAATTGAATTTTATTTTGCTAGCACCAAAACAACATAAGCTTTCTCCTGGTTGCTAAAAATTTAAATTTTGCACCCCTGACAGCTGCACAACAATATTGCCTCATACAACAGGCAAAACTTTGAGACTTTTTTATTCAGTATGGCCTCATATGTTTTTCTATCATAAATAGTATCTTCGTAACATATACATAAACTAGTTTCATTCATTATTGTACTTACATGGTTTATATGTATTATATTTAAATATTCATGCTGCAGTGTAGTTTATTAAGAGAAAATGCTACAAACTGGAAGGTTGAGGGTTCAAATCCTGATGGTCTCAGGATTTTTAAATTGGCCTAAACAATCTGGCAGCACCAAGGAGATGGGGTTAATTCAACCGGTTAAATGAGTACAAGGCATATACTCTGTGGATAAAGATTGTCATCATGCAGGACTGATGACCCACCTGATATCTTGTGCCAAATGTCTAGAAATATATGAGCCTTAATGTTGTACTTCCCTTCTAGTGGGATCACTTTACCTTTATACTTAATTTTTATAAGCTGTAATCAATATATCTTGTTCTATAGTGGAATACACAGATCATTAGACTTCTAATAGTTCAATGTTTGAGATACTGTGGGATTGTGTTATGTAGTAATATATTCAATCTTGACAACATCAATCACTGCACAATCCCCCTTTACCCTTCAAACACTCTTGCAAAATATTTTGAAATGTTTCAAGTTCTCTAAAATACACCCATAGATTTTGGTTGACTTTTTATTGTATCTATTAATATTCAGTTAATTAGTGAGTGTCTGTTTTAATAGTTAGTGAGTATGCCTATTTTTGGTATTCATTGCAAGATGTAACCATGTCTGAATTACAAATTCTGGCTAGCTGGTGTTCCCACAACATCAATCCATGTATGAACAGATAGAGAAACCAGGTATAGCTGTCAGAACGTCACTAGAATGAGAATACCTTCATCAAAGTAGATCAGTCAATTTATTCCATATTATATCTCATTTCAGTACCATATGATTTTATATAATGCAGAAAATTGATGATTACAATATAATGTAATGTAATATTCACAAAATTGGACTCAACTTTTGTCAATATATGAATAAACTATGGCGAATTTAACTAATGATTTTACAAGTAAACAAGCATGGATATACACAGACATTAAAATCACTATGGATCAGCATAAACACAATAGACTAATATAAGGTATAAAATAATAATTTATAGACACTGCAACTAAAAAAAGTGGATGGTACAATTTACATGGTAAAGTCTCACATTGAAAATGCAGGCAACATGCTTGCAGATAGGCTGTGCAAAAGCACAGGGCTAGAAATTATCAATAGATGAATACCAACCACCACCATAATGCAGGAACTAAAGGAGGAGAGCATGAAAACAGTGTGAAAATGAGTGGCGAAGTACAACCTAATTAAGTTATACTTCCCAAGTGTCAAAAGTAGACTGAAATCAAAAATAGTGCTAAATCTTGCACTAACAGCCTTTACAACTGTCCATGGAAAATTCTCAGATTATTTTTTATAGATTTAAAATATTGTGTGTGCAAACAAAAGCCACAAATAGCTGACCAATTATTATGGGAATTGTTTTTATTCATATTTTATCTTGAAATAGTCTTAATAACTTCAACATTCCACACAAGCAGGTTCATTGTGAGCTTATTCAGGGGTGTTATTTGTAAGTTATGTAGATAGGAAATAACACTATGAGGTTGTTTAATATTGTTTATTTTGTACCAATTATCAAATAGGTTATAAATAACTGAATCTGCATACTGTTAAAATGACTTAAATTATCCTATTTAGTTACAGATTAGTTATTTTGACATTGACAAATTATTACTTTCTTCAAAACTTATTCCATTTGAGAGAAATCCTTACTGTGTTGAGTTCTCGAAATATTAAATGGATTAGAATTACAGAGGTGTTAGTCATTCTCTTCAGCGTAAAATTGTAACCATTACAATGCATTGCACAAATTGAATTCAAGTTGTTGTAGTAGTGGATGTAGAAATGGCAACTATTAAGATGAACCTAGTAAAACACCATTTTCAAAATAGTATTTTAATAACTAATTTTACTTCTTTCGTATTTTGTTCACGTTTACCTTGCGCACTCATATTCCTGTCCACTACATACAGTTGGCTTGAATTGCCAGACTCAAAATGCTGGTGGGGTAGGAGTATGAGCAACATGAAGGGTGGAACGTAAAGCTATAATTTTCTTTATAAGAATTAAAAAAATATGGTATGTATTAATTTTTTTTTAAAAGTTGATCACCTGACCTCATACTTCGTCTTATCTCTAATATCTAATTCTTTCTTAGATAGAAGACAGAGTATGAGTGAGGTGATTAATTTTTTTTATTAAGTTTACCATAATTTACTATCTGCAATGTGCCAAGCAAACAAAGAAACAGCCAGGATTAACCAAGGTCCTTCTGCAAGGCTTAGTAAGAAGCTCTCCAAAGCATGATATTTTGTAACATTAACCATGGTTTCAACCCTCTTTTTGTCCTCTTTAATGGTTCAATGACATATTTGAAATAAAGTACCATAAAGTACATGCCACAGAGGTTGTAACATCCCTCAGTTCTTATGTAACTATTTTTTCGTTCTTCACTTCAGTATGTGAAATAAAGTGGTTGTGGTATCAGATTGAGTGTCGCTATTCAATAATTTTTAAATACAGTTAATTAATATAATTGTAGAAAAAAACATCACCATAACCAATAAAGGAATGTGTGCAATAGAAATTTTATAGATAAAGCCAGTTTGTTTATTTTCACTTATTTTTATGATAATTTTTCTTAGCGAAAATAAGGTATAGAAAAAGAGTTTCACCGATAATGTAGGTTGGGAACACGTATAACTACCACTAACAATGAGATGATAGAGATACAAAGAAGAATTCAAATGGCTAATAGAACCTTTCTTGCAATACATCATAATTTTAAAATGTAAAAATATCCAATGCAGAACAAAAATTCTTTTACATAAAAGAGTAATACTACCTACACTAATATATGAAAGTGAAATCTGGACTCTTTCACAAATTGCTACCAAATTAATAGATGTATTTGAAAGGAAGATACTCAGGAAAATCTATGGTCCTATTAATGATCAAGAAATTTGGAGAATTACAAGAAAAGAAGAATTGAGACATCTATACAGAGAACCTCAAATCTCGAATATTATTAGACTGAAAATACTTCAGTGACCTCTAATGTGGTAAGAATGGATGAACAAGGACCAA
Source organism: Diploptera punctata (assembly GCA_030220185.1). Classification (NCBI taxonomy): domain Eukaryota; kingdom Metazoa; phylum Arthropoda; class Insecta; order Blattodea; family Blaberidae; genus Diploptera; species Diploptera punctata. The sequence goes on along the minus strand of JASPKZ010010284.1, from coordinate 153,603 downwards.
GAAAGGTGTTACAGGAGCACTTTGGAGAAAGGACAACTGTGGAACGATGGGAGGATACAGTACATGAAAATGCCACTTCACTTCTGGGAGTAAGGAACTGGAAGACAGTAGCTGGGAACAGGGAAGAATGGAGGAGGAGGATTGGAGAAACCAGCCCCAACTCGGGTTGTAGAGCATAAGATGGATGGAGGGAATAATTTAAGTCGTGATCCACCAGTGAGTACTAGTAATAGGCCTATCCTCACACTCCTCTGGGAAGCAACCAGCATATTAAGTTTTTTTCTTGATTTCATTCAAGCACTTTCCCAACTCTTCTATCTCATTTCTGAATATATTATACCATGTGATTCTTGGTTTGCCTATATTTCTGGTTGACACTTGGGCATTCCAATCAAAAGCAGCTTTAAACCATATTTCTATCTTCTCTCCTCATCTGATCCATTTCCATTTTCTATATTTGACCTCTTTCCCAATTTCCTGTTAGTTGTTTCCCATGGATCCTTGTTTGATATGGTCCTTGGACACCATATTCCCATTATGATTCTTAAACATAGGTTAGTAAATACTCATAGTTTTTTTTACAATTAAGATTCTTGCTTTTATGTTTTACACATGTAAAATTCAGTTCAAATCTCTTTGTTAAATTTGGATTCAGATGATACCCTTAAAATGGTAATATTGCAACATAATTTTTCCTGAATTTATTATAGTCATTTTTGCATACATTATTTTTTGGAAGACAAAGAAGTATGACATACATCACTGTAACTTTAACCCATCTAAATTATATAATTTGTATTGTTGATTAATGTTTAATGATAGTAAACTAACATGTTTTATTGCATGAGTGTAGTTTAGTATAGAATGTGACACTTTCTGTTGTGACAAGAGGTGAGAGTTTTTATCGGTTGCCATAGTAACTGCTATTCTGATAGACATTACAAGAAAACAAACAACGATACTATATAGAAATTATCTGACTGATAAAAATAACTTTCTCCTAACCTTGTAAGTTATCTTCATGGTTCAATTGGCAGCAATTAGTGAAGACACAGAATATTTATTTATTCAGTTGGCAGGTACATTGACATTGATAATTGTTTTTCTTGACCTATTGCCTCGCAGTATCTGGAGATTTAATTATTAAAATTAATAACATAATAACTTTTCAGTGTTTACAATGCTAATTAATGACAGATGATCTTAATTCCTATTTTTAACTGCTTAATTTATTTGTGCAATTATTTATGTAATTATTTATTGCTGTAATTTTATTACTTTTTTATATCCATGTATTACCTCAATATCTTCTTTTTTTAATTAGCATTATATTTAACCTATTGCAAATGCATGGCATATTAAAAATTTGGACATGAAATGGCCAAAACTAATTTTGATCAGAGGTCTCTTTTTTTCAGGATTGAGGTATTTTTACATGCCGTAAACCTGTCATGAATTCTTAGGTTTTAATTAAAGGAACCCTTCCTCAGAATTTTACACTCTTATAAATCCATGAACCTTGGAACCAGAGGCAAACATGGTGATCACTAGATTATGTAATCACTATAATTCACCATAACTGATGATTTTTAAGTTACTTAAGGTGCACCCCTTATGAGGATTTTGGAAAAACTGTATTCTTTTAGAAAGGGATGAAAAAGAAAAATATTTTCACTGAGCAGGTGGAAGGGCAACTTTTAAACCAGGTATATGACATAGGGTCAGGTGCGATGGACTAGTGGTCCCCCCCCCCCGTTCCTTGCCTCTGGTCCCAAGGGTCGCAGATTTAAACCAGGCTGGAGTCGATGGATTTTTAGGACAGAAAATTCCAAGGAACAAGTCCTCTGGGAGGGACTTTAAGCTGTGGGTCCCAAGTCTGAAGATTTTCAAGCTCGTGAAAGATCCTTAAGCCTGAATAAAAAGACCTCTAAGCAAAAAATTACCAACCTCAACGTTCTAGTAATACCTTAGTTGCCTGTTAGATGTCTCATTGAGTCGGTGTGTTGACCGCATGCCATTCATGACATCTATGGAGAAATAAAACTCCTGGCACAACAGGCCTACAAAGCCCTTAGCCTACCAACCGGCTGCTTGCCTCACATCCACATGTGTCAATCACAGAGGTAGATCATCCAGCCAGTGTAGGGGTGACATGTGGTAAGCATGTCGAGTCCCCCAGCCGTTACAGCTGATTTTCTCAACCTGGAGCCGCTACTTATTGTAGCTACCCAAATGCCTGAGGGTGCTGGGTGGGCACCGGTCCCATACTGGCCGAAATACCATGAGAAAATGTCTTCCCCCATGGAGACTCGAACCAGCGCAAGTCCCATAGCTCTACGCCAAGGCTTCTTACCTTAACCACTCGTATGGACAAATAAGCTAACTAAAAATTAACTAGGTCTACTAACTCCAGCAAAGGATAGGCTATGGCTTAACATTAATAAAAAGTAAAGTAAAGTGATCCCACGACAGGCCTCAGGAGGCCCTTGGGGTAGTAGGAGGTTAAGGCTCCCACTTTTCTAGACAATCGGCACTTGATGTCAGCCGGGTTGTCAGCCCTGCGTGACGGCCGCCTTTACCCCAGAACAAGCGTCTGGTACTCATTTCCGTTAGAGGCTGAGTCGACCCCAGGACCATAGCGCCGCCAGAGGGTTTGGGTCAGTTTAAAAATCCTGACCCCCACGGGGCTCGAACCCTCGACCTTCCGGCTTGTAGCGCAGTGTAACATTAATAAATAATAAAAAATAAATAATGACTAGAACTAAAATTCATATCTCAGTCCAGTAGCAAGTTTATTTCTGTACAAAAATAAATTCATTCAATTGTTCTGTTTATATATATATTGCAAATGTAATAATTTTCACATCATTATATTATATTAGAGATCATGTGGACAAAGTAAATTTCCATTATTTAAATATATTCAGATTTTTGGCTTTTTGACATTTTTTAAGTTTTTAGTTTTTTTCATCACTTTATAAGTAATTACAATTTTAGGACATTACAAATACGAACCCTGATAATAATAATGGTAAAACAGACACTGTAATAATTTTACAGCTTTTCAAATCTAAAAGGCAAATTGTTAGGTTCTTGCATTGGAAGATATTCATTGCTATATAAAGATACATATTTTATTTTATAATGACATGACAGTGTTACTCGTACTTAGGCAAGTCAACGTATCAGCATTATTGACACAAAAATAAGTCTTACAATTTGCGCTATATTTTATTTAATTGATGACATAACCCTGAAGAGCCCAAGTCTACTGAAGTGGTTGCTGTCACTACTAGGATAAAATAGATCTTTTTTTTTTCCGACAGAGGTTACAATTCGTTACAATAACATTTGCATCCTTGCAAGAGATAGTGGACCATCGGAATAGTTGGAGGGACATCATTGATGATACAACCTAATGAGAATTATGAGTGTCCGTCCATCTATGCAAACATATCACAGAAACTAGAGCAATAGCTGAAATATTTTTGATTTCCTGAATAAAATGCAGTGCGAGAAGAGATAGGCGTGAAAAGGATGTTACGCAATATTGTTTTGACGTCTCGTTCCGGGAATAGGATGTTTGGCTATTGTATAAATCATTTTCGCTACCGCGTTATACCGTTTCTGAAAACATTGTCCAATTTTACAGGCGCATTTATTCATTACTTTTGTATATTAATAATCTGACTTGACATTTTTAACGAATTCCGAAGGAATTAAGATTTTTTTCCACATACTTATCGATCCTGCCTACTAGACACCGAAAATTACAGATTTTTTTCGGATCCAAACCAGCAGTAAATTAAGATAAGTAAAGTCGAGTTCGTTAACCATCGAAATAGGACCATTAGAAAAGGGGGGTTAACCGAAGCGAACATTTAAAACATCGCTCTAGAGGCAGCATTTTAATTTTTTTTGCAACGAAATTTGGTATATCCTATTGAAATAAAACGAAAAATTATTCTAAAAAATCAGTCAAATCCGACCAATAGAACCAATAGAAGCGATAAAAATCGCTATGGGGCTGTCATATATGTTTTGACTGGATACAGACTTACATAAACTAAATTAACATACAGATATTTTACGTAAATGATCAAAAACCGAGCACAAATTCGACCTACTGAGGAATTCGATTAGTTCGCCCAGTTCCTGCGTGACGCACTTTCTCATTTTAAATTAGTTGACCAGTATTAACTTACACACACACACACACACACACATATATATATATATATATATATATATATATATATATATATATGTGTGTGTGTGTGTGTGTGTGTTTTACAGTACATGGAATATATTTTTTTAATACCCCATGTTTGTCCTTTTGGATATTTCTGGTGTTCTCTTCTGGCACTGGTGTAATTGTAACCCATTTCTGAGGTTGGGACACCTGGAAGGCGGGGTTATGTTGCCCCGATGAAATGATGGGTGATGATAACGATTATAGCTGTGCGCCAGGAGAGTCCTTAATCCTAAGCTTAATCTAAGATGAATATGAATGATGATTGCGATTGCCATATGATGTTCGGGGACCGTTTGGGCCTTAAAGTCTCCTGATATCTGTCATACAGGTGAGGAAAAACCCCTATAAAAACCTCGCCCAGGAAACTGCCCCGACCGGGCCCACTGCGTGACAATACAACACACTACCTCGAGACCACAGCGGTGGACAAATACTCGAATATGGAGCTGAAGATATGAGTGTAAAACAAAGATTAAGGAGAAAAAAACTTCTGGCTGCTGAAATGTATTTTTAAGAAGATATTTAAATAAAACAAGCTTAGATAAAATTCCAAGCATACAAATAAGAGAAGCTAAATCTATGGGAGTCGTCATTGATGAAATACACGCATTGACAGTTAATGTGTTATGGACACGCGGTTAGGATGGAAACGTAAGATGGTCAGAGAAGATCGTCAGGGAGAATGAGATTATTACAATCTAAGCACAGATGGAAGAATAATATCCAAGAAACCATGAAAGAAAGAGGATTGGAAGAGAAGGAGTGCTTAAACAGAAGATCATGGAAATTAAGAACCAGAGAAACAACACTAGTTATAACAATCTGTAGAATAACAATAAAGTTTAATTTGAATCGCATGTGCAACAAACATCTAGATCGGAATTGCCATACTCGAAGAAATTATTTAAAATTAGCAGGAGTCCAACCCCACTGGGGCCCCTCGAACAGGTTTTCCGTATATCCATTTTCTATTTTTTTTTTGTGAGCATTCTACAACCTATCAGTGTCCTCGACATAATCGTCACTTCCTCCGTTGTCACCGTCACATACACTTGATTGTTATTATTTTAAGTTCCTCTTTAGTGCCGTGATTATTTTCACTAGAGCAAAGTGTCCCTTTACACTCCCCAAGTTGTAGATCCACGGGCGTAGCGAGGTGGGTGCACGGGGTGCAAACATCAAGGTGCAGTTGCACCCCCTTGATTTTCGACCAATTAACACTAGATAGAATGAGATTTTCTTCTATCCGAAAGTAGGTGTAAAATGTTAAAAATGGATGTAAAAAATAATATTATTAAGCCCACCAAGCCCAATCGATGTGATATATCGATTTATCAAGTGCCCGTTCCAGTGGAAATAAGCATCGCGATTACGCCAGAAAATTCTAGACGTCTAAAGGTACGTACACTCTTGCGCGCCGCGCGCGCGCACCATGTTCGTCAGATTTGGACGGGGTTTTAAGGTGCGCGCGAACGGCGCGCGCGTCTCTCACCACGATCCACTCATTGTCGGTTTTTTCCACAAACACTTTGATGGTTCGCTGTTTAGATTTGGACGGGTACCTGAGAGGTTCGTTGTTTTCGGTGCGCACCTATTATTTGAGTATGGAGTGGTCAGAGGAAAACATGTTAAAACTTATTGATATTTATAGAAGCAAGCAATTATTGTGGGATCCTCAACATAAGGATCATTTTTAAAAATCATTGAAAGGAGATGGCTGTTTTTTTTCAATGTGTTTTTTTTACATGTGTACTGTAATTGTGTGAATAAATTAGAATTATTTAGAAAACATTATTTATTTAAGACGTTCATTTCATAATATTAGGGCCTATGCATGAAGTATCACAAAACAATACAATATATAAACACATTTATTACTAATTATTTATTTATTTCTTCAAAGACTCCAAAGAGCAAGATTGCTCATGTTAAGGGGCAATATACAAAAAATAATGGCCATAAAACAATTAACAATAAAAACAAGAAAACAAATTCAGACATAAGTTTAAATAATACAAACTACTATAGAAGCACAATATATATATATATATATATATATATATACACACACATATAAATACAATATTTAAACAGGATAATATTAATAATAATAAAATTAACAAAATTAACTAAGAAAGCAATGAGAAAAAATATTTTTAATACAATTAGAAAAATGTTTAACATTCGTGAAATGTTGATATTCAATAGGTAAGTTAATGGTTGATTAATGCATAACGAATCCCTTTTATACCTTTTTTTAGAAACTAGTATCTTTGTGCAATAAAGTACAACCTCTAGTATAATAATCATGTACATCTTTATTAAAAATTAAGGCCATGTTATGGAGAGATAGATTCTTAATAATTTTAAACATATATATAGAAATCATATATTTTTTTAAATTCCTTTAATGCTATAATATTTGAAAAAAGTATAAATAAAGTTATAAGATGTAATAAGTAATAAGCTTGACCAGACGTCCCGATTTTGGTGGGACAGTCCCGATTTTTAACAATTTGTCCCGCGTCCCGCGGCATTTTAAAAAAAAGTCCCTATTTTTGGGAAAGAATGCCGGACAAGCGGGAGAACGGAAAGGGAATAGACATGGTTGGTTACACCTGCTCTGCAAAATGTCTACTGAAGGTTTGTGGGTTTCCTATGGATCGCAGGAGGTTCGTTGAAATTAATCATTTCGACGAACATAACACGCGCCGCGCATATGTGTACGTACCTTAATATGAACGGTTAACACAGCATTCACTTCTCAAATTTCAACTGAGTACCTGAGTTTGTTTTTCGACGGCTAGACACTTGTAGAAACTTCGCCTAGTCTTGACTCTTCATTGGTCACACACACTTCTGTAATGAATATTGTGTTCTATTCTCCCCACACATTGGGAGTGGCGTTAAAGAGTCATTCATAGCGAGGACCTTCCAAAAGTTTCTCAAAATGTATGAATTCGCCGAAAAAAATTGTGAGAGCCACTGCCATGTGGAAGCTATGCAGGCACACGCTCGTTTTTAAGTGAGGCACCTGTTAGGCAAAAACTCGTAACTGGCTATAAGAAGATTGCGATAACTTGAAATATTTTGTTTTTCATCCCGGATACCATTATCTTGTGTGGCATGCATGACTTGCCTTTAAGGGGTAAAACTCTGGACGAAGGTGTCTTCGGGGATTTAATTCAGTGGAGAATTGATGCCTGTGATACGGTATAAGCTTAAAACCTCATTTAAACGCTAAGAATGCTACCTACATTTCTCCACAAATTCAAAATGAATTGATTGAATTACTCGTATGTGACTTTGAGGTAAAGAAAATGATTGCGGATGATGTAAAAAATTCCAGCACTTACAACGTTTTAGCTGATGAAAGCTGTGACATTTCTGGAAAGGAGCAATTTTCCATTGATGTGCTATTTTTTATGACAATCTGAATAAAATTCGAGAAGATTGTTTGGGCTTTGGTGAACTGAAAAGAATGGATGCCAATCAATTGCTGCAGAAATTGAGCTTTTTTTCCCCAAATAAATAAACATTGACCGGCACAAATGTGTCGGCCAGGACTATGACAGCTACTCAACAATGGCAGGAAAAGACAACGGGGTCCAGAAACGTATGCACGAGTTTTTTCCCAAAGGTATTTACTTCCACTACGCGAGCCGCAAAATCATGCTTGTGGTAAATTATTTGAATAGTGTACCCGAGGTGAGAAACACGATGCCTACAATTAAGGGTACTATAAACTCTTTTTTTCGAGAGTCGCTGTTGAGAAGATACCGATATCACACCCCAAGCTTCCCCATGCTCTACGAAACAAGTTGGTCGAAGAAATATAAAAGTATTGGGATATTTAAGAAACACTTCTCGGAATTGATGAACGGCCTGAAAGTGATTGCCATAGAAGGAGAACATCACGCCGAAAACAAGCTGATCAGTTGCATGCTTGCTGCAAGTAGGGTACTTTCATCTTTTTTTCGTGTCTGATAGCAAAATATTCTAGTTATTTGAAACCTGTCGTTAATTTGCTGCAAGCCGTAGCTGTAGGTTTAATTAAATGCACGCCTCATGTTGAAAGCGTTAAAAACTTGGTGATAGATCATCGCAAATAAAAGGTGATGAGATCTCCGAAGGCGTCGTTGAAGAGATGTATGACTATTTCTTCTGAACTAGGTGTGGAAATCACACCACCAAGAATATCTAATAAGCAGACGCATCGAGCTAATCCACAATGCAATCACAATGATTACTTTAAGGTGGCCATCTTAAATCCCTACTTGGACTCCTTTCACACAGCTTTGTTAAATAGATTTGGAGAACAACAGGGTCTTGCTTTTGAACTTCAAATGCTGAACCCTAAGAACCTAAAAACATCTCTGAAAGATGTCTAAGCAACGGCGAGCAAAAATTCAGTGTATTATAAAATCAAGGGTTTGTCCACCGAAATTAAACTATGGCACCGTATATGGATGAAACGAAGTGAGAAGGATAAAGAAGGTAATTTCGTTAACATCGTGAACGAGTGCGGTTTTTTTTCCAATCCAGCAAATAAGCAATTGCAATATGCCTGTCTTTACCGTGCACTACGTTGCCGATTGAACACACTTTTAGCGCCGAAATAAGAGTAAAGACATGGTGCCACTCTCCAATGACATAAAATCGCCTTAATGGCCCCTGTATGCTCAGTCTGCACGAAAAACGTGTTTAAAAATTATATTGAAAAATTCAAACAAAAAGTACTTGAGACAGTTTCTCAAAAGAAAAGGCGAGTCGAACTGTAGGGCGAGTTTTACTTTATTAGTAGTTACAATATAGCTATACCAAATACCAGATGTCTTCAGAGCAAAGCAATAAACCATCCCTTCCCTTAGTCCGACCTTCATTTAAAATGCTGGCGCGTCATTGGTTGCGTTGCTCGTGTCTGGTAGGAAATCCCACATCAGCATTATTCACAATATTACAACCAGCCTCACGGGCTACTGGTCAGCGTTTCTGACTACTGTTTATGAGGTCTCGGGTTCAATTCCTAGTCAAAACCATAGGATTTTTTTTCTTAAAGGGAATTATAACTGTGGTTACCCATGGTCTGGAATTTAGGTTAAGTTTAGGATTAAGGACTCTCCTGGCGAACCACTATCATCATCACCCATCATATCATCGGGGCAGCGTAACTCCGCCTTCTAGGCGCCCTAACTTCAGAAGTGGATTACAATTACGCCAATGCCAGGAGAGAACACCAGAAATGTCGAAATGATAACCTGAGCATTGAATAATAAATAATACAACACAAGTTCTTGTTTTTTTTTATCCCTCAGTATCACTTCTGTGCTCAAGTATTGATGAAACGGCATGTTCAGTAAAATTAAATAAGTGTTACGTACTGAGCCTACAGTAGGGAATATGATATATTTAGCGGGCGTGTGTTTCCTTTCTGAAAAGTTGTCCGATAATTCTGTCAGGTACTTCCGGAATGTCTCCTGTGAAGAAATATAAACAGGGGAAAGGATTTCGTTCGGGAGAAGAACACAATTATAAACGTTTATAAAACGTTATTGAAAGAGATCCCTCACGCGGCGATTAGAGATTATTATTATTATTGTTATTATTGTTATTATTATTATTATTATTATTATTGGTATTAATTATTATTCCATCCATCCATCCATCCATAGTTATTCTGCCCGAGGGCAGGTCTTTCACTGCAATCATAGCATTGTCATGCTATGCTTTGCAGCTTTACTAGGGAATTGTAGGTGGGGTAGCTTCCCGTTGCTTTCCACACCGGTGAAGGATGATGATGATAATGATAAGGATGATAATAATGATGGCCATATGATTTCGGGGACCGTTTTGGCCTTAAAGTTTTCCTGACATTTGTCTTACAGGTGAGGAAAACCCCGATAAAAACCTCACCAAGAAAAACTGCCCCGACCGGGGATCGAACCCGGGCCCGCTGAGTGACAAAGCAGCACGCTACCTCGAGACCACAGCGGTGGACAATTATTATTATTAGTATTATTATTATTATTATTATTATTATTATTATTATGATTATTATTATTATTATTATTATTATTATTGTCAGTCTTGCATTTCGTTATTGTTAAACAAATGTGTTCAGAAACCGTAATTGCCTGTCAATGTACTCATAAGGTTTATCCGCTTGTGAAGCGCGATTTTTCGCCGTTACATCCACTGTTTATATCTGTTCTGTAGATATCTGGAACCGACTATAATAGTTTCAATACAATCAAGTGTAACAATTAAGAAGTAATCTTGACAAAAAAAAATTACCAATCCTAAAAATTCTGCAATTATTTCACTATTATTCAATATTTCCTCTTCAATAACGCTGTAGTCGTCTTCCGACGTATATTGAGGTTATACTGATTAAGACTTTCACGAATATCGTTAATGTAGTAAAAAATACCTTTTCGGGATTCTTGGGCGTGTCTTGTAGTGTTGTCTTCTTGACGTTTCATTACCCACAGTAAGTGACGAAACGTCAAGAAGACAACTTTACAAGACACGTCCAAGAATCCCAAAAAAGGTATTTTAGAATGTGTATTGAGATTATTTTAAAAAATAAGGCGTTTTTACCTGCAAGGTATGCAGTCGAAAAAAATATTGCAGCCCCCTAAATCCAATGCTGGCTACGCCCATGTGTAGATGTATAAATCTGTCTTTGATCCATCATATCCGTTAATAAAACTATCTTAAAATTGTATTTGTACTATTCCGTTCTTTCTCTATGTCTATTTTTTCTTTTATGTCTTTCTCTGCTTTTCTTTTATTTATTTCTCTGCTTTTCTTTTAAACGATATTGCGGTCTAGGTGTTTTGCGTTTCCCGGCCAAGCCCAATGAATTTTTCAGATGAACACGGACTTTTTACAATAGAAGTTAAAAGACATCGGTCCTTTGTCACAAGAATTAAAAAACCCGCCAGATGTCCAAAACAGTTCCCGTTGAATTCTTTCTCTTTGGCGTCACAATTAAAATCCGAGCAGAACCAAAGTAGTTCCCTTGTTAATGTAAAGTAAAATAAGCGTACAATTTCTTAAATAATCTGTTTAAAAAATGTTTTATACCGTGATATTAATCCTTTAAAAAGTTACAGAGTTTGACAGAACTCTGGGTGTCTGTCTGTCTGTTTTGTGACGGCAGTTGTTTTGCCGTCCAGTGTGCTGTTTCCGGGAACTGATTTTTCCCTCGGCAGCAAAATTACTAGTGGCTAACTCTAAGTGGCTTTCCTATTGTAACCTCTACCTAAACGGTGTTTTTTTAGGAATTCATTACGAGATATGGAAACGAAGATGTTTTGACATGCGCTGTGTTGGTGTTTAGCGACATGTGCCACTAAATTAACCCTTATGGAGGTTGTTCTCCAGTGAATATGTTCTTATGCACTGTACGCTATTGCGGTAGTTGTCCTATCGTGCGTACTATTGGATTATCATGTTCCAAAACTTTTTATACATTTTGGTGACTTGATCTTTCACAATAGCATCAAGATAGGGCAATTGTGCTGCTTCTTGTAGCTCTGTTTGTTACATATTTTAGAAGAACATATTCATCAGTTGAGTTTCTCCATTGGGCTGTTTAGTTTAGCCATTATTGGCTGGACGTCGTGAACCAGATCATTAATTGAGGATGGTGATGTAGAACTTAGGTTAGGGGCGCACTGGATGGAAGCAATGCGTTCTTGTGCCGGTTGATTTCTGTTATTGTTCGGAGATGTGGCTTTAGTGTATGAAATGCCAGGAGACGTTAATTTTGACGTGAAAGTTCGGTGTAGGCGTACCTTTCGGCAATTTAGGTTCGCGTGATTTGAGAAAGGCCTCGTTTGCTTCAATGTATTTAGGACACTTTCTGTAGGACGCAGGGTGCCCCCTTTCTCCACAGTTTGCACACTTCAATAGTGAAGGGTCGGTTTGAGCTTCCACTCTCACTGTACACTTCAGATGACTATGTGGTTGAGCACAGATAACGCAGCGTGGTGAAAGGTTGCAGCCTGCGAAAGTATGATTGAAGCGCTGACAACGAAAGCATTGCTTTAGGCCAGCGCGTGGTCGGTATGCCTGTATGGAGACTACTACAAACAAGAGCTTTTTCAGATCATAAATTGTCTTTGCTTTTTCTGGGTGTTTAAGTTCTGTGAGATAGAGCGGTAAGTTAATAATTTTGTCTTCATCTTTTTTTGTAATTTGCTTTACTGATCGGACTGGTATTCTAGATCAATCAGTTCTGCTTTTATTTCTTCGACATCTATGTTATTCGGAAGACGTTTTAGCATTACCTTAAGGGGTAAGTCTTTTCTCATTTGGAATGTGTAATACTGTTTTTTCATTGAGTCGAAGAAGGCTTTAATGGTTTGGAAATCTTCTAAAGTTTGGGGGTAATACCTCAGTCCTTCGTGGGTATTTACTACTTTAGGACATTTTTTAAGTATTTCTCGAAGTTTCTTATTCATCTTGAAAAGGTCACTGTGGCCCAGCACCGTTATGGGTGGGGGACGGGGATCTTTTTTTGGAACTGTTGTAGGTTGGTTTGAATTTTCTGTTGGGTTAGAACTAGTGCTGGGTTGGGTTGCAGTTTGAGCAGTCTCCATATGTTCTGGTTCACTAATGGGATCAATCGCACTTCCTTCTACTTCATCGACGATGTTATTATCTGTCAAAAGAGGAATCTGTTGACCGTTTCTATGATAGGAGGCGTAGAACTTTGCTTTTTAGTTTTGGGATTTTTCCCAGTTTCATCATTTTTCCTCTTATTACCTGTGTCTTTCTGATTTGGTTTTGGTTTATCTTTCTTATTGGACACTTTTGGAGTGCTTTGGGGATTTTCTTTTTTCGTTTGATTTCTTTGCTGTGGAGTATTTACTATTGCAGGAAAGTCCTCTTTTGCTGTGATGAAACATACTGTTTGCATTTCAATAACTATATCTTTTACTGCTTGGTGCAGAAACTGGATATAGCGGGAAGCGTCTTTTACTTCTGTCTTCTTGATTGTATCAAGTTTTTTTAGAGATCCATCTGTAAATCATATACAATTTGGGTTTTCACGAAATCTTTGAAGGTTGTTAGATAGTTTATATTGATCAATTTCATTTGCAAGTTTGATGTCATTATCAGTCAGTTTATGTTATTTTTGCTCAATATAAGCATCAAATCGCATAGCAGACTCTTCCCAATACACAGAAGGAAGTGCACTTGGTTGGTTCGTTTCCATATCGGTCGTGTTGCAATCGGCCATCGTGCTTGGCAAGCCAAGACTTAGTTCTTTGCCGATTTTACACTGCACTATATGAAAGGTTGAAGTACCTACCTTGTTTTGGATAATAATTAACACTATATACACTTTACACACAAGAAACACTCACACTAAGAAAACCACTTAACCTACCTTTAATATAAACACAAAAAGCATTGAAAAAACTTACATTTTAACTAATAAATTGGAATAAACGCAACACACTATGACGGAAAAATTCACTGTAATGGACACTTTCACTGATGTTGAAATCGTTTTCTAAGAGGTCCGCTTCTTTATTGCAGAGACTCAGTACACAATCAAGATGCAGTGATGAATGAATGCACCTGCCAATGAATGCCACTCTGGGTGTGTTTGTTAGTGTTTCGATATAACTAACCCTGAATTGTTATAGAGTAATGTGTTAGGTTAGACATGTATTGTTATTTGGTTCGTGATAAAATGAGTTTTGCTAAATTCAATGAAAGATAAAAAAAATAATCAGCTAAGCATTACTTGAAGTTAGTATCCCTACTGTAAAAATCATAAACTGCTATAAAACAATACAGAAATTACTGGATTAAAGAAAAAGAAACAAGGACAAAACTCATAAGCCCTATTTGTCTGTGCTGAAATTTATGATTTTTAGAGCTTGTTTATCTACTTCAGTTGATGATCAGTTACTTCATTTTTAATTTTCTTTTGTATCTATTAGAACTTATCAAGGTCCTATACGTCTAAACATGAATTATACATTATCCTGTAATAAGTCATCGCAGACTTATATAAAAACACTCAATTAACATCCCTCGACAACCTGTGAAAAAATTTTAGTGGAGTTCTGTATAAAGAAACTTAAGATTTGCGTTTCACTTTTTTTTTAGTATTGAAAAAAATCACAAGTTGATTAGTTCGTTAGCATTTTCCATTGACGGCGCTGTTTGACTACTCAGGCCATAAGCATCCAAATTATACCTGGGCTTCAAGACCCGACAAATTTGAGGCCTCTAATTTCAGACTAGAGATTAATTTACATTAATCTACGACACACCCACGACTTTACTACTTTACAAAGGAGGCCATACTAGGATTTTCGCCCTTAATAAATGGTCACCGGTCGCGATTAAACATGCGATCATGATAATCACTAGTACACAGTATATCGATTCAATCTCTATATATACATTTTAATCAACGTTCGAATAGGCTATATGATAACAATAACAGGAAAGAAGTTAATTTGAAAAGGGATCATTTCCACCTTTTTACGGAAAAAAAAAACTTTAGTACCTTTATATCTAGAGATAAATTAAAACAACAGTTTTATCATTTAAAGAATTGCACATTATGTAAAGGTATCTACATAATCCTTTATGGACCCTCAAGTAAACTGGGAAAATTATTTGTTTTCCCCGGTATGTTTTCAAAAGAAACCTGGATTGCATTCAATTTCATGTACGATAAATTATTGTTAAAACAATGCCATTTTAATATTATAATGATATTGTGAAAAGAAAAAAATTAATGTCTGGACGAAACGAGAATTATAGACTTGTATATGTGAAAAGAATTGTTAATGTTTGTACCATGTCTCGGATAGTGTAGTGGCCTTGCACGCTCGTACGCAATACGAGAAGTCCACGGTTCGATTCCTGGCCCAGACATTAATTTTTCTTTTCACAATATCATTATAATATGATCCATTATTGGAACTGTGTTAAAATAACAGTATTGGAAAGTGTTAAATAACGATGCTATTTGTCATTAAAAGAGATCTCACACAATGTAAAAATTACTTATGGTCACACACGAAGTCCAGGAAAATGATTTTTCCATGTAGAGATGACCCGTTTTCAAAATGAACCTGGGTTTATTCTTATAACCAAACTCTATCAGGAAATAGCCCGTTTTCCAAATGAACTCTTGAACGAGACCCGTCTAAAATGTACCTGATGATGATTCGATTTCATATGGAATACTTGAGTCAATACTCAAGGACTGCATAAAGTGAAGACGACCTCTTTGGGCTCAATTCTGGAAAAGCATGCATTATAAGGACTCTTCTTTCAAAATGTGTTAAACTAAAAATGCAAGCACCCCATACCGTATATAAAACGGCGATTCTTTTACTTATAACGACGCGATAGGTCTAAATTTGCTTTAAGAGAGTATAAATGCTTAGGAGAATTTGTTGGACCAAATAGAGACGAACATTCAAGTGAACGGAGAAAACTACAAAACAATGAGCTGCATTATATTTATGAGAAACCATAATATAATATGAACAATTAAGTATCGTATATTACGACAGGTCGGCCGCGGTGGACTAGTGGTTATGCTCCTTGCCTCTGGTCCCGAGGGTCGCGGGTTCAAATCCGGCCGGGGTCGATGGATTTTTTAGGACGGAAAAATCCAAGGAGCAAGTCCTCCGGGAGGGACTTTAAGTCGTGGGTCCCGAGTCTGAAGATTTTCAGGCTCGTAAAAAATCCTTAAGCCTGAATGAAAAGGCCTCTAAGCAAAATTTACCGAATTTTCCCGTCCTTGTACTACCTTGCTTTCCTAGATGTCAGTATGAGGCGGAACGCTGACCACGGACCGCTCAAAAATGACATCTATACGAAAAAAAGTGTAACTAAATTAGTATGGTTCAAATTCTTCCCTGTAGGGGGAGAGCGCCTAAATCTCTGTAAAGGGAAAATATAGGCTTACAATACAATAAAATATTACGACAGACAGGACATATGACACGAATAGGAAATGAAAGAGAGGCATGAAAACCTTTTAGGCAAACCGGAGAAATAGTTCCCATTAAGTAGGCCAAGAATTGAGGCGGGAAAATAACATTAAGCATGTTTTAAGGGAGGTGAAGTGTACATTAATGTTAATAGCTCCAACAGAAACAGATTTACAGTATTCAATACACAATTTTAATATAATTGCAACAAGGTACAATATGGAAATCAATACAAAGAAAACTAAAGTGATAGCGTTTTGTGGGAAATACCCTATACCTAGCAAAATTGTTTTGGACGATGAAATTTTAGAACGAGTAAATTAATTTAATTATTTGGGTTATAATTTAACATTTCAAGATGAAGCTGATATATCAAAGAAAATCACAAATTTTACAAAAACAACGGGCATTATTAACAGTGTTATGAAACCATCTTTAGTACAGAAGAACACAAGATTACGGCTTTATAAGGTTCTCGCAAGACCCGTATTAAGATATGGTAGTGAAGCATGGACAATACGAAGAAGAGATGAAAGCCGAATAACAGCAAATGAGATGCGATTTATGCGCCGAACCGCAGGCTAGACAAAGTGGGACCATAAAAGAAATGAGGAAATTATGGAAGAGTTGGATGTAGAACCCATTCTTCACCATATACAAAACTACCAGAACAACTGGAAAGCCCATCTTCCACGAATGTCATCTCATAGAATTCCAAAAGCCTTACTTCGCTACTGCCCCAAAGCAAAATATCGCTGGGACGTCCAAAAAAGCGCTGGATGGAAAATTCCTCTTTGAGACCGTAACAGGCCACACGGCCTAATACTTGCATGGATGATGATGATGATGATGAAGTGTACACTGAATGGTTGGAAAATATTGGCTCAGGATATGGATGTATGGAGAGCTTATGTCCACGTGGCCATGGGCCTCGGGTTCGATATGCCAGTGATAAGGCTAGTTATAAAATGAGATAATATAATTCTGATAATTAATATGGGATGCTGTGATTTATTCTTCATGCTTATTTTGATATGAAAAACTAGCTAATTCCTCTTTAAAGTTGCTCTAATTCTGAGACAAAAACTTTAAATATTTTCGACAAACTATGTCCAAAAAGTTTCCTTATATCACTGTTTTTAGCGAATTCCGAAGGAATAAAACTATTGAGGTTGTTCTCGTGTGTGTGTGTGTGTGTGTGTATATATATATATATAGGTTAATTAAAAAATTAAGGTCCTATTCGTTCACCTAGCAAAGTCGGACCATTGGGTGTAGGAGTTCTTCTGAAACTAAAATTTAAAAATCACTATAGCGATTGCAATTTTTTATGTTTTACAACGAAACTCAGTATCCATCCATAGTAATTCTGCCCGAAGGCAGGTCGTTCACTGCAATCATAGCATTTTCATGCTATGCTTGCAGCTTTACTAGGGAATTGTGTAGGTGTGGTAGCTTCCCGTTGCTTTCCACACCTGTGAAGGATGATGATGATGATGATAATGGTAATGATAAGGATGATGATGATGATGGCCATATGATTTCGTGGACCGTTTGGGCCTTAAATTTTTCCTGACATTTGTCTTACAGGTGAGGAAAAACCCCGATAAAAACCTCACCCAGAAAAACTGCCCCGACTGGGGATCGAACCCGGGCCCGCTGCGTGACAAGGCAGCACGCTACCTCGAGACCACAGCGGTGGACTAACTCAGTATATACTATGAAATTAAACCGAGGAAGGTAGGCCTATTCTCCAAAAATTATCGAAATCCGACCATTACATGTGGGAGTTTACCTGAAACCCGAAATTAAAAATTGACCCTAGCAACCGTCATAATGGTTCGTCGCAATGTATACCATACAATTGCATTTATTAACGTTTAAGTTGACAATGAATCATGTAAGATACATTACTTTAATCATTTAATATTCTAATAAAGTGATGAAAAAATGGAATGTAATAAAGTGATGGAAAAATGGAATGGTAGATATTATATAAATTGGTGTCAAATTATACAACAATATACTATGCAGTGGCGTGCATTCAACCCCAGCTACCCTAACACTGCTGGGGCAATTAGTATATTAATAATTTTGAATTAATAAAAGATAATATATTTGCCAAATTCCATTCAAATCAATTACGCGTGAACATAAAAATTCGAAATTCCCGCTGTGCCAGCAGACATGTATCGCATTCGGTTTGACGGTGCCATCTGCGTATTCACATTATCTCCATAGAGAAACAGATAGTGTTTCCTCTATGTTATCCCCACCAACACCAGCTATTGCGCTACAGATACATCCGTGCAAGCCTGGTGCAAGCGAATTGCATCATTGCTTGCTACGTCCAGCGATAATCCACTAGACGAAGCTTGTGTCTTATTCCATTGTTCCATTGAATAAATACTAGCTAGCTGTACCCAGTTAACGTCACAACTCGAATAAGAATACATTTGATGAAAAAAAAAAAAACCGTAATTGGCTGATTTGGAAAGCACCAATTCCTCAATAAAAGAATTTTTCGAAATAACATTTCTTAATTTATAACATTTAATTTATGTTAGTTACATTTTTACAAAATACAAAAAAAAAAAATAAATAAAATTATGCGGTACGTTCTGTCAACTATAGCAACCTGTTAATTTACGTAAGAAGCTTTGTTTATATTGTATATCTGAATAACAACAATTGGATTATTATGGACGTGTATATATTATTTGTCCACCTCTGTGGTCTCGAGGTAGCGTGCTGCCTTGTCACGCAGCGGGCCCGGTTTCGATTCCCGGTCGGGACAGGCTCCTGGGTGAGATTTTTTCGGGGGTTTTCCTCACCTGTAAGACAAATGTCAGGAAGCTTAGGGCCCAACAGTCCCCGAAAATCATCCGGCCATCATTCATCATCCTTATTATTATCATCATCATATCCTTCACCGGTGTGGAAAGCAACGGGAAGCTACCACACCTAAAATTCCCAAGTAAAGCTGCAAAGCATAGCATGAAAATGCTATGATTGCAGTGAAAGACCTGCCCTAGGGCAGAATTAATATGGATGGATGGATGGATATATTAGTTGTGGAAAGCAACACTTGAATTTAATATCGACACAGTTCGTTCAACGCATTATTACATTTTTACGAGTTACTGATGAATGTGATTTGTCAATTTAGTAAAAATGAATGTGACTGTATAATTTACAAACGAGACCGTTTTCGTGCAGCAGACCTTTCAACAAGAAAAATGACCTCGTACAACAAAATAGGCCTACCCCAGATTTACCGAATCTAAAGAGAGAAAAAAAGGTATTTTAGTATCATACCATTTGTAAACTGAATAATTCGGAATGAAAGTTTTTATAAACTGTAAATCATATTTTCTCGTCATGCAGCTGGGGTAATTGCTCTGACCACCGCACGCCACTGATACAATGCGCAGATAATAACCTATGGTTATGCCTTATTTTCACTGCAGTCCGGCACTTTTAATTAAGCTGGCATCAGAAATTGAGTTTCTTCAATTTAACAAAATAAATATTTATATTCCGTAAACCAACGAAATGGAACATAAATTTTACTTGCTGAGGAATTTGCTTAGTTTACGCAGTTCCTGCGTGATGGACTCTTTGTGATTTATAATGCAAATGACAGTCTACGATCATTCGAAGGAAAGTATAATAAAACGCAAAAATAATTTATAGCAAAACGCGAATAATGGATATTACCAATATACACTATCAAGATTTTTAAAATACATTACGAAACTCGTTGAGGTCACTGTGTTAAATTTTTAAGAATTGTAAAACAGTACTAAGTCGTCCTCAATAATTTGCAGTGTTGTTTAATAGGAGGTCTTTCAGTAACTTATGTATCATCTTCTGTTTTTTAGTCAGTACCAAAATGAAAGCAGAAGATGATACTTAAGTTATCGAAAGGCCTCCTATACACAACGCTGCAAATTATTGAGATCGACTGAGATATCAGATACTGTTTTACAATTCATAAAACTTTAACAATATAGACTATATGACATGAAAAAAAAAATAACGCCTGTTTAATTTTTCTTTCCTTATATACAATTCTCTGCCATCTGTGCTTCTATGACAAGAAAGCATTTTAATCAGAATATTTTACTTTATAACAGTAACGCTTTATGTATTCTGCATATGTGTGTGTTTTCCAAAATTCCCTTAAAATTGAATGAGAATCAACCTAAAATAACTACATTTCTTCGGAAGACAGCTATGAATTTTATTGTGTGTATAAGTTAGCTATTGACGGGAATATGCTACTAACCAAAGAATAACCCACATTAGTCTTAAGCTTAAGAAGTTAACAAAAAATACCTACTCATAACTTATATTTGTGCATCTTGTGTAGCATATGTTAAGTGTTATTAAAAATTGGACGGCGTTATGCATCAACCGGCTATGCGCCATTATGTAGGTTTCGAGAAGAAATACATTTCAAGTTTAAGTCAATCATTACTATTTATTGTAGCCCCAAACTACAATACTGGGTATTGCAAGTTAGCGTATTTTCCTTGTTTGACAGTTATGCATCAACAATCTAAGAGCGGGAACACTTGACGCTTAGCTGCATGATGCGAAATTTAGAGTAGCATTTATGAAGATCTAGTTTCATAGCCTTTGTTGCAAAACACAGAATCTCTTATAGGGCTGATGGTGTTTACATTTTATTTAATAATAAGGCTGCTATATTTAAAGATTTGGTGCTAAAAGTGTGCGTACACACTCTTCATGAGCCAGTGCAACAGATGGCATCAAAATCTCATTTTTTTAAAATTGCGCTTAGCGGTTGATGCATAACATCGTCCAATTTCAACATGCATGAAGAAAAAATCACGTGAAATAAATACATGGCAGTAACGTAAATAAACATATTTGCAAACATGTCAACTGAAGTTAATCGAGAAATATCGATGTAGTTAGTAACTTATTTTAATTTCATGATTCATAGACTGTCATTTGCGCTAGAATAAATGTGATTTTGTTTCATTATAGAAGCAATAGGTTACCTTTATCGAGCTCAGTCAACCTTTTAAACCACAGAGAAACTGGCCTTAAGTTAGTCGTTACATGGTCATGTTTGACTTATTTATGGACTTATTTAGTTAAAGTTAATTTCACTGAAAACAGAAATTTTAAAATTGGAGCCGGAATAAGAATTACAAAATAATTTCTTGATTAGAGTATAAGAATTTTCATAGTCGATGAGGCACCTATAGTAATTCTTTATCTTGAAAATTTCGAAAAAAATGCAAAATATCAAAACTATTGTTAGTTGTGTTATATGATGACACTTGCAGTACCATTTTTCTTCTATGGAAGTATGATTTGGTTTTAAAACTTAAAGATATCAGTAGGAAAGAGGTTCTAAAATAAAATACCGTTATTGTTATGAACAGTTTCGTATAGGCTCTGCACTTCTCTTTTTTTTTGTTGTTGTGATCGTCTTTTTTTTTCTTCCCCTTTTTGTTTATACTGTTTTCCTTCTTGTTTTACCTGTTTGTTAACGTTCTATTATTCTCACATATAGACACAAGAACAAGACACACACCCAGATCCAAGGTGGAGATTAAAAATCCCCTACCCGCCGGGAATCGAACCCGGGTCGCCGGAGTGGAAGGTAGGGACTCTACCGACTACGCCACGGCGACGGACTATATAGAATAACGAGATACTGCAATATCTCAGTATACAACCACTAACCATATAATACATTTTAATTATAAATATTTTTGTACCTTATATAACACAGTCGTCCTAAACTATGTTATATAAGGCACAAAAATCTTTATAATTGAAATAATTTTAACCTCATCGGTGTTCAAAAATGAATATTCTTCTTCCTTCCAAGTATTAGGCCAAGGCCTGTTACGATCCTATAGAAAATTTTCCCTCCAGCGTGATTCATCCGGGAAATTCTCATATAAGATTTGAAAGCATAATAATAGTCCCTTCGATTGGTTGCTGACCAAAGGAAGGCAAGACCAGTGATTGGGCTGCCATCTTACAGCCTCTGGTCAGGCTTCTCTGGAGAAGAAAAGAAAATTAAAGGAAAGAAGAAATGCAAGAAAGGAAAGACTCCCTAGCCTTCGGATGCCCTAATAGCGTTGGGGTCGAAAAAACAAGAATTAACCAAGAAAAGTTAGATAATAAAGTTAAAAGAGTCTGGTATAAGTATGTGGAAGAAATACCAGATTGGTTAAAGATAAAAGTAAGGAGCAAAACCCAAGTAAGTGGAAGCAATGTTTTGCTCAGCTTGGGCACCTTGTGGTCGCCATCCACATATCCCCTAGATGGGGACCCCTGAGGGTAAAAATGAATATTAAAAACATATAATATACTGTCACTATCGAATCCGGAGGTTCATGGTCGTCCAGAAGTAAGTTCCATATGTCCCTATCCTGAGATATTTTCCAATCATTACCCTGTATAATTCACGGTATTCACTTTTCTTAAATCATGGTTAATGTTATTCTCCCATCTCATTCTTAGCCCACCTACTGGGCGCTTTCCCTCTGGTTTTTCCTTAAGAAGTTTCCGTGTCCTTTTTAACCCCCTCCCCTCATTCGTGCGATATGATCTACCGATCGCAATTTGCATGCTATAATAATATTAATAATAATAATAACAATAATAACAATAACATAGCTTCCTTCGAAATAGAAGTAAAACCGTGGATCCTGTGGGTAGATTTACCGCGGACTTGATTTGGATTGTGGCGCTAAAGGACATGACTTCTTAAATAACGTCGTTACACAAAATATCGTTTGACAAACTTGGCTATCAAAATGCCAATTATCATAAGTAATGCCAGGAGTGATTTCCAAATTATCGATAAATTCACGACTCACGAAGTGAGGAGTGAATTTATCTAGAGAATTTGGAAATCAAGAGTGGCATTTGTTAGGACTATTTCTTCTTCTTCCTTTCAAGTATTAGGCCAAGGCCTGTTACGATCCTATAGAAAATTTTCCCTTATGGGAAATTCTCATATAAGACTTGAAAGCATAATAATAGTCCCTTCGATTGGTTGCTGGCCAAAGGAAGGCAAGACCAGTGATGGGGCTGCCATCTTATAGCCTCTGGTCAGGCTTTCTGGAGAAGAAAAGAAAATAAAGGAAAGAAGAAATGGAAGAAAGGAAGGACTCCCTAGCCCTCGGATGCTCTAATAGCGTCGGGGTCGAAAAAACAAGAGTTAACCAAGAGAGGTTAGATAGTAAAGTTAAAAGAGTGCAAAACACAAGTAAGTGGAAGAAATGTTTTGCACAGCTTGGGCACCTTGTGGTCGCCATCCACATATCCCCTAGATGAGGACCCCTGAGGGCTTTAACGAATAAAATTAAGCTGTTTACTTACAAATCATTATTTTACTATAGTTATTTTAAAATATTTATATATTTAATGTAAACGGCGATGTTTGAAAACAAATGAGAAGCGATAGGTACGCTTCATCTGCTTCTTTTGTTTATCACTGCAACCAGATCATACTATTTATTGCCAAAGGAACGCAATATTGTAAGAATGCTGTATAGTGGAGAAAAAATGAAACACATCAAACTGTATATTAATTCATTTCTGATGTCGTATGATGTAAATATGACAATTATATTTTTCTGGATTGTTACCTGGGAAAAAATATATTTAAGAAAGTGCAAACAGTGGTTTCTTTTTTTTTTTTTGGTGGTATAATCTATTGCTACAAATGTTTTTATATTAACTCCCGCATGCGGCATGTGTTGACATTCATGCACTATATATACAATCTGGTAGCCGTATTTCTTACGGGCTCAGTCACTGCAAAATAATGGTCAGACCTGTTCAGAATATTAAAAAGGAGGAGCCTTCTTTAATATGGTAATTATAACACTGATAAATATTTCGTGAAACACGACTCTGATTGGTTGTAAAACAGAAATCATTGAAATATGATTGGCCATTGAGTCCCATTTGGAGCATGAGTTAAATAGTCAAAGGAAATTTCCTTTTATTTTTCATATTAATAATAAGACTTACCATATAAGCCTGAACTGTCTGCAACTTGCTAATAATTAATTGCAGTCAGTGAGCGTAATGGGTTTTTATTGGACCTTTGTTTAATTTTATTATATAACTATCGTGACGCGTTACGGAAGTAATTGGAATTTCAATAAGGAATTCGCAGTATATATTTTCTTCTCAGGTAATACTTTCTGACGTCATAAAACAAGGAATGCGTCTTGGTCCATGTTTCTTCCGACTAGCAGCAACTGAGCAACAATGAGTCATGATTTGCGCATGAGCAGATTAGAATATATCCCTTCTACAAACATAGATTTGGCTTAGTAGCCATTAATTAAAAAAAGTCATAGGTAATTCGGCGCCTGATGCTTTCGCGATAGTTAGTAAATTAGTGACGTCACTTAGTTGTCATGGCGATTTCTCGTATGCTTATTGTTCGCTGTGTCATACGCATTGCGAGTGTCGTGTGTATAGGATGAGCTTTAAACCAACAGGTAAGTTTTCAAGGCGGCTAGCAAATTACGCAACTATTTATGTATTGAAACGCAGTATTCGAGAATTTTTTATGTTGGGTTGTTTTCTTGTAATACTGCAGATTACAAGTTAGTTGGAGTTTACAAAGTTTTTTATTTGTGTGGAAGTTAAACGAATTAAATATAAATAAAAAGTTTATATTCAAAGGAAGACATTTGCTTTGTTACACCAATCTTAACAGCATGTGATGGAAAAGTAAATTATGTAGTTGGGCTAGAGTTGCATGTGAGATAGCCAGATAAATTTTTGAAATCACAAAAGACGCAAGAAGAGTGTAAAAAGTTTATATTGTTGTTTCAGTGGGTGTAATGAATACAAGCATGAATAAGACATACCTGACGGAGCCCAATATGGAAGAGGATAGTGGGCTAGTAGCCGGAATTGTTATTGCAGTTGTCACCATTGTTCTCATTCTACTAGCTCTTGTAAGTACTTGAATTAGGGTTTTTTGGAAAAAACTGCACTTAAACTAGCGTGAAATATTTTCAAGTTGTCACCATTGTTCTCATTCTACTAGCTCTTGTAAGTACTTGAATTAAGAATTTTTGGAAAAACTGCACTTAAACTAGTGTGAAATATTTTCAAGGTCCTATAGAACAACAGTGCGCATGCGCCAGAGGTTATAGAGCCAGCGATAACCCACAATCAAACCACTTATTGATTATCATCCTTGATTACTATCCGTCGCCATGAAATTTAAATGACCAATATTTGCAATAAATCCCCAAATCTATGTTTAAAAAATATATTAATAACATTAAAATTACCAAACATTTATTAAAAATGGGTGTACACTTACTTATCACTCCCTAACGCTGATCCAACCAGCGATAAGCCAAAACAGCGATAGAAAAATCATAGACTCTGTGGAGAAAATTGCAATTAGCATCACAATATTGTCTAACAGTGTCATAATATTGTGATTTGCATATTTAAATAAATACTTTAAAATTGTCTAATACTGTTATAAAAATTGTTTGAAAAAGTTTAAAATATTAAATAATATTAGTAAATACAGAAGAAGAGCTATAGTTTACAACAATATAACTGAAAAATCAAGCGCTAGTAGAAGTGCAGTTGAGCCGAGTTTTTTTTTCTAGAATATAAGATTCTTGCTGCCATTATATAATCTAAGAGAATACTGCTGTAAGTTTTATATTTATGGAAAGGATTGTTCGCTATTATTCACAACATACATTCCCTTTTGAGATTTGTGGATCATATTCAGAATCTAATCATCAGTTGTGCATTTTTAGGGGGAAACTTACCTGTCCTAATCTAACATTCCTAACTTAAAAAAGAGGATATATAACAACCCTAGAGCCAAGTAGGCATGCTCTCTGTTTCATGCATCTAAAAGTATAGGTCGCTAACCTACACTACCGGTACTTTACTACAAACAGCTTGTACAAAGACAACATATTGAGAATTATAAAGTACAGAGCGATCAGTATAGCATTGAACTGCAGATGCGGGGATTTGACTATATGCTGCTGATGCACTCACGGCGGGGAATGGACAGCATAGGATTGCAGTGATACAGCCATACACATCATTGTATCTATTTTACAAATTGTCGTACTTATCAACTTTATTGATGCAGATGCTGGAACTGTCCACCTTCGTTGTCCATACATTTTTAACACCTCTTTATAAAATTTCCCATAACCCGCTGTAGTTCTCTTCTACTGATGTTGTTAATTTTGTCACAAATATTACGTTTCAGTTCTTTCAGAAAACATGGGTTTTTCTTGTACACAGCATTTTTTCAATCTGCTCCAGATATAGAAATCGCAGGGGGTTATATTGGGAGAACGAGCAGGCCATGAATCCCTACTAATAATAATTCTGTCATGAAACACACATTGAATTTCGTGCATTGAAATATCAGCTGTATGAGCTGTAGTAGAGTCTTGCTGGAAGAATGCGAAATCACGCTCCCTGTCGGTTAATTCCCTGAAGAAAGGTGTCTGAATGTCATTCACATATGTACTAGAATTGACTGTATTCCGAAAGAAAATGGGGCTTATGATTCTTTTGTCACTAATGGTGCACCATACACTAATTTTCACATCATTGAGGGGTACTTCATGTATGGTATTAGGGTTCTCAGGACTCCAATGATGATTGTTTTGCAACTCAAGTAACCATGGAGATGGAACCATGACTCATCCGAAAAATATATTAAATGTGGGTCTGTTAGGCAATTATGAATATTATTTAATATCCACTCACAAAATGTGCGCCTATGAATAGGATCACCCAGTTGAAGAGCATGTATCTTGGTTATTTTATATGGATGCAACTTTAACAATTTAGTAGCTTTTTGTACAGAGCCATAAGAAATTCCTACTTGTTGCCAAAGGTGCCTAAGTGACTTTCTGGGTGACTGCTCCATTTGATAACCGATGTCGTCTGTTGTTTCTTCTGTGAGAACGCTACGTGGCTTGTGTGGCTTCTAAGGCTTGACACTTCCCATTCTGTGAAATTTGTTGTACAGATTGTGAACTGTTGAACGCGATGGAATTTTTACATCCGGGAATCGTGTTTCAAAGAGTCTTCATACTTGGCTGGAATTTTTACTCCCAGGAATCTTGTTTCAAAGAGTCTTCATACTTGGCTGGCAAACTGAGTTAACAAATATTGATCATAAATAAGTACATGTTGTTCATTAGAAAAATTATTAGTCATTGTACATTTACACTTATACACATGTCATTCAGTTTACATTATACACACGTCATTCAGGTCACAAGAAAAAGCGAGCGAGCACATTATCCACTCGAGGCACACAATCTGACTGCGACTGTGAATGTTCAGGATGTACTCTGTACATTTCAAGCCCCGTGTCTGCATGTGTAAGCCTTTGTTGTCGCACAGCACAAACCACGCATCTGTTGTCCAATACCATACTGATCACTCTGTACAATGAGTTAAGCAGATGGCCTGCACGTGCGCATGAAGCATTCAGCAGGTTTGCTATAATGGTTTTCATGGTTCCAGATACCTGGCAGTCACTGTAAATTTGTTTCTTGTTCCCACATAAACTGTTAAATTTCCTATTGCCTGGCAATTATCGAGTGCTTGGTATACTCATTACTTTTCCTCTACACTTTGCCATGTGCTTCTTCACTTCTCTAATAGACAGAACTTATAATAGTTATAGCTGTTAACAATCTAACAGTTATAATAATGTACACGTATTAGTCTTAAACAAAATAACTTACTTTAGCATTATATTTGAGCTTTTTATTTTTCTAGCTAAGCTTTAGTAGAGATCCGTGAAAGTGGTTTTATTTTTAGGGAAAATTTGTTTTAAAATTTCAAGATTTCAATGTTACTGGAAATTTGGCGGTGTTATTATAAAAAAATGTAAGTTTGAGTCTTTTTAATCCTAGTTTAGTATATTAGACCCAATAAGAATGACATCCAGTAGTTTAAGGTCCACTTTTAACTTGTACAATTGATATCAATTTTAATACACTAAAATGCATAAAATTTTAATCGTAGTCACTAATTTGTAAGCAAAATTTACAATGCATGATACACCTATGTAATCCAATAGAAAAAAATGTGTCTATGTAATTAAATTCTGTTTTAATTAAATTGGGAATAATAACAATTATCCATATGATATAATTACTTATGGTCCATTGTTGACTTATTCAAATTTGCCATTATTGTCAAGGTACTGCTTACACTTAAAGAAATGTTTTCTTCAGATTGGAACATACTATTACTTAATAATGATTGATATAAAATTGATAATTATGTCTGCAAAAATTTACATTTATCTTACACGTTAATATAATTTGTATTTCTTGGAATTCTTGTTGGCCGTAGAACTTAAAATCTATGGAGAGACCATATTTGAGCATGAGAAGGACAGAAAATATCTCTATGTTGTAAACTGTGCTGCAAGAGTGCATGGAGGAAACAGATATCACAGTTAAAAAGAAGATGGAATCCAAAAACAGTTTTAAAAATGCATTATGAAAATTTTGCATTATCATAGGATTTTACATTATTTTGCAATTCATAAATGCTTTATTTGAGGTTATGGGAAGTGGAGTTAACAAATGGTACAAGAAAATGACATAAATGACAAAATTATAGCATTTTGCATTATCGTGACTCGCAAATTTCACAGATCTCTAGTTATTAGGTACATTTTGATTAGGTTTTAATATTGTTTGGTCTTAACCTCTGGTTTATTATACAGCAATGATCGATCATTGGACATTGTCAACGATCATTGCTCGACATAATTTGTTATATATCGATTGAATGCAGGCTTTCACGGCCGGTAATCATGATGTTGAGTGATTCCGGGTTCTGTGGCCGTGGTCCATAGTTGGTGTTGATACCAGACGTTTCGCCCTCAACTGCGGAGGGCATCTTCAGTGGCGAGTGCTTCTAGGCGTGTTTCCTGGTCGGAAGCTCTACTTAGAGTGAACGCTGCGGGTGTTGTATTGATACTAGTGGTGGGAGCAGGGTGAGCGGGCGTGGCTCTTGCTGATTGGCTAATGGTCGTCTACTTGTTGTCCCTAGTGTTGATGCATTTATTTTCTAGTGTACGGTACCAGGCCTTAGACAGTTTAATACCTTCCTCTTTTCTGTTAATATTTTCCTTATGCTTGTGTATTTCTATAGCCTCTCGATATAATCTAGGGAAATAATAGGAAGTTGTGGCTAAAACTTGTGTATCATCGAATAGAATCTGGTGTCCATTCATAATGGCATGTTCTGCTACAGCCGATTTATCCATTTCTCCTTGTCTGCAGTTTCTTTTGTGTTCTGATAAACGGGTGGCTATACTTCTTTTTGTGGTCCCTATGTATGGTTTACCACACGAACAAGGAAGTCGATATACGCCGCAAGTGGAGAGAGGTGGCCGAGGATCCTTAGCTGAGCGAAGGCAGTCTTCTATTTTTCTTGTAGGTCTGTAAACTGTTTTTATGTTGTATTTTCGTAGGAGTTTTCCGATACGATCTGTGACTCTTTGTACATATGGTAAGTAGGCTATGCTGGTTGAGGGTGGTGTTATCCATTCTGACGTGCTGTCTTCGTGGATGTATGGTTTGTCTTATTTCCTTGGATGTGTAGCCATTTTTCTGGAAACAATTGAACAGATGGTGTTGTTCTTGTTTAAGGTGTTGTGGTTGGCATAACTTAGTCGCTCTGTCGAACAGTGTCTTAATGACACCTCGCTTTTGTCTTGGATGGTGGTTAGAGTCTTTGTGCAGATATCGGTCTGTGTGTGTAGGTTTTCTGTAAACTGTATGTTGAATTTCCCCATTGCCAGTCCTTATTATTTGAACATCCAGGAAAGGAAGTCTTCCATTATCTTCTTTTTCCATAGTGAACTGTATTTTGTTGTGTCTGCTGTTAAGGTGTTGAAGGAAACGTTCCAATTCTTCACTGCCATGTCTCCATACTACGAATGTGTCATCAACATAGCGAAACCAATGTTCTGGAGACTTGGGAGCTGTTTTTAGTGCTTCTGTTTCGAATTTCTCCATGAAAAAATTCGCTACTACTGGGCTTAGAGGACTGCCCATGGCTACTCCGTCGGTCTGTTCATAGTAGCTGTTGTTCCATTGGAAGTAAGTAGTAGTTAGTACATGCCTGAATAAACGTCTGGTATCAACACCAACTATGGACCACGGCCACAGAACCCGGAATCACTCAACATCATGTTATATATCGATTTCACATGGAGCAAAGATTGTCCTTCGCTTGCCATTTTTTTTCAAAATCAGCTGATTGATTATATTTATTATTGAGTATAGCTTCTTGAAGTCATGTAAACCGAAAATGACTTCAAGTAAAACAAAATAAACAAAGCTTTACCTTCTCATAGAAGAAGAGGATAATGATTACATTGGGTATATGTATTTCAAACAAAAAAGAAGTTGAAAAAAGAAATAATTAAAAGGAGGTTCACAGAAGGAAGGTGTCTTCAAGGCTTTAATAATGAAACATCTGGTTGATAATACTAAATTTAAAGGATACTTGAGATTTTCAGTTTTATCGTGTTTTTAATTTAATAGAAGACAATATTTATGTAAGCACACTTCCTTGCATTCAATCCCCTATGATACAATATAGTATTTACAGTTCTTGTTTCTTGCTTGATTAAGCGCAAGCCACAACAAACTTTTTTCTATGTATTCCTGTAATCCTTCATGCTCATGTCATATAGAACATGATAGTTTGCATCAAAACTAATAAACAAATTGCCATTAATTTACTAAAGTTAGAAAATAAGTACAGTTTTGCCAACATTTTGTCAAACAATTTTAGTTTGTTTTCACCAAAGAGTAGGCCTATGAAGAATAGCTTCTCTATTCTTTGCTCATTCTTAATCCAACAAGTTGAAATAAAGAGAGGAGGCTGCCAGCAGTGAACTCTAATGCTAGCGATCAGTGTTGATGAGAAACCACATGCAATCAGAAAAATGAGCAAATACAATGATGAGACCAATTTTTTTTTCCACATTAGACAAAATTCCGCATTATAAGAAAAAACTAAAATTTATTAATAATCTTAGATTATAGGGTACCATATATGTCTTTTTACGTACCTAGGATTAATTGTAGTTCTGCTGCCGTTGAAAAGTGAAGTATAATATGCACCAGTGACTTCGACGGTAATGGTAAAAAAAACAGTCCTGTTTTGTCAGCGTTAAAAATGTCTCTTATGCGCATATCCTGAAATTAAAGTTTGCATTTTCGGTTTCCGCTCACTAAGTACAC
The DNA here is from genome assembly GCA_030220185.1 of Diploptera punctata. NCBI lineage: Eukaryota > Metazoa > Arthropoda > Insecta > Blattodea > Blaberidae > Diploptera > Diploptera punctata. Next base: position 122,050 of record JASPKZ010010284.1, on the reverse strand, counting down.
TTTTTGTCCACATTCTTTGATTCCCCTCAAATTTCATTCCACACTACATTGTGTCATCTTTTAAAACTGTCCACAACCAACCTGAAGATGCCTTGGAATCGTTATTCCCTAGGGATTTAGCAACGGCTAGAGCATGACTTTGGAGTGTTGGTCCGGTAATTAAGAGATTTATCTTCAATCACTTTCACTTTTTCGTTTAATGACAATGATACATACATTTTAGTCATCTTTATTCCGTAAATTCAGATCAGTACCTGTGAAAGATCGGTCTCGGAACTTAAACTAATTTAAGATTTTACAGTGCAATGGTTATTTGTAAGAAAGGTATCTGTATTTTGCATAACGGGTGTGCAGTGAGGCCAAAACAAAGTTTCAGGTACTCTACTTCACCCGGCGGCAGGAATCATTCCTTTATGTTTTTGGCCTAATGGGAATTCAATGAAGTGTCTGTCTTTCTGCTTTATATATTTTTTCATGAATTGTGTAGAAATATTCTTCCGTTTCCGCATTGGACAGATTCCATTCTATGCAAAATAAATACATGTAAAATTAAAATTCATCGGAGAACATATTGTTTAAACAACTCACCTCATAGGATTCATGCTTCCATGATATCGCGATTTTAAACATAGTCATGTTCATCGTCAGCCATAACTCCGACTGACGAAATTCTTTGGCCATCAACTATTCTATTGTCACCATCTTCAGTGCTGCCATCTATGGTTGAATTTATGAACTTCGAAATCAATGTAATTTCGTTAGGGATATCAAAATTCATTGATCTATTTTTGTTTTTCTGAATGTATATTTTTTCCCAAACTGTCAATTCCAAAGGTTTCTCTACTTGTTTTAAAAGTTTAGCTTCTCTTCCAATTTTATGATGTTCTAATAAACTATGTGCAGCAATTGCAGATTTTTCAATTTCACAATTTTTAATATTTCTGAAATGTTCTTTTGTCCGAATTTCCAAATTCCTTTTTGTTTTTCCTATATAAACTTTATTGCAATCTTCACAATTTATTTGATAAATTCCAGATTTCTTACTGTCTGGAACATTGACTTTTTTATTGGTACTTAGAAGATTACCCAGACTAAATTTATTTATTGGTGCCAAAGAAATGTTGTATTTGTCAAAAATTTTTTGAAATTTCCTATGCATTTCAGGATGGTAAGTAATTTCTTGTATTTTTTCTTTTCTTTGCAATTTTGTAGAGTAGTATATTCATTAAGTCTTTTATTGTGTTTGAATTTCTTCAACTTATTTATAATTAATTCTTTATCAAAACCATTTAATCTAGCAGTGTTTAAGATGTGTTTAAACTCTTTATTGAAATTTTCTTCGTTTAATGGTACATTTGTCAATCTGTAAATTAAGCTATTGAATATTGCATGCTTATGAGCAATGTGATTGAAGCCTGATGATTTAATGTAATTATCTGTATGAGTTCCTTTTCTAAATATATCAAGTTCAATTTTCAGTGTTTGATCATTCCTAATTATACATAAATTCCTTAGAAAAAGAAAACAAAATTCCTTTTTTGGATTTATGTATAATTAGGAATGATCAAACACTGAAAATTGAACTTGATATATTTAGAAAAGGAACTCATACAGATAATTACATTAAATCATCAGGCTTCAATCACATTGCTCATAAGCATGCAATATTCAATAGCTTAATTTACAGATTGACAAATGTACCATTAAACGAAGAAAATTTCAATAAAGAGTTTAAACACATCTTAAACACTACTAGATTAAATGGTTTTGATAAAGAATTAATTATAAATAAGTTGAAGAAATTCAAACACAATAAAAGACTTAATGAATATACTACTCTACAAAATTGCAAAGAAAAGAAAAAAATACAAGAAAATTACTTACCATCCTGAAATGCATAGGAAATTTCAAAAAATTTTTGACAAATACAACATTTCTTTGGCACCAATAAATAAATTTAGTCTGGGTAATCTTCTAAGTACCAATAAAAAAGTCAATGTTCCAGACAGTAAGAAATCTGGAATTTATCAAATAAATTGTGAAGATTGCAATAAAGTTTATATAGGAAAAACAAAAAGGAATTTGGAAATTCGGACAAAAGAACATTTCAGAAATATTAAAATTGTGAAATTGAAAAATCTGCAATTGCTGCACATAGTTTATTAGAACATCATAAAATTGGAAGAGAAGCTAAACTTTTAAAACAAGTAGAGAAACCTTTGGAATTGACAGTTTGGGAAAAAATATACATTCAGAAAAACAAAAATAGATCAATGAATTTTGATATCCCTAACGAAATTACATTGATTTCGAAGTTCATAAATTCAACCATAGATGGCAGCACTGAAGATGGCGACAATAGAATAGTTGACGGCCGAAGAATTTCGTCAGTCGGAGTTATGGCTGACGATGAACATGACTATGTTTGAAATCGCGATATCATGGAAGCATGAATCCTATGAGGTGAGTTATTTAAACAATATGTTCTCCGATGAATTTTAATGATTATACCTCATAATGTTTACTTCCCAACATTAATTAAATATACATGTAAAATTACTATTATTTCGCCGGGGCCAATAAATTTTTTCACATTGGACAGATTTCCACACTATTCACGTTCTAGATTAAACAATTTTACTGTAGTTAAAATTTTATAAATATTTATTTATGTTTTTAATCATTATTTTCTATTATATTTTTAATTATATATTCATTATACATTTCATTATTCTTTTGATACAAGGAACATGAATCTTAAAAATGCTATCATCACATCATACATTACTATGACATTCTTAGAGCAGAAATTGACATATGACAAGTTTTGGATTCAAAAGATTAGCTGGAGCAAAGTGGGGTAGTAATCGCCAGACTCTGAACACCACATATAAAACATTCATCAAGCCAATACTTCTATACAACGGGGAGGTAATAATCACAGTAAATAACTCAAACCTAAATCGCCTAGAAGTATGCCAAAATCGGGCTTTACGGCTTATAACTGGCGCAGCTAAATCAACCCCGATCACAGCAATGCAAGCACTAACTCAGAACCCTCCAATGTGTCTAACTTTAGAGGAACAGACAATAACACAACATGAAAAAATGTTACGGTTAACAACATCAAAATGGGAAAAAAGACAGTTACAACCAACCAAGTTGAAAACACAAACAAGTTCCTTGTCCAAAGTAACGGAAATAAAAACAGATTTGAATCATCCTAAATCCAAAGAAAATATTTTGATCAGAGAAAACCTTCTTTCTTTTGAACCAATTAACATTCAGCTAAATCTAGAAGAACCAGTTACAAAATCTGAAACTCCCACACCTGTACTAAAAGCTCTAGCGTTAGAAGCTGTGAATAAGAGATATCCACCAGAAGAATGGTTACATGTCTACACAGATGGATCTACTATTGATAACACCTCAGGATCAGGAATTACATGTGCATTATTTTCATTTTATCAACCAGCAGGATACCACACAACAAATGTAACTGAGCAAGTAACGGCTATTCATATTTCACTCCAACAATTACTATACAGAATAAATAAATTTCAAAATGCTGTCATACTCTTTCGATTCTAAGGCAGCAATATATGCAATAAATTCACACAAAATGAAGTCAATACAAATTAAAGACTGCTACAAAATGATTCAACAACTCCAAAAACTACAGAAAAGAATTCAATTGAAATGGATACCTGCACATTGTGGAATTGCTGGAAATGACACTGCTGATTTTCTTGCCAAAAAGGCTCCAATCTAATTCAGAATACTATTAAAAGCTTACCTTTCGCATCCATAAAAAGAATAATTAAAAACAAACATAAAATCAAACAAAACCAAGACCTATGCAATAAATCCAAAGACAAAACATGGAATATTTTAGTAAAGAAGCCAGATATTATTCCAGAAATTCCACGTAAAACTACATTAGCAAAATTTAGACTGCTTACAGAACATGACTATTTGGCCAAACATTTATATAAAATAGGAATCTACACGAATTCAAGTTGTCCTCTATGCAACAAAGACGAAAAAATGAATGAAGAACATCTACAAACCTGTGAAGTATTACCTGTTGAATCCACCATAGAGAAATATTGGAGAGCAAGAACGCTAATGGCTTCATTGCCAAGGCCCAGCATTTGGAAACAACAACAGTTTTGGATTCAAATAAACTACCAACCTTATAACATTTTTCTTTTTTATTTCACTTTTTATAGATGGTTTAATTAAGGTCACATTTCATATAATTACTTTATTTCCCATTTTTTAAATGATATGTAATGGAGAATATGATGAAATAGGACTGGTAACCTGGTATTTATCTTTACTGCTGAGGAGAACAAGGAAAAAACATTAGGTTGTCCGGTACCTGGTTTTAAGCTGGAACCTCCTGAATACTAGTCTCAAATGTGACTGTTTGAGCTAATGTACTTGGTATTAATGTGTTATTGAGTAGAAAAATGACATATGCTGGACAATTAAAATATTGAAACTTAAGGAATCTTGAAAAACCATGCAAGTGCAGTAAATTGTACTGTGTATGAAACAAATTGGCATGTAATCGACACAAAACCTGTAATTCCTTTCTACAATGTGTCATTATCTAGTGGTAGAAATTAAATTTTGTTCCATCAATTCATGTGAAATTTCTTTAATGCTTTTCTCCTCTCTTGTAAAAATTGGTTTATTGTCCAGTGACAATATGTAGTTGTTTCTATTTACTGAAGAAAACAATTTCTATTTTCTGGAACTAACGTCGTGTTTTCAGTGTAAGTTATAACTTAATTTTCATTTCAAATTATCATTTTTCAAACTTACTGTTTTACTGACATGATTTCCTAAGCTCTAAATTTTGTGATGAGGTATCATGCAATGCTCTTAATTATTAGAAAATAAATACTTGTCTTGATTTTGAAGCTGTGGCAGAGTTTAAATAGGAGAACCTAGGTCTTTTTTATTAGTTTGTATGTATGAAGTATTACCTGTTGGATCCACCATAGAGAAATATTGGAGAGCAAGAATGCTAATGGCTTCGTTGCCAAGGCCCAGCATTTGAAAACAACTCCTCATTTACTGAAATTAGATGTAGGCCTAACTATATAGTTTTTTGTCCCTCTACCAAAGTCCATCCCTCAGCACCATAAGTCATTATGCTTTCCATAACAGACTTCAAAATCCTCTTCTTCGTGTGGTTTGACATGGTCCTACTCCACAGTACTCCATTCAACATTTTTATGGCTCTTCGTGCTTGTAGTAACCTGCTATCTACTTCAGCTTTACAACTCCCTGATTCATCAATAAGTGATCCCAAATATTTAAATTTTTTAACAGCTCTAATAATTCCTTGGGATAGGGATATATCTCGTCCACTTCCTCCTACTACAAGATATTCAGCTTTTTTCCATATTTACTCTTAATCCTCCTATTTCAAAAGCATTTAGAAGTTTTCTCATCATGTATTTCACATCCTCACGACTCTGAGCTATCAACACTTGATCGTCTGCAAATAATAAGGAATGTACTGTGCCACCTTAGACTGGTACTCCCATGCCTCCACAATATCGATTCCACTGCTCCAATATATGCTGGATGTATATTTTGAACAGAGTAGGGGACATACTACAACCCTGTCGCAGGCTTTTAGTAGTTCTGAATGGAGAGGATATTATCTTACCCACTTTAACCGAAGCCTGACACTGCTGGTACAACCATCGGACAAGTGAAATCGTTGGTAAATCGATACCAACATCAACCATTGCATCCCAAAGTTGATTGATTGGCACTGAGTCATAGGCCTTTTCTAAATCAACAAATATCAAATGAATTTCCTGGCCCTTAGCATGTGATTTTTCTGTTATCTGTCTCAGACTAAAAATGTGATCCATGCATGATTTCCCTCTGGTAAATCCTGCTTGGTATTCCAACATTTTTCCTTCGATAGTGTGTTCAAGTCTGTTTGTGATGATACTGCTAAAAATTCTACTCATGGATGACATCACACTGATTCCTCTGTAATTTTCAGGGTCTTTACGATTTCCCTTTTTATGAATAGATGTTATATATGACATACACCAATCCTTTGGTATTTCATCACCCTCCAAAATCTGATTAAACAGTTTACAGATAAGTCTCTTTAATAAGGGGGGGTCCATATTTCCATAATTCTGTCATTATTCCACTGGGTCCACTAGCTTTACCATTCTTTGCTTTTTTCAGTGCCTGATTTATTTCTTCCTCCAAAATAGGTTCAATACATGACGATATATACTCCAAATTTTCACATTTTTGTCCCTTCCTTTTCTCAACAAGCAGATTTTTAAAGTGCTTCTCCCATTGTTCCATATTCACAAGATTCAAGGCTGGTGATGGATTATTAACTGCCCTCATCCTCCTTATAACTCTCCATGCCTCTGCAGATCTTCTGTATCCTAATGAATGATCGATTTCAGCACATACTTTTTCCCATGATTCTTCTTTACATTTTATTATAACCTTCTTTACCTTTCTCTTGCATTCTCTATATACTTCTGTAGATCTTCTTCACTCTTAGAGCTCAACCACTTATAGTACAATTTATTTTTTTCATTAATAATTTCCAGTGCTTCCATAGTCATCCATTCTGTCCTTCCTCCACTTTTCCTCTCCCTTCCCAACACTTCATCAGCTACTCCATTAACATAATGTTTTAAAAAAACATATAGGCCTTCAGCATTCAAATCCTCCTCTACTACTTTGTCTATTGTTTGGCCTTTCCTGATATAGGTAGCGTACACTATCTTCCTGTAATAGATGCACCAAATATCTGGGGTCATCTATAATAGTCATTTCTTTATTTTTCTGAGTTTTAGTTGTTTTAATTTAGTTTCATTGGGAACGCAATTTTTGATACAACAATATGATGATCCGATCCACATTCTATCTTCCTCCGTACTCTAACATCTTGTACTTTAATCAATCGTTGCTGTCTTACTATTACGTAGTCTATAATAGACTTCAAATTCCTGGAGTGTTTTACCCAGGTATATTTATGTATACCCTTGTGTTTAAACTTTGTATTCATGATAACACATTCCTGCTCCTTACAGAATTCAATCAACCTCCTACCATTATCATTTTCTGTATCTTCTCCCCGGGCTCCAACAATGTTACTATTAATTTTTCTATGACACGTCCTTTAAAATCTCTCATTAGCAAGAGCTCATGTCCATTCACACAATCATCAATTACTTCTCTCAAATCATCATAAAAAGCTCTTTTCTCATCAACTGAAGCATCATTGTTGGGGGCATATACCCCTATTACTTCCACATTAATTTCATGAATGCGTGTAGTTATCTTAATTATCCTGTCACTCATTTCTTTCCAATTAACTATTCCAGATTTCCATTTACTCTTTATGAGGATAGCCACTCCTGATTTTGCTCTCTCTGATTTTGGCACTCCACTCCAGAAATGTATATAATCCCCAACCACTTCTTGTCCTTGTCCTTTCTTTTTTGTCTCATTTAAAACTACTATATCCATATCCAGAGTATCTAGTTCTTTAACTATTTCTACTAGTTTTCCACTTATTCCTGTATATTCCAAGTTCTGCATACCAAAGTCCATTTACATAGCCAAAGTCGATGCCTATTAATCCGTCCGGCTAATTTCTTGGGAAACATAGCAAGCTTTGTTTTATAGGATCGGGGTGCTAGCCCTCTGCCTAACCCCCAACCTGGAGGACCAGGTAATTTGTAATCGAGGATGTCTTCCCCTAGCCTTTGGAGGACACACTCCCATCCTGCAAGGCAGCAGCTCCCTATCCTGAGGTAATCTCTTCTGCATTCTTCGCCATTGAGATTCCAAACTCTTCATCGGCCTAAGAAGCCCATTGGCTATCCTCTTCTGGAGTGCTTCTTCGTCTGACCTCTCTCCTTTGACCTGTCTGGCATGGGAAACCCTATTAATAGCTACGCTACCGCCCGCATAGCTCTCAGGGTCATTGAGGTACTCAAACCCCAACACCAACTATAAGGTCTTGCACTCCCTAGGTGGGGACATTGAATATCACTGCTATATAAATATGTGATAGCGTTCATTTCCATTGAGTGAAACGAGTTGGTATATGTAATTTCTTTCAACCGTGGCTTTAAATACTATTAAAACTAAAGCTGTGATTCCCATGTTGTAGATGTATGGCACGTAAAACATCCTTAAGACTAAAAAAGGGGCCACTAAGCAAAATTTGATGGCCCTTTCATGCCAAGATTTGAATTGTGACAATAATGATCTTAGCTATTAAAGAAGCCATTAAATAAAGTACTAAGAGATGGAGGACTAGTGTCTGCAACTTGCACCGTGGAATCATGCCCATTAATTATTTTTATTTATGTCTCATGATAAAATTAAATGTAAAAATTAAAATTAACCTGTTCCTGCCATCCTGTATTAGGTCTGGTAGTTTGTTACGGTCTTGTGCCATCTTTTAGGTGGACTTCTCTTTCCTCTGGGATGGTACTTTAAAATCGATAAGTTTAACCTATACATTGATGATATTGTCAATTATGCCTGTATGTAGATATATGGTCCGTAACAGAAGAGATTTGAAGTTCTTGTAATATATATGAGGCTTCAGCTTTAACTGTATACATTTGGGTGAATGTATTCATGTAGCAGGGGATGGTCATTGTTAATCAGTGACTAAATTTCACTGGAGACCACGCCAAGGGAGTAAAACCATTTCATCAGAAATAAAGTAAATCCCACACCACAACCTGTTTAGAGGGTAAGATGGCAGCCCCATCATTGAACTACACTGTTTTGGCCAAAAAATTGGAAAGACATTATATTGCATTCAAGTCAATCACAATACAAGCAGATGGATTTAAAATATGATGACCTTAGCATTTATAGGGATATGAGCTAGAAAAATAATAAAATCAAACCCAGTTAATATTGTTCTATAGATTCATTGTTAACTTAAACTTCAATGGTAGTAGGCCTACATTAATCTCTTACTGAGGTTAATGTGCACTGCTGCTTAGAAAGATTGAGGGAACTCTTGGTCATTAACACATTCAGTACCAGGCACTGAGCAGGGCATTTAAACCCACAGGCCAGCCATTTAAATACCCCAGCTACCCTTTTCGTGGCACTTCAGAAAATTGACCATTATTCACAAACTATTAGTCCTAGAAAATTCAAATTTTGTACATACCTAAAGGAGATATCCTAGTAGGATTTGATAGTGAAATAACTTGGGTGATTGACATCACATGGTATCGGCATATCAATTTCAGGAAGTGGAAGTTCATCTTCACTTTCACTTTGTGAATCTTCTAATTCATTAATCAGTTCATCACCTGAATCATCATTATACAAAATATTCACTAATTCTTCTTCAGTGAGATATTTTTCTTTCGCCATGGTTTCACTCACGCACAAACAACAGCGTGATAACGAGAAACATATACGACGTGCATTGGAGCCTGGAGTCAAGTTTGGGTGAACGAATTCCATGTGTTGTTTGTTTTAAAAATAAATGGGGATTCACCAAGGTTAAACGTGTCAAACGGGAATAGAAAATGTACATTTACATGGCATCTATGATTTCCAAGACATACTAAGCCAACACAATATTTAGGCACTGAATATAAATGCGGTATTGTTCGTGCCCGCTCTAAAACGAGTTAACTGACCGAAGGCCACATACACGATAGTCTCTCTAAATGCCTTAACTAGTATATGGTACTGAATGTGTTAAAATACCCAAGTTTTACTGCCCGGTTCATAAGAGTACAAATTGTATGACTAGTTACCATAATGTTGAGCTGTTGTTCTTCAGTGAAATACACCCATTTGGAGACTGTACAATAGCTAAACATTTAGCTCAGTGCTAGAATGCTTGCTTCGTTTAAATGAGGTCTATGATTAGATCCACAGTAGAATGTTTTATTTTTATTTGTTTATTTTTATCTTTCCTATTTGAATTGGTTTTCCTTTTTAAAGATAATGAACTTCTGGTTATGTCGAATTGTTTATTACCCTACATCTGAGGACTCTTATGATGCCAGACTTAGCCAATTTAAAGTGAAAGTCATATTGAGGCAGTACACAAAAAAGAGATGAAAAATATAAAGTAAATGAATGATAAATAAAATAAATTAATAACTAAACTGTGAAACAAGCAGCTCATCCACAAAAAATAAATGAATAATAAATATAATAAATAATAAAATAAATAAATAAATAATAATTAAACTGTGGAACTAATAGCTCATCCACATAAAGCTTGCGTCTATCACAACACACATTCACTGCGACATAGAGTCCACAAGATTCTGGAAAAGTTCTTGATTAAATGCCACCTCTTCTATGCATCAACAACTCTATTCTGCAATTCATCCTAGCTACGGTACAGTCTTATCCTGTTGGAACACAACCATTCCTTCAGGATAATACTCTTTACCAGAAGGAAATAATAAATTCTTCAAAATATAGAGATAGGCTGCCTTTTGAACCTCCCGTGGATACATTCTACAACTCCTGCCCCATCGAATGACGTCCACTCCAACATGATAAGCTTGTCCGACCTGACCTCACCTCACAATAGGATACATGTAATGAGTTATATCGGTAGCCATCCATGTGATATTTATGGACAGGTCCATTATCCTTACTCAAGACAGGTACTTCGGCGAAGAAAATTACATTGCTCCAATTGAAGCCCTCTCGAGTAGAAGTGAAGGCTAGACAATTTATGATGAGCTCATCATCTAACCTAACCTTCCTGGCAGCTTGACAGGACCTTATACCATGGTTATTGAAGCATCTCCTAGCATTTGCTGCGAAATCCGAAAAGTTGGACCAGGGGAAGTTTAGAAATGGGTGATGCCTAGCTTTCTTATTTAAACTCCTGTTGTCTCTCCAGGGACAAATTCTTGGCCTTCGAGGAATTATACAATTTCTCACTTCTTCGCCTAGGTGAAACAGACTGGATCACCTTCTTGCTGTAGACGCTAACTCGCAAGTTCTCTTCCTGCTGCAGCAGCAGAAAGTTCATTGTGAGAGTCCTGCAAACTACAAATATAGATCTTGCCTGAATGCCATTATCAGGGATTATGACGAAAGTAATCAATACAGGGGAAGAGTTCTAAATTATGTTTATGAACATTCTGAGAGATGTCAACACATTATTTTGTGAATATGTATGTAATACTATTTTATTTAGAAGAACAGAATATGGATTGTTATTATACTTTCTTTACTTTTTTGCAATCATGTTATATTTAAAACTGTGCATATACAGGATTGTGCAATTTATTCATACATCTTAAATTGCATAACATGTCATTGACTTACTTACTTACTGGCACTATCGAACCCATAGGTTCATGGCCGCACGGACATAAGCTCTCCATACATCCCTATCCTGAGCTAATGTTTTCCAATCATTCCCTGTATAATATACTTCCCTCAAATCATAGTTAATGTTATTCTCCCACCTCATTCTTGGTCTACCAACTGGGCGTTTTCCCTCTGGCCTTCCTACAAGAAGCTTCCATGCAAGTCTTTCATTCCCCATACGTGCAACATGTCCTGCCCATCGCAGTCTACGAGACTTAACTGTTCTTATTATATCTGGCCTCCTATAAAGACCATGTAGTTCATTGTTAAGTAGTCTTCTCCATTCACCTGTCTGTTCATCTCTCTTTGGTACAAAAATTTTCTTAAGTACTTTATTCTCAAATACTTGTAATCTCCTTTCCTCTCTTAAAGTAAGAGTCCATGTTTCGCACCCATATAATATAACTGGTAGAATAATAGTTTTATATATTTTCAGTTTAATGTTTTTTGAAAGCAGTTGGGACATCAAGAGTCTCTGCAATGCATAATAGCATGCATTTCCAGAATTGAGCCTATGTTTAATTTCTTTGTACACCTCATTCCTATTTGTGATTATTGTTCCTAGGTATTTGAATTCAGCCACTTCCTCAAAATTTCCCTCATTTGTCATTAGCTGTCCATTTCCATTATTTAATGAATTTCTACGTGTGAACATATATTTAGTTTTATTGATATTTAGTTCCAGTCTCAATTTCTTAGTGTTACTCAATAGTGTGTGCGTGTTGTCCTTCCTTGGGTTTGAGAACTTCGTTCTCAATGTTTGAGAAAAGGTTATGTCATTGACTTACTAAATTAAATAAAGGAATGATATTATAGTCCATAGTTCTACATTTTCTCAATAGGTGGCAAACCAACCATTGTATGCCCGTGAATTTTTCCTGTTTCATGTGTATGGTAAATATAATGTGTAGATGAATAGCCTTTTATAGAAAGAAAACTTTTTATAATTTTCTACATCTATTTTGAAAAATCTGTTTGTAAAAAATACGCTGAACTGAACTGAAGACCAATGTAATACAGTATATATCATGGTTCTTGCATTAACTATCTATGTTGTTGTAACTCTGATAAGTCAGCGTGCATTTCTTAACTTCTTGTTCATATACAAATTACGAGCAAGATTTTAAACTTATTTTGTATATCTTTGTTGAGTCCATACAAACATTACGTTCTTCAGAGCCTCAGCAATCACTATCTGGTCTGATCTGTAACACATTTCAGGCTACTGAACCAAATAAGTGAACTTAAACTACATAAATATTGCGTAGTCATGTGAACAATGCTTTGCATGTGCAATGTGAAAGACTTGAGACTATGAATATTTCCAAGTGCTTATTCTTTCTGAGCAGCAGTGTACAGTACAGTACATAACAGAATATCTGAAGACTACAAGACTGATTGATTTACAGTATAAGTTAACCATCTATGCATTCAAAAAGTAGTCCATACATTGATATAAAAGTAATTTCCCTGAAATTAAATAATCTTTAGCAAAGAGACGTGCAAATGATTGGGAATCATTTAATTTCCTTCTAACATCAATCATTGCATTAGAAATGGTGAGAAAATATTGATATATTCCAAATGGTTATGACTCAGATGGTGGCTGAGTTAGTGGCACAAGTTCAAAAACAGAAATACATTTTGTTAAAAGGAGTCAAGAGATAGTAATTAAATAATAATCGCACTGATTACATATATGTGTATATTAATGTCTAGCTGTCAACTGATTAAAATATTCTTTTTCATTAGGCACCCTTCGTTACAATTTGTACCAGAATAATAAATTACTGCAACCTAAAAGTAAATCCACTATAGTTAATTTCTATCATTTTCAGATGATCATTTCAGTGTGATTCATGCTTATTCTTGTATTGTTTAATGAGAGAAACAAATTTTCTGGCTGCTGCAATACTCTAGTCATAAGGTTCTGAAATAAAATTAATAGGTATTTTTGTGTAAAAGAACTGTCATATGAGATAAGAATTATTGTTTACTTTAGCTTATCAGTTGCGAAAGCTCAAACTGCTTTGAACTGGTTTCTTTGTTATATAGGTACAATTAGAAACTTCATAAACTTGGACAATGTCCTATACTATACAACTTAATATATATATATGTTACATTCTAGATTTTTGCAGATATAAGTATGATTAAGAAAGTATTCTCAAGTTTTCTGCATCATGGATTCAAGGTCAGCCTCTGGCCACTGATTCCAACGTTTTGGCATGATCCCACATGCCATTATCAAGGAATGATAGGTTCGAGTCACAGATTTAGGCCTTATGTAAAGGTAAAGGTAAAGTGATCCCACTACAGGCCTCAGGAGGCCCTTGGGGTAGTAGGAGGTTAAGGCTCCCACTTTTTCTTGACAATCGGCACTTCATGTCAGCCGGGTTGTCAGCCCTGCGTGACGGCCGCCTTTACCCCAGAACAAGCGTCTGGTACTCATTTCAGTTAGAGGCTGAGTCAACCCCAGGGCCATAGTGCCGCCAGAAGGTTTGGGTCAGTTTAAAAATCCTGACCCCACCGGGACTCGAACCCTCGACCTTCCGGCTTGTAGCGCAGTGCCTTAACCACTACGCTACGGCGTGCCCCCTAGGCCTTATGTAATCATATATATATGTTCAATTCGTATAAGACCTAAATCTGTGACTCTAACCTACCATTCCTTGATAATGGCATGTGGGATCGTGCCAAAAACTCGAGAAAACTTTCTTAATCATATATATATATATATATATATATATATATATGTATTGTTAATACCTTGAATTGGAAATATCTCTTACTTTCAATCACCTGGACATGATTTAATTATACAAAATTACATAACAATTGTGATTGAGTCCTGGTAACGAAATTCCACAGTAGAATTTGCCTTGAAGATAATCAAAGAAGACCAGGAAAGAAACCTCAGTCAGATTGCTCAACACCACTGTGCCGTGTTTAAAAAAAATCTGCTACCTTTTTGGTGCTCTTAGTAGCATCGAGTTCATACCTATCAGTGCTATTTCTAATCCTTTGCCTGGGCCCATGAGAGGCAAAGATTGATTCATCCTTCCTATCTAGATTCATAAACATTAATTAATAATAATTCTTAAAACACACTATAGCAATTTATCATACTTAGTTAACCTGAATATACTATATTTGACCATGAAAGCTAGATGGGAAAAAGAAGCTCATATAACTTTTTGAGAAAGCTTGTATACAGGAATTATGCAAGACAGCTGTAGCGTAGCTAACATACAATAATCAGACATTGATATTTACTTAAAATGAGATTTAATGTTTAAATTGCACGTCTGAAGTTGAAAAGTGAAATTAAATATAAACATAACTTGATCATTCAAATATTAAAGAACAAACAATAAGTAATAACAGAAATAACATTGTTTACACAATCAACCACTCATACATACTTTTTAGTCCTGCCTAGGGTGCCTTACCCTGGCTTGCCGGACCAAACCCAAAACTCACAGCTCTCCTGGAGCTCGTGTCCTCCAGAAGACAGACAAGTGTTCCAACAAAAATCTATGATCGAATGATAGAGTTCACTATGTGTTTGAGAGTTCCGAGGTAGAAGGGGAAGTTGCACACTACAAACAGAGCAAAGGGAGGGATAGGAAGGAGAGTGGGAGTAGATACAAAGTGAAAGGAAATTGGCATAGTTCACGAATCTTACTGTAGGAGGAGGATAACAGCACAAGTATATCGAACCGAAATAGCACTTTACCACAGTTTGAACTCATAACCTCTGGAATATGATTCTCAAATGCTACTGGTTGAGTAAACTCACTCGGTCTTTCTTCTAAAGTACAAACTTGTTTAGCAGCCATGTCTTTCAAAATCCAATTAAGAATTATGAAGAGTCGAGAATCCAGCTTGTAACAACTTAAAGATTAATTGAGGAGAGACAATTTAGTGAAAGTGTGAATAGGTAGGATTGACAACAGTAGTTTGTAAAAATGGAAAGAGTCAGTGATCCTGGAACCCATTGTCTTGTCAGGTATGTGCTGTAAGGGAGATCAAAGAGTAATTCACAAAGGAGCATAAAAATTCCGTACTGTAACTTGCTACAGCATGTTTTGGAAACATCATTCATAGTAAATCTACAAGTAACTTATAAAACTGTTTAACTTTGTACTTAAAAATGACCAATACAGGAATTATACCATTCTGGATTGAAAATTCTAACCAATAAATGTGGGAAAACAACCTATCAAGGAACTATAAATGCAGATTTTTTTTCTCCATAGTTTAAATTTGTATGATACATTGACTGTAGAAATTTAATGATGAATCCAGGATAAAAATAAAAATGATAAATTGAGTTTTCAATGTGTGTGTATACATATATGTTCCAGCATAACTCTGGAATGGCTGGAGCAATGATAAATTGAGTTTTCAATGTGTGTGTATACATATATGTTCCAGCATAACTCTGGAATGGCTGGAGCAATTTCATCTAAACTTAGTTCACGTATAAAAATAATCTAAAATCACTAATATGAAGTAATCAATTGAATTGGTGTTTACTTGATGAAAATCCATAACTTATTTAATTAAATAAAAATAAAACTTAAAGTTGTATGTGATTTTCATATTTATTAAAATATAAATTAGTAACAGCTGTTTTGGTACTTTGTACCTTCTTCAGACATGATTACAAATGAATGAATTTTGCTATTATAATTATATTAATATCACTAATATTAGTTTGAATACATTGTTTTTAGGATTACTCACATGAATAGTAACATTTCTGAACATATTTAAGTCCAAGTTTTCTTTGTCATGTGGCATAAAAAAAGGTGAAAAAATAATGTGTTCTCATCTATCTATCTATCTATCTTCTATTTGCTGCCAACACACAGTTCTACTACATTATTTTTCATTTTACAAAAGATGGATATAGCACCCGATGTTTGTAGTATAATATGTTCTCATCTATCTATCTATCTTCTTGGTGTATCCAGCTATTTGCTGACAACACAAAGTTCCACTATATTGTTCTTCATTTTACAAAAGATGGATATAGCGCCCGATGTTTGTAGTATATTCCAGCTGCTAGAGTCCAAATATGAGGAGTAGTCAGGATATATTGTTGTGCTTTTTCCAAAGTTCCAGGTATTAAAGATTTGAGTTTAATTCTTTGAAGGTTTGGAAAAGAGCAATTTATGAGAATATGTTCAAGATCATCTTCATGACTGTTACACTAACAGCAGGTACTAGAATCAATGATATTAAAACGAAATAGGTATTTCTGGATGACTATGTGGCCTGTCCTTGCTCTTGTTAAGAAAGCTTGTATAATTCTGGGGATGGTTTGTGTGTCTTGCGGTTTTACCTTTGTCAGATGAAAGCCATGAATTTATTATATGGGAATTGATTGTATAGAGTATGCATTAGATAAAGATGATGTTAGGGACAGATTAAGATTTAGAGAGGCTGCTTGTTTAGCAATATTATCAACTATTTCATTTCCAGTTATGCCACAGTGATGCCATTGAAAGATTATTTCTTTTTGGAGTTGTATGAGTTTATTTAGATGTTTTTGAATAGAGAGAGTTAATCTGGTATATGTTACCACAACAGCATATTTTAAATTTATACAATATCTATAAAACTAATTTTATTTCAGTTCGAATCAGTAACACACAAACAGAATGGACCAAAATGAATAGGGGCGTAAGACAAAGATGTGGCCTCTCGCCCTTGCTCCTTATCATATACATGGATAGAATACTCCAAGATTGGCGACAGATGAGACACGGTTCTATCCAAATTAATAGAAACCAGAAAATAGACTCTTTGCTTTTTTGCAGATGATTTGGTATTAATAGCTCCAACAGAAACATACACAATTTTAATATAATTGCAAAAAGGTACAATATGGAAATGAATACAAAGAAAACTAAAGTGATGGCCTTTTGTGGGAAATACCCTATACGTAGCAAAATTGTTTTGGATGATGAAATTCTAGAATGAGTAAACAAATTTAATTATTTGGGTTATAATTTAACATTTCAAGATGAAGCTGATACATCAAAGAAAATCACAAATTTTACAAAAACAACAGGGATAATTAACAGTATAATGAAACCATCTTTAGTACAGAAGAACTCAAGATTATGGCTTTATAAGGTTCTCGCAAGACCAGTATTAAGATGTAGTAGTGAAGCATGAACAATACAAAGAAGAGATGAAAGCCAAATAACAGCAAATGAGATGCGATTTATGCGCCATACAGCAGGCTACACAAAGTGGGACCATAAAAGAAATGAAATTATGGAAGAGTTGGATGTAGAACCCATTCTTCACCATATACAAAACTACCAGAACAACTGGAAAGCCCATCTTCACCGAATGCCGTCTCATAGAATTCCAAAAGCCATTCTTCGCTACTGCCTCCAAGGCAAAAGATTGCTGGGATGTCCAAAAAAGTGCTGGATGGAAAATTCCACTTTGAGACCGTAACAGGCCACACGGCCTAATACTTGCATGGATGATGATGATGAGTGTGTTGTATATTCCATTATGTTTAAAATAGCTCCCATAGAGTCAGTGAATATACATATATGTATATGTATGGATTTATTAGATATACTATATATATATAAAAAGGGCTGCCTCTATAGCCAATAATTCAGTTTCAAGACTGGAGGATGATGTACATTATATATAATATTTTATCTCATGTTTTGGAATATAATAATCTGCTCCAGATAAATTATCGTTTATCGTCAAGGGTTATGGGATCCATGTGTGTAAATATGTAGAAATTGTCTCGTATTTATTATTAACTATCTCTAAGAAGCTTTGTCCTAATATATTTGATTGCTCATTTTTTGTGCAATTTCCTGGGATACTTGTAAAAGTTTGTGGTTTTTTCCATCTCCACGGTGGAGTTTCATTTATAACAATATTTTTGTCTAATTTTATGTTTAGTATGCTTGATGGTATTTCTTCCATGTTGATTCTGTAGAAACTACTGAAATTAATATATGTTACACTATAAAACATCCATGATCGAGATGTAGTTTGAATCTTTAAATGTAGTTTGTACATTTTTCCCATCTTGATAGGTAGCACATTACCTTCAATTTCTATAGCAGCTGTTGGAAGTGGTTTTTGGGATGCCTAAGCATAGTTTGAGAGCAGAATTTTGGAATATAATGATTTTGTGTAAATGCATTGCTGATGTTCCACCCCAACCTTCACATCCATATGTTAATTTTGATCTTATAATATGTAATGTAGAATGTTCTCATTGTTATCCCCATTTTTTATTGGCGATAATTTTTAAGAGATTGTCTTTTTATACATTGTGTGATGGTCTGATTAATATGTTCTTTCCATAAGAGTTTTTCATCAAATATAACACCTAAGATATTAGGAGTAGGGTTATATGGAATTTGTATCTCATTCAGATGAATTGGAGGTTTGTAATTTTTTAAACTATATATTTTTGTAAATATTGTATATTCAATTTTAGACTGTGATATAGTTAAATTCCATTTCTGTGTCCAGGTATTAATGTTGTTTACAGTGATTTGTATTGCATTGGTTACTTTTTCTGAGTCTTTGTTGGTAGTCCATATAGTAACATCATCAGCATAAATACTTATCTTAACTTCAGGAGGTATGACATCGGTATATTATGTAACATGATGTTAAACAAAGTGGGACTTAATGCAGAGCCCTGAGGTGTACCACTGGTGATTCTTTTGCATGAAGATAATGTGTTATTTACTGAAGATTGTATTGTTCTTTCAATTAGGAAGTAATTTATGAATTTTAACAATGTACCCTTAATTTCAATGTTCAGACATTGTAGTAAGATTGATTTGTGAGGAACAGTATCATAAGCACTTTCAAAATCTATTGTAACAACTATAGTAATTTTGTTTCTTTAAAACCAGAATATATATCTTGAATCAAATATAATTAAGCTTCTGTTGTACCACTAGATGGACGAAAGCCAAATTGAAATTGACTTAGTAGATTGAGATTTTCAATTTTCCAAGTTAGTCTTTTCTGAATTATACATTCTAATAGTTTTGCAAGACAAGAAGTTAAAGATATTGGTCTGTATGATTTAGGATCCAATTTTTCTTTACCAGGGATTTCCGTCTAGGGGATATGTGGATGGCGACCACAAGGTGCCCAAGCTGAGCAGAACATTGCTTCCACTTGTGTTTTGCTCCTACTTTTATCTATTCTATATATAGTCTCCCTTGACTAACGCTTGTTTTTTCGACTCCGATGGTATTACAGCATTCGAGGCCTAGGAGATATTTTCCTTTTTACACACTTTATATTAGCTAGACCTATATCTATCTATGTAACAGAATTTTTCAACGTGATTTTCACCCACTTAAAATCATTGGATCAACTTGAAACTTTGTATACTTGTAAAGGACCAATGACAATACAATAATTTCATAATTTTTTTTCTAAAATCATGGCCAGAATCATCAGAAAATTAAAAAGTGTCTAATTATGTAACGGAATCAACACAATTTTCACCCTTAAAATCATTGGATCTACTTAAAACTTTGTATACTTGTAAAGGACCAATGGCAATATAATAATTTCATTTTTTTTTTTCCAAAATCCTGGCCAGAATCATCAGAAAATAAAAAAAAGTGTTTGTGTAATTATGTAACGGAATCTTTCAACATGATTTTCCCCTACTTAAAATCATTGAATCTACTTGAAACTTTGTATACTTGTAAAGGACCAATGACAATACAATAATTTCATAAATGTTTCTAAATCCTGGCCAGAATCAGCAGAAAATCAAAATAATAAAAACCTGTATAATACATTGTGGACTTACCAACTTCTTACTCAATCGTTGTAATAGTTCAGTTGGTAGTGTGGTGGACTTAGTGGTATATAATTTCAGTAATCCATAGGTCGCTGGTTCAAATCCAGCCCGGAGGATTTTTTTAGTAGAGTATTGCTTTTAGTTCATACTACAATAGTATCGAATTTAAAGATATTTACATTTTCATCTTATTCTGTGAAATATTAAAAATAAAAAATAAATAATAGTTTAAAAAACTAAAACAATAATTTTAATTTCCAACACGCTTGAAATAAAATTAAAGTGGTCAACAAAAAGATCATCTCCAACATATCTAGAATAAAACTAGAGTTATCTACAAAAAAAAAATAATTTTACCATCAAAAGCGTGGGGTGCTCTATATCAATTATTATATTTGATAATAATCAAATATTGGTAAAAGTAGAGTCCCTAAGAAGAATTTATGTAAAAACCATATGGTAAAATTATTTTTTTTGTAGATAACTCTAGTTTTATTCTAGATATGTTGGAGATGATTTTTTTGTTGACCACTTTAATTTTATCCCAAGTGTGTTGGAATTAAAATTATTTTTCATTTTTTAGTTTGGTTTTCTAATAAAGCGTGTTGTTTTAGCTTTTTAAAGTATTATTTATTTATATTTTATCTAGATCTATCTAAACTTTCTATTCATACTTTGCACAATCCCTCATACGTACTCATCCAAAAAATAATATGTTCAAAAGGACTGAGATTAGCATTAAATTGGTTTCTGGAGTAGCTAAATGAATTGGTGACAATCCTGATGTCATTTAAGCCAAGTTAGACACCTAACACCCATAGGAGGATGATCAATATATTTTTTTTTTAAATAATCAATTGAGTTGGTGTTTACTTGATGAAAATCCATATTCATTAATTAAATAAAAATAAAACGTAGTTTTATTTGATTTTCATATTTATTATATAATTCAGTGACAGCTGTTTCGGTACACTGTACCTTCTTCAGACATGTTAACAAATTATGAATTGTGTTCCAACTGATCTAAGTAACAATACAACAATATTTATTTAAATTTTTTAATTTAACAAAGGGGATTCATTCAAATCAAGTTGAGAATTTAACAGTTTTTTACTACTTTTAAATTTATTAATTTCTACAGCCTCCAAAAGATCTAACTTCTTACCCTTATCACAAATATGTAAAATTTCAAAATTTGGGTCGAAACAATGATTAAATTGGTTAGCATATTTTGAATTTTCTAAATTTCTGTTATATGCTCTCATGTGTTCTTTTATCCAAGAGATAAAAGGTCTACCAGTTTGTCCTATATAGACATTGTCACATGTGCCACACTTCAATTTATATACACCTGATAATTTTTCTTTTTTTGTTTTGGTTTTATTGTTTTTTATTGTATTTTGTAGAGTTTTATTAGTTTTAAATGCCACATTAATGTTCAACTTTTTAAAGTGTTTAGATATTTTATTTGAAAGTGGGCCTTTGTATGACATTACGACATATTTCTTTATGTTTTCTTCGGGTAAAGAAAAAACTTTGTTAATTGCTTTTTTGTAATGAACCTTCTTAATTAAACATTCTATAATTTCAGGGTCGTAGCCATTATTAACAGCCAATTGTTTAATAATATTCAATTCATTATTATATTCCAAGGGTGAAAGAGGGATATTTAAAAGTCTATGAATGTAACTATTAAAGGCTGCCATCTTATGAGTATATGGGTGAAGAGAAGAACTATAGATAGGACAAACTGGTAGATCTTTTATCTCTCGGATAAAGGAACACATGAGAGCATATAACAGAAATTTAGAAAATTCAAAATATGCTAACCACCTATTCCAATTTAATCGTTGTTTTGATCCAAATTTTGAAATTTTACATATTTGTGATAAGGGTAAGAAGTTAGATCTTTTGGAGGCTGTAGAAATTAATAGATTTAAAAGTAGTAAAAAACTGTTAAATTCTCAACTTGATTTGAATGAATCCCCTTTGTTAAATTTAAGAATTTAAATAAATATTGTTGTATTGTTGCTTAGATCAGTTGGAACACAATTCATAATTTCTTAACATGTCTGAAGAAGGTACAGTGTACCGAAACAGCTGTCACTGAATTATATAATAAATATGAAAATCAAATAAAACTATGTTTTATTTTTATTTAATTAATATTTTATTTTATTTAGGAATATTTCACAATACAGTGTTTCTCCTTCAACCCAAAGTGATTTGTCGCCGGAGGTTCCTGTCTAAAACATCTTCTCTCAAATCTCTAGCTTCCATACTTCTCTTCATTCCATCCATCCATCGTTCTCTAGGCCTGCTTCTTTCACTTCTTCCAAGCTTTCCAATTAAGGATCTTCTTGCATTCTTCTTCCATACCATTTTAAATGTTTTTCTTCTATTTTTCTATTTTTTTTTTCAACTTACATAATTTCCCTTATTGTGCTGTTTCTGACCTTATCCCTTCTTAAAATTCTTGTCGATTGCCTCGAAAAATCCATTTCTACTGCTAACAGCTTGTTGGCTTGTTTTCTACTTACTGTCCAGGTTTCGGACCCATATAATAAAATGCTTTGTAACAGATCTTGAAATATAATTTTCTTCCTTCTGTATATTATATTTGTTTTCTAAAGCACTGAATGATCAATAAATAAATAAAATGTTTAAAATTACCAGTATCCAGTGTTGAACCTATATTTGGAGGTCACTGAGGTGAATAGTTACACTCCTGAAGACATTTAATTCTAAGTTCAGTTCCATCGACATGGGGAGGAGTAAGAAAAAAATTTCAAAAACGACTGAGAAGTGTTAAATCCTTAGTTTTTGGGAACACTAAGTTGATTGATGAAAAGAATATTACTTACTTACTTACTGGCACTATCGAACCCGTAGGTTCATGGCCGCACGGACATAAGCTCTCCATACATCCCTATCCTGAGCTAATGTTTTCCAATCATTCCCTGTATAATCTACTTCCCTCAAATCATAGTTAATGTTATTCTCCCACCTCATTCTTGGTCTACCAACTGGGCGTTTTCCCTCTGGCCTTCCTACAAGAAGCTTCCATGCAAGTCTTTCATTCCCCATACGTGCAACATGTCCTGCCCATCGCAGTCTACGAGACTTAACTGTTCTTATTATATCTGGCTTCCTATAAAGACCATATAGTTCATTGTTATGTAGTCTTCTCCTTTCACCTGTATGTTCATCTCTCTTTGGTCCAAAAATTTTCTTAAGTACTTTATTCTCAAATACTTGTAATCTCCTTTCCTCTCTTAAAGTAAGAGTCCATGTTTCGCACCCATATGATATAACTGGTAGAATAATAGTTTTATATATTTTCAGTTTAACGTTTTTTGGAAGGAGTTGGGACATCAAGAGTCTCTGCAATGCATAATAGCATGCATTTCCAGAATTGAGCCTATGTTTAATTTCTTTGTGAAATGGATATTAGGATAAATAAATATCCGGACAATGCTGGGTGATTAGCTGGTTTACTTACTTACTCACTGGCACTATCGAACCCATAGCTTCATGGCTGCGCAGACATAAGCTCTCCATACATCCCTCAAATCATAGTTACTGTTATTCTCCCACCTCATTCTTGGTCTACCAACTGGGCATTTTCCCTCTGGCTTTCCTACAAGAAGCTTCCATGCACGTATTTCATTCCCCATATGTGCAACATGTCCTGCCCAACACAGTCTACAAGACTTAACTGTTCTTATTATATCTGGCTTCTTATAAAGACCATGTAGTTCATTGTTATGTAGTCTTCTCCATTCATCTGTTTGTTCATCTCACTTTGGTCCAAAAATTTTCCTAAGTACTTTATTCTCAAATACTCGTAATCTCCTTTCCTCTCTTAAAGTAAGAGTCCATGTTTCGCATCCATATAACAGGTACAATAATAGTTTTATATATTTTCAGTATAACGTTTTTTGAAAGGAGTTGGGACATGAAAAGTCTCTGCAATGCATAATAGCACGCTTTTTCAGAATTGAGCCTATGTTTAATTTCATTGTGCATCTCATTCCTGTTTGTGATTATTGTTCTTAGGTATTTGAATTCAGCCACTTCCTCAAAATTTTCCTCATTTGTCATTAGCTGTCCATTTCCATTATATGATGTATTTCTATGTGTGATCATATATTTAATTTTATTGATATTTATTTGAGTCCTAATTTCTGGTGTTACTCAATAGTGTGTGCGTGTTGTCCTTTAGTATCTCCTCGCTATCGGCCTATAGTACTACATATCAGCATAAACTAACAGTTTATTAATGCCATTGAGTTGTAGGCCTTCCTCATCCTTCAAAGATTTGATGGCATTCTCTAGTATAAAATTAAATAGTAGAGGAGATAGTGCATCTCCTTGCTTCAACTCATTGATTGGCTAGTATAGTAATAAATAATAATATACCCACTACAGGTTGCAGGAGACCCTTGGAGTAGTAGGAGGTTAAGGCTCCCACTTTTTCTAGACAACCGGCTCTTGATGTCAGCTGGGTTGTTAGCCCTTCGCGACGGCCGCCTTTACCCCCAGAATAAGCGTCCGGTACTCATTTCAGTTAGAGGCTGAGTCGACCCTGCCACCAGAAGGTTTTGATCAGTTTAAAAATTCTGACCCCACTGGGACTCAAACCTTCGACCTTCCAGCTTGTAGCGCAGTGCCTAAACCATTACACTATGGCGTACAGTAATAAATAACATAAAATGCATTAATGTAAAAGTGGGGTCTTTGATTCATGCATTAAAGTGTAAATTCTGAACTTTTAAAATTATTTAGTCTTCTTATTCATCTAGTCCCATGTCCTCATTCCATTGGTATAGTTTTGGACAAAAGCCTCCATCTATCTCAGTCATTCCTTGTCTCCACTTCCATCATTTATATCCATTCAACTCCTCTTTTCTCAACATTCTTCTTAATTGTTTTTTCCATCTATATCTCAGGCGACCTCTTGGTCTTTTCCCTCTTAATCTAAATTTCAGTCTTGTCTAGGTATCCTTCCAATGTGCATTCTTTTAATTTGGTCATACCATGTCATTCTACTATCTTCCATTTGATCTTGTATTTTATCCAACTTCAAAATTTCTCTTATTAGAATTGTGTATTCTATTTCTTCTGGTTTCTTCAAGCATGCTTGTTGAAAACTTTGTCTGTTCCATTAATTCTACTCAAATCCCTCTTTGTTACTATCCATGTTTCAGCTCCATAAATTAATATAAATTGATCATATTATTTTCAGATTGCATTTGTGGTGTATCGACATTATCTTCACAGAAATGTAACAAGCATGAATTTTGACAACCCAGTGTACCGCAAGACAACGGAAGATCAGTTCTCATTGGAAAAGAATCAGTACCAGCCACAGAGGATTTACCCTGCAACAGTAGGAGAAGAGGTGAGGGCATTAGCAATGGACAGCTGCATTCTCAGATAATTGCACACTTTACAATGTGTCAGAGCATCTAGAAGGCCAGAGTTCTGTAAGGGCTTCTAAAATGTGCCAAACATTAATTGAATACCTCCCTCAAATAAGGATGTAACCAATAATTGTGTGTGATATTCTTTTAGATGGAAAACTTAAAACCAACCCCAAAATGAGTGGTAAATGATGTCATTTACATGGCTAAATGCCAACTACTTACTGAGGAAGTTTGGGGAAGATTACATAACAGTGAATATTGCAGTCATTTTAACACCTTAAAGTCATCTTCCCTGAAATTGATGGTTACATCCTTTTTTGAGACGGTTTTTCAATTTCTGCTCAATGATTGCTTCCTCGAATTCTGGCCTTTGGTTGCTCGGGCACAATCCAAGCATCGTTGCCAATTTCTGCACCTTGCAGTGAAAGCAATCTTGCATTGTCAAGTGGTTTGAGATAAGAGTTGTTTGGGAAGCATATATTATCACTTACCTGTCATTTGAGAATGCAGCAGAATCTTATTAAAGTAGTACTGTGAGTAGCATGATCACTGAACCTTATCTGAGGTTCTGACATGTTAGCCAATTCATATTGTTATATTCACTTCTACTTGCCATGAAAAAAACAAGTCTATAAACTATAGTGCGTGAGTTCTAAGTATGTGATTGACAGCTTATACATATTTGGCTGCTGAACAATAATGTTTTTGTTATTCGATTCAAGATATTTACGACTGAATGTTGATATTGTCCCTGTATCGTATCTTGTAGTGAGATATACTTTTGGACATTGAAAACAAGAGACAGTCAATGAGATTTATAAATGTCAGTCACATACTTAAATCTTACGCACTATAATAAGAAGAACTTCCACGGTCCTTGTCTTCATTAGAGATTTTGTTGACTGGGTGCCACTGCATCCAGGAACTTTTGTCTGTTTCTGCTATCATGTCCTCCTTCAGAGTGGATCTGTGATAGCTACTGATAAATCCATTTTTTACATGTGTGTTGCCATTGACCAGCAAAATAAATTAATACTGCCAATCACTTAAGGGCATTCGAAGAAATAAATGGTGGAGGTTACCATGCTCACCTCTAGTTCTGAGGTTCACAAGTTCAAACTTGTCCAGGGTCAATGGATTTTTAAGGACATAATATTCCTGAGCATAACTTCCTTTGGAAGGGAAGTACTACATTCATTTTTAGCTCTTATTTTACCAATAGCAATAAAAATGTTTCTATTTTCATTTCGATCTTTAAAAAATAGATAAAATACTTTTTAATATAAATTTATGTAAGGAAAAATATTAATATATTCAATTTGAACTTGAAACCATGAGTCATTACTAATATTATCTTCATAATAATTATTTTAATTTGATTATTCCACGGATGAAATCAATGTCCCTACATAAAGGAATGTCAAGTCTGAATAAGAGACCTTTGAGCAAAACTTGTTGTCCCTATCATGGCCTATTCTAACTATAGAATACAAATATGAATTGGGAACTTCACACCTCACCTCATAAAATATGCTTCTCTTATCTGACATTATCTTCATCCTCGGGTAAACTCTGTTGAAATTATCCTTAATCCCTGTTTTTCTCATTCTACTTGGAGGGGATTGAATGAACTTGGACATCAAATCTTGCTTTCCAGAAACTTCAAAACTCATGTTTGTGTTCTTATTCTTCGGAATTTCCCATTCCTTTCCAAATTTGTAATAGTTTTGTTTCTTCTTCAATTTTGTGATCCTGTATCAAATGATGAGCCACTACTCTAGATTTTTCAATTTCCCCATTTTAATACTCTTTAAATGTTCTTTAGTTTGAGAATTAAAATTTATTTTTGTTTTTCCAACATATACTTTATTGCCGTCCTTGCAACTTCTTTGATAAATATCTGATTATTTGGCATCTGGAGTTTTACTTTCTTATTTGTTTGCAGAAACATGTGTAGGAGAGAACATATTTATGAAGTGAAGTCTGAAGTTTCTGATTCATAATTGTATTGATATTTTCATCATAGTGTCATTTCTCAGTATTTTTTATAAAAATGCTAAGAAGTAAATGTACAAAAGAGTTACAAAGTGGAGGAAAAGTTTAATGTAACTTATGTGAGTGTTGGCATGTAGAGTGGATACAATATTTTTCAGAGGTGCTGAATCAGTTATAACAAATTAATTGAAATCAGGTTCATCTTCAACTTACGAGTTAAGATAACAATAAATAAGTAATTTAATAAAGAATTGATATTCAAAGTTAAAAATGGGAAACACATTATGAGGTTCTTATACTTCCTTCAGATATTCTTTAGTAAAACTCATACTTTAACATAATTTATTTGACTTTTCTTTTATCAGTCATTACATAGTGCTGAAGTTGAAACAAACAAAGATATATTGAAAATTCAGATTTATCTCCTTAGCTATTGCTAAGATAGTGTTACATATCTGATCAGGGACTGCAAGGTTTTTACATTTTTGTAGATGTTCCTAGATATCATAGATTTTAGGATAAATCAATACAGAATGTCTTCAAATTGATGTATACACCGTTTTAAACACCATTTCTCAGCAATGATATAAGGCAGAAGTACAGTTTTTGCAATTTCCTTAAACTATGCATTTTCAAAATGTCCTTCTTCGGTAAGAATGCAGTCGCAACAATGATGTAGAACAGAGCAACATGACCAAATTGTTATTAATGAATGTTATTTCAGACATTAAATTATTTTGAGTCTGTTATATCTTACCTCAATATTAATGTTGATTTGTTCTTGAACAGTCAGATCAGTCTGGCCAAGATGCTGAAGATGATTAGAAGACTAATCAAAACATGTTCAACAACAAATCAACATTAATATTGAGGTAAGATATAACAGACTCAAAATAATTTAATTAAAATAACCTCAAAATATTACTTCCTAAAATAAAACATTATTTCAGACATATTCAATCTTAAAATCTCGGTTTCTCCAGTGTTTGTGGTTTTGTAGCATAAACTGTTTTTTCCTAAGCTCCCTAAAGATAGGAGTTTGGAGAGTTTAAATTCAGAGATTAATGTGGGGAATTCACTAGAATTTTCTCTTTGCCCTATCCATCTCTGATTGAATGTGTGATTGGGAAAATTCCCCACATTGACTTGAAAATGAACTGTAGTCCTGTCTTGTTGAAAGTAAAAGTCATTTTCATAGTTAAACAAGTGATTAAGATGCAGAATCGTGGTTTCCAACTTTTGGAAATAAGTTTTGCCTCAATAACACTTTGGTACCCATTTACATTCATCAAATAATAACCACACTGCCATCTCTGTTTATTAACAGATGAATGTTAACCACCATCCATTGAAACACTACAAATTTCAAAAAATTTTCAAAAAGTTTAATATAAGATTAGCACCTAAGAATGAATACAGCCTTAATAGGATAATTAAAACCAACAAAAATGAAAAAATTGAAGAAGAAAATAAATCAGGAATTTATCAGATCAAATGTAAAGATTGTGACAAAATTTATATAGGAAAAACGAAAAGAAATTTGAAAACAAGGGTGAAGGAACATCTTAGAAATGTCAAAAATGGAGAATTGGAAAAGTCAGCAGTAGCTGCTCATGCTTGGTACGAAAAACATCGAATTGAATCAAAAGCTAGTCTAATTAAACAAATAGAGACACCTAAGGAACTTACAGTTTGGGAAAAGATCCACATTCAGAAAAACAAAGGAAAACTTATGAACTTCGAAGTTCCCGCAAATTTTGACCTTATCAAGAGGTTCATCGGTCCACCAACAGAGGGAAGAAGAAGTGGTTCTTCCGAGCGACATAACACCGGTCAACAACAGTGTACTGAAGATGGGCCTGCTGTAGGCCTGAAATCGCGATCTACTTAACAGAATAATGTGAGGAGAGGTAAGAATCTTTTAATTTAATATTGAACAGATGAATGTGTTTCAAGGTTTTCCATTGCCTTCTGAATCAAGAATTGCAAAAATTGTGTTTCTGTCTCATATTTTTTTGAGAATTAGTGTTTTGAAGAGAGTATACATTGATTTGAGACAAGCTGTGGTATACAGATCATATACTAATGCATGATTCCGTGTTATAGAATTGTCAAATAATTACATACTAATCGTAATGTTTAAATGTTGCTGCATAGATTGTAGCCGAGACAAATTTTTAAAACTTTAGTAACTCAAATACAATAAAATAGTTTTCATAACAATTTTAATAGCTAAAATTTTAATAATAATTAGATTAGAACATTCTTGTTTCATATGTTACTTAAGCAAGACCATCAATCTTCCTCAACTAAAATGGATATTTGTTTAAAAAGCTATGTTAATAAGTTAAAATCTTGTATATATCAAGAATGTAAACATTTTAAACGAGAACATGTCCACGGATCTGAACCCGTTATACAATTTATATGCAAACATCAGTACCAAATGACATGCTGAAGATGAAACATGTTTTGAAAGGCCTACATGATTTTAACAAATTAATTACGTTTTTTAAACAAAAATACATTTTAATTTAATGAAGACTGATATAAAAAGGTACTTATATTTTAAAAAACTTTAATACATAACCTCAATTGTATTTACAATGAATTTTAAAAATATTAATAACATAGTATTTAAAAAAATGGCTGAAGTGTTTTGTTAACATTCAAAAAATGAATGTTACCATATATTTATGCTCTTTTTAATTGTAATAGTTTTTACTTTCCAATGAGGATTTTTTTCTTACTGTATCAGTGTAATAGTAAGGGTTTTGAATAGTTAAATTAGAAAATTTTGGAAAAATATGGAACTTAATTAGGTTACTGTATTGGTCTGAAAATAAGCTGAATTTAAGCTGCATCCTTAAATTTTGAGGTGAAAAAAATTTGGCATGGAAACAAGCCAAACCCTAGCAACTTGTTCTTATATTAACACACTGGTACCTTCCACATAGGAAAGAACCCTAGCTTCAAGTTGCAGATATTTTCTACATTTCAGTCCCCTGGATTATTTTCTTATTAATTTTTTTTTTCTGAAGCAACCCAACCTTATACAATACGTAGATTTATCCGATCCATACTTTCTTGCAGCCTCTCTGTTGATTGTTGGTTTTTGCATAACACACAACTGCAAGTTTGAAGCTTGTATTTTAAATATGCCAAATTCCTAGGCTTAACGATTTTCACACAAAATGATAATAACATATTTGCATAGAAGAGACTTTCTTACCAACTTCCTACTGAAACAGAATTGAATTAGAAGCTAACAAAACAAATACACTATTATATTGACTCTACCAAGAAAATCAAGAACCACCTCAGACCTATAAAGGATCAACTTCATCCCCACCAATCAGCAGGATATCATGTAGTTGCGGCAAAGCATATATAGGCACCACCAAATGCAGCATTGCAACCAAACTATAGAAACATGAAAGATATAACTGACTTAAACAAATGGAAAAGTTGGCAATAGCAGAACACTCTTTACTTGATGCCCATATACTTCAGTTCAAGAATACAGACACATTAACCAACTGCACACACTATTTTACCTGTCTACTACGAGAAGCCATCAAGATATTCAAACATCAAAACAGTTTTAATAGAAAAGAAGAATCATTAAAAGTCAACAAAGTATGGATACTGGTTCTAAAAACACTTCAAGAACAGTCTACTAGACCTTCAAACAGCAACCTCATGGGTGCAATGGATGTCCCTAAAGCTAACCAATCAGAAGACAGATACAACTTATGACAGAACCGGTCGCTCAGAGAACACATCACGGTGGACTGCATAAATAGGTAAGGTAGTCGACAAAATTGCCAGTCTCAAGACAACCCTTGAGGATGTCGGATGCAGTCTCTGGCGAAATGTTGGGGAACTTCAAGCCTCAAGACCATGGCCTACAGTCTGGAAATCTTGAAGATCTTCAATATACACAATGTTAATGACAAAATACTGGTAAAGGTTTACATTGTTGTATGATGAAATGCTGCCAGTTTTGGTTACAGATACTAGCTGTTTTGTTGCAAATGAGCATAATTTTTAACAGCAGAAGTACATAAAAAGCCAATGTAGCAAATATAAGCCACAAACTGTCTTTTTTTGCAGTTAAAATTTGGACCAAAAGTGCAGCTTATTTTTGGGTCAATATAGTAATGAGTATTTGTTAAATATACAAAATTATGAAAAGAATAGGTTAATGTGAAATGTTTTGGATCTTATTTGTGTCCCCTCTCACATTTTTTTAAAAATATATTTCACCTTTAGATGGGTCAGTATAGGTGCACCTGAGATTATATAAATGAACTTATTTACAATTTCCTTACCTGTGAATGACTCAGTTATAAGATTCAACTTCTTGGGAGATATTCACTTTATTCCAGACTTATACAGACCTGGACCACATTTGAAGCTGTGAACTAAATCCATGTCAATTAGGAACTTTTCATACCTATCAATCAAGCAGGGGTCCTGCAGCTTTTTCTGCATCCCACATTTTAGTCGTCATGTCTCTTTGACATTCTATTCATCTTGACCAATTGTTCTCACTAGCATAGTAATTTCAATTTCTTCTCTCCATTGCATTGCATTCTCCTTCTATTCTCTGGATTATAATTCAAAGCTCTTTTTGGCCATATTTCCTCTTCCATCCTTTTCATGTGACCATACCATAATAACTGCATAGTTTCTATCCTGTCATCACTTGTAAAAATCCTTCTAGTTCATCTTTGGTTGGCACATATTACAGAGATGCTCTCATTCTCCATGCCAACATTTTTTTTTTTAGCTCTTGTTCCCTAGTATTTTCTAAAGATCCATAAAAATTGACTTATTTGGCAAACTGTTGTTCCTAGTAGAATTTAACTCTGAAATATAATTTTTTTAATGCAATGTTTTCAAGCACCTAGGTGAATGTAGGTGGCAGCATGTCTATCTCCTGACCAGTAGGCCAAGATCAGACTTTGACAGCATTATCTCAGTCATGACCACGTATCATTAATGTCTAAATTAAATTCCAAACTCCTTCACAATACATAAAGATGATTTATTTTACCTCATGAATATACATGTTGAGAAGGAATATTGTAATGTTTATATCCATCAAGATAAATTTGGTTGTCTCCTTGTTGCTTTTCCCTTTATCACTCGCCAATTACAATAAAAATATGAATCGGATATAATCAAAATTAAAATGGGGGGTAACATTATGAGGTATTTACATTAATGAATGAGTAGGAGAAAATGCTTTAACATCTCACCTCATACAGTTGCATGTCTTCACGATACCAGTTTCAAAAGTAAAGTTTTTCTTCCATCTTCAGTCAAACTCCAACTCAAACTTGAGTTGGAAGATGGAAGAAAAACTATACTTTTGAAACTAGTATTGTGAAGACATGTAACTTTATGAGGTGTGATATTAAAGCATTTTCTCCAACTCATTCATTAATGAATTGGATACTTTACACCTCACTCCCAGCTGGCACATCATCCCCTTTTCAACTAAATTTCGACTGCTTGAAATGAATTATGGATGCCAGCTTTCCTTGTGTCGCTGTGGAAGGTCAAGATCAAATCTTACCTGTCAGGAAAACCAAAATCCATAGTTCTCTGATTACATGTTTTTCACACATTTGTGGTTTTGTATTAAACAGTGAGTTGCCATTGCATGTTCATCATATTTTCCCATTTTTAATATTCTTGAAATGTTCTTTAATACAAGTATCTTCTCTTTTTTTCCCCTTGCATTTACTTTACTGTAGTCCTTGCAATTCATTTTATAAATTCCTGATTTTTTTGTTATAGTGTCATTTCCTATGAATTTTTTTATAAAAACACACGCATGCCTACCTACTTACTCAATGCCCATCAAGATTGCTGAAGTTGTGCTTACATCATTCTCCTATGTGCGGAACCCAAAGCACAAAAAAACTTGTGTTGGTATTAGAGAGACATTTTCAAGCATTTCAACTTTTTTAAAAATCTTTAGGTTTTCATGAAATAGCCATATTGAATGTTCTTTATCATCATGCATACTGCAACCTGTTACAGGACTTATCCACCCCAACAATACGCTTTCATTCTCTTATATCTTCCTCCATTCATTCACTCTCATTACCTTCATTCTCTATATAATGAAAGCACATTCCAATTTCCAACTTGCTGTACCTTGTTCTTGCTAGGTCATCTTATAAAATTCAGTCTGACTCCTTATTGGGGATTCTCAACTGTTGAAATTTTTATGGGATGGGGTCATCAACCACATGCCCAATCTCCAGTCTGGAGGTCCAGAGTATCTTGAGTCATCAGTCATCACTACTGACTTGCCTTGCAAGGAAGGTGCTACCAGTAGCAAAGCTACATTCAGTATAAGTGACAGGATAATTTGACCACACAAACTCCATCACTTCATCAAAGTAAAGATACCTTCATGGGAATATTGAATGTTAGTCTGTAGAATAATTGTTAGCTCTGGCATAGAGCTGATTACTGATCCAGGAGGCTGTCCATATCCTTGTCTGGACATAACAATACATATATGTGACAGATTAAGTCCCTGCAGCATGAGGCTTGTAAGTGGGAGGTTAAACCACAGAAAAGAAAGAAAGAATAATTTTTTTTATGAAATTTCATTTATACATAGAATCAATCCTACTTTAATCATAAAACTCAGATTAAATTCTTGCACAAAATATGCATTAACTAATCAGTCAATTCCAGAGATAAAGTCCATGACCACAGTTTCCCAATTTCTTTATTGTTTCCATAACAAATATAGAAATTGTAAAACTGCAATTGTAGTTTTAGATTTAGTTTCTGCATCAACTGTTAATCATAAATCATATATTTGAACAGTCTTATCAAAACCCTGGCATACTTACCTGTGTAATATTATTACATGAATTCACGAGCATAAAAAATAAACAATGCATCCAATTATATTGAACTTTTATAGGAATGTCCAATTAAATATTTCTCAAGCAATATTTATTCAAAGCTTGATGAAACCAGGCATCTAGTGCTGGAGCTTGTGTCAAACTGTTTTCAGAATTTACTGTTATTAGCAGAGGAACAAACATATCCTCTTGGAAGATATAACAAAAGGCAAAAATTACAAATTCACTACAAGAATCATCTTGTTGTGATGTTTATTGTAATAATTGTAACACTTATGCCCGAGTTCCCAAAAGTTGAGATATCTATCCAGTAACTCTTGATTTGTTAAAAGTTGGTGATATCATAAATCTTTGCTATGCTGTCCTTATCTTCAACTAATCTCATTTTTCTGTTTGAATTCAGTTCTCAATAATACCAAGCCAATGTCAAAAATTTTTATCAAAATTTTAACATAGATAAATATTGTTCATTATTTACAGAATAGTTATCTCTGATCACAGTCCTCTAAGTTATCAGCCCCTTTATTGAACCAGTATGCTTGTTCACGTAAAACATGAGTTAATTCAATATTGTCATAGAGCTGATACCTCATGTTCTATAAACCAGACATCACCATGGAAGCCTATGTGACTAATGGAAGAGTTATTCATTAAGTGTACTGGTTGTGGCAGATCTTTGGTGTATACTCATTCTTTATTTAGGAAATTTGTTTCCAGAACAGAATTTTTTACCATTATAAAATTTCCATTAATAAAGATTATACTGTTATATTATGGTGCTCACAGTTCTTGTTAATTTAATTTATTGGTTCATGTGAAGGGACCATGCTTAATGCAAGAAGCAGATTATTTGGCAACGAATGCAGTTCAAGCTCCGCCCAGTTCCAGTCTTGCTTTTTTGTTTAAAAGGGCTTGGCCCTTGTAGAACAGTGACTGCTATATGCTCCTCCTTCACCCTGCCCTTTCATTAAGTTGTCACTGTTCATACCTGGGGTGTGGCGATGTCCTCTTGCTGCATCGACACTTCTCGCTATTTTCATAAAAAACTGTTTCTAACTCGACATCATACTTTTTGCTATTCTTTCTAAAGACTGATTTTTTTTTGGAAAAGCCAGTATTAAAAGAAATGTGTGCCAAAATTACCTGTAGACTTAATTGTGTGTGTTCTACTGTAAAATGCTTTTATCCTGTCGTGTTGGCGCTTATTTTACATGCCTGTCGTAATGCTGTAATACAGCAGGGACTTTATGAACCTACGGTAAGTTGAATTAATTTCTGTACATCAGAGGTCAAGTATGATAGTCCGTTTTGTCACTTATTAGATTTAACAAAAAATCTAACTTTACTTTATGTTAATATTATCAATATACAATTTTTTTTACAAAGTTTTGTACTTTTGTTTGCTAAATTGAAATTTAACTGAAGAATAATTAAGTTTGGTCTGTGTATTCTTACCTTATATGGTTTTTTCTGTTGGACATATGCTTCAAGGCATGTTTGCCACATCTTCAGCTAAACAACCATATGAGGTAAGAATCAAATGAATCATGAGGTAAGAATTCATTTGATTCTTATTAAGAAAACCTCATAATGTAAAAATTCCCACACTTGTTATATTAAGAATACACAGACCAAACTTAATTATTAATTAAACCTTAATGTGTCTTCCTATTGTATTTTTAAATGAACTAAAGAACTTAAAAACCAATATGCTTATATCCTAGACTAACAAAATGGACATACTATATCTATGATGTACAGATTTGTAGAATCCTTTTCTTTTAACCCTCTTATCTCTTGGAATTATCTGGATTTTATTCTTTGGAAATATGTTTTACATTTATCTTAAAAATATGAATAGCTTCAGTTACAGTATTTATTTAGATGCAGTTTCGTAGAGTGTATATTTTGCTAAGCATAATTTTGAAAGAAATATCAGCAATAGAGTCAATGATAAAATACATTAGATGGAAATACACTAAAACTCAACTTTATAGTTATTTATCTTCGAACATGCTTCAGTAGAGCTTTTTCTCACCTTTCAGCTGTCTTTAGACTGGTTTTGAGAGGCACAAGTCATGATGGATTCAACTCTCTTTGGCATTGTTTTAATGCATTTAGCAACTAAGGTATTCTTGGATGAGATTTCAAAATTCATGTTATTTGTTTTAATATTAAGTAACTGACGACACATTGGGAAAAGTGTTTCTTACAAAACTAATATTAAAAATTTATCTGAGAATAGCTTAGTTAACTAAGTACATTAAACTAAAGCCAGAAAGAGATGAATGCATCTTGCTTCGGGGTTCTCAAGTAAGCTGAAGATGGGAGAAACATATTCTAAGGTGAATAATTATAGTTGGAGTTTTAATGTTTTTTTTCATTTGGGCCCAGATTTTTATGTGCTGTTGGGGTCTTTTGTTTTGTTTTAATATATTATTTTTTTTAAATTTTGTACTTTCTTAGGACTATAACTTACAGTTGCAAATGTCTGTTATTTCATTTATTCAATATGTGAGCTGTCATATTAGCAGTTCTCTTTATGTAGTATTTTTTCATTAGCTTCAATAATGTATTTGCTGTGTTGAAATAAAATTAGCAAAACTACTAAGGAAAGTCTTTGCACAAAGAAGTATTTATAAACAGGCTGTCAGAAGTTAAATTTGACCATACAGTTTATTGTGTAAAGAATTATATGGAATTCATTACATCATCTTTTTAGAGGAGTAGTAAAAAATAGTATAAATTAAAGTAATGTAAAAAGTTTTAGAAATGATGTTCTATTAAATACTAAAACTAAACTTCATTCCCCAGAAGGTCAACCAGTCAGCTCCAGTGTACCATTTATGGAGGTGCACAATATCTAGCCAGTGTAGATCTGACATAGGTCAGTACGTCAGATCCCCCAGTCTTTATAACTGGTTTTCTCAAACTGGATCCACTGCTTACTGTAGCTACCCAAATTCCTCACTGTGGTGGGTGGGCACCAACCTCATACTGGCAGAAATTCCATGAGAAAATTTCTTCCCCCATGGGGACTCGAACCAGCACATTTTCCATAGTTCTGGTACCAAAGTATGATGCCTTAAACCACTTGGCTATTAACATACATAATAAAAAAAAAGGTGTGAATATAATCCAATTAATAGTATTAAAGAATGTAGTCATTAATATATTATATTCACCTATCTCTAAAGGATCTTCTGTTTGAAGTATAATACATTGTCTTCTTGATTTCAAACATCATGCAAGAAGACTTCCAAGCACATGAAACCAAACAGAATTTAATATAAGTCTTATATTTGTATAGGTATCAATACTATGATGAAATTGTTTATTCTTTCGTATTTTCATTAATTTTACCTTACTAAAGTCATATTAATGACTTTTTTTAATTGAATTTCAGATTTTTTATCAGTATTCTATATGAATAACAAATATAGGTTTAGAATACATACATCTGTAAACAATTTGGAGACAGTGTTTGTTTATTTATTTATTTATTTATTTATAACTTTGCCTATTTGATCAGAAAATGAACTTAAGATACTCATCTTTAGTGTGTTCAATTGTTTTTATCTATGATCTACCAGAGGCTGCAAATAACTGGCAACAACTGCTAATCATTATATTCCCATTTAACATAAAACAAATAAAAAGTAAAACAATTTTTAAAAACGTAAAACACACTCCTGTAGCAATGTACTTTGTTGAAAATTATATTTAACTGGATTTAAAAGAAAGAAAACAAACAAATTAGATCTAGCATTTGTTAAATTTAGATCAATCATGTAAAGGAACAAGTAGATTTTTGTTGAGTCATATAATTTATAATAAATTTATTTCCTGCATTTTAAAAATAAATTTTGTTAAATATACAAACAATATAAAATATAGTACATAACTATTAAAAAGTTACCTTTAGTAACTTGTTAATCTTAGAACTTTCCTAAGATCATGTTCTGTTATGACCGTCTTGTTACTAAGGCCGGGCGCCCACTAAGATGATCGTGATATGATAGTGATACAACAAATACACTGATTCAACATGGACTATGACAGCAAAGTGACCTGATGCTCACTGGACTGATTCATAGTACAGCATGTCGTCGGAGGACGAGGATGTTCTCGATCTAGTTTATTTAGCTAATATCAATTATTACAACAGAAGATGTAAAAGGCAATTCTGGGTGCATCCTTTTTGGCTTGCTAATGTAGAAGAAAGTGGTGCTTTTAATGTGTTCAAAGAATTAAATATGTATTAAATAACAATTGGAAGAAATATAAGATGTCAGAAAAAAAAAGTAATTTATTTATGAAGTTATTTAAATTTAAAAAAATAATAAATAAAATAAATGACCAGCTTCATGGGCTAGTGGTCAGCGTTTCTGACTACAGTTCATGAGGTCCCGGGTTCGATTCTTGGTCAAGCCTTAGGAATTTTTCTTAAAGGGAATTATTCCTGTGGTTGCCCATGGTCTAGAATTCAGGTTAAGAACTCTCCTGGTGCTTCGTTATCATTTATCAATCATCATATCATTGGGGTAACGTAACTCCGCCTTCCAGGTTCCCCAACCTAAGAAATGGATTATAATTCTGCCAAAGCCAGGGAAGAAAGCCACAAATGTCATAAGAGACAACCTGGTGGCATTAGACAAAAAAATAGATAAATGGAGTCTATAATTACTTTTTTTTTTATATTTTGAAGAGAAAAAATTTCGCCTAGACCGAGACTCGAACTCGGGACCCTTGGCAAGATAGAAGCTATGGTTTCAAGCATTTGGTGCGAGGGATATTACAATGTATATAAGAGAAAAATTTGCATCTAGATCGCAACTCGCCTCGGTAGCTCAGTTGGTAGAGCACTTGGCCCGGAAAGCCAAGGGTCCCGGGTTCGAGTCTCGATCTAGGCAAAAATTTTTCTCTTCAAAATATAATTTATCCTTCAATGAGAAGTGTTAAATTAATAATAAAATCGTCTATAATTACTATTTGCATATTTGTAAATATCTCAATTACAGTATGCGACATCACAGTTGCTTTCCTACGATCATTCGTTCGGAAATTCACGTGTTACTTTTACATTTATTTATTTATTGCGGGCAAGTGTTGAAAGAGTTTGACATAAGTTAAAAATACTTTAATATTTTCATAATTGAGCTGTTATTGTAATCTATTTTGTGAATTGTGAGCTTGACAGAAAATAAATAATCATGGCATTAAAAAATGTTCGGAAATTCAATTATTAATTTTAATGAGTTTTTATTTTTAATAATACAATATTCAATATTTACCAGATTCCAACATTTCTGTTACTGCATTGGTTCAATGTAGTATCGTAAAGACAAGGATATTCTTTAGTAAGTTCAACAAATGTTATATTGAAACCAGGATCGTCTCTCATCTTTATACTTGTATACGAGCAACTCACAACTGACACAACAAAAAGTGGAGCATGCAGCACTTTGAGCGACACAACACAAACAGTTGGTATCATGTTGCTGTCGTATCAGACGAATGGGCTTCTTGCAATTTGATATTACGGGTTATAAAGAAACATACACACTAGCAACAAGCAAAGCAACAAACCTGTGCCTTGTTGCTGTCGCTTGACGTTCCAGTGGGCGCCCTGCGTAAAGCTCTATTTTAACAAATTCCAAAGGAATGAAGCTATTGGTGTGGTTCTCATGAAAAGATTTTTTAAACATTTTTACAGTTTTTCACCGATCCTGTCTAGATACCAAAAATGACCATGATCAAAATTTATATATACCGGTGTGTGTGTGTGTGTGTATATATAAATATATATGTTATAAGTATATTTTTGACATTTGGCAATGAAGGCAAATATGATATGAAAAGAAAAATTAATGCTTGAGTCGGGATTTGAACCCACGTCTCTAAACTCTGTATGTTTAGTGCTCTTAACGACCTGAGCTACCCAAGTATTCCAACACAAACATACATTTTTCTTATATATGTAGTATTCTCAATTACACAAGAGGTAGCGGAAAATTGTTCCGACTGACATCTTGTGGCTAACATAACAGTTAAGCAAATTTTTTTTAGTCAAATTGTATTAGCGAACACAGAGTTTTAAGTAATCTGGCTGAAAGACAGCAACTTAATTTAAAT
The DNA here is from genome assembly GCA_030220185.1 of Diploptera punctata. Classification (NCBI taxonomy): domain Eukaryota; kingdom Metazoa; phylum Arthropoda; class Insecta; order Blattodea; family Blaberidae; genus Diploptera; species Diploptera punctata. Next base: position 81,347 of record JASPKZ010010284.1, on the reverse strand, counting down.
TTTAACGTATACCTCAGCCACAGCAACACATGGCCGGGACTTCTAGTATATATATATATATATATATATATATATATATATATTATCCATGGTTATCCAGTAATATATACCCTTTTAATATTCAAACACACTTAAAATTTCTAACTTCAATATACTCAAATTTTTAAATGTCAAAAAATTACTTTTTACTAAAATTTATTTATATAAAATTAATATGTGTAAGGTACTATACCATATTCCAGATGTCTTCGGAGCAAAGCAGTAAGCCAGCCCTCCCCTTCATTTAAAATGCTGGTGCGTCATTGGTTGCATTGCAAGTGTCTGGTGGGAAATCCCACAGCAACATTATTCACAATATTACGATATAAGTCAGAGACTCTTGTCGTCCCAACTCCTTTAAAAAAAACGTAAAAGTGAAAATATGTAAAACTATTATTCTACCAGTTATATTATATGGAATGCGAAACATGGACTCTTACTTCAAGGGAAGAAAGGAGATTACGAGTATTTGAGAATAAAGTTTTTAGGAAAATTTTTGGACCAAAGAGAGATGAACAGACAGGTGAATGGAGAAGACTACATAACAGTGAACTACGTGGTCTTTATAGGAAGCCATATATAATAAGAACAGTTAAGTCTCGTATACTGCGATGGGCAGGGCGTGTTGCGCGTATAGGGAATGAAAGATGGACACTTCTTATAGGAAAACCAGAGGGAAAATGCCCAGTTGGTAGACCAAGAATGAGGTGGGAGAATAACATTAACTATGATTTGAGGGAAGTAGATTATACAGGGAATGATTGGAAAACATTAGATCAGGATAGGGATGTATGGAGAGCTTATGTCCGCACGGCCATGAATCTATGGTTTTGATTGTGCCAGTGAGTTAGTTATTACAACACTAGCTGGTGTGTGCAAGTGTTTTTTTAATAAGTGCAGTATCCCTTTCTGAAAAGATGTCCAATAATTCTATGCCAGATCCTTCTGGAATGTCTCCTGTGAAGAAACATGAACGGAGGAAAGGATTTTGTTCGGGAAAAATACAGACAATTATAAACGTTTGTAAAACGTTATTGAAGGGGAATCCTCACACGGCGATTAGAGATTATTATTATTTGTATTTATTATTAATATAAGTATTATTTATTATATTATTAGTATTATTATTATAGGTATTTATTATTATTAATAGTAGTATTAGTACTACTATTATATTATTATTATTATCATCATTATTAATTTCATTATTATTGTCAGTATTGCATTTTATTGTTGTTAAACAAATATGTTGTGAAACCGTAATTGCATGTCGATGTACTCGTAAGGTTTATCCGCTTGTGAAGCGCGCTTTTTCGCCGTTACAACCACTGTTTACAACTGCTCCGTAGACATCTGGAACGGACTATAGCCTTAATCAACTAGTTTAAATTTTGTTTTTAAATCCTTTAGGAAACTGGTTCTATCTTCAGCAGCTAACGACCTTATACTGAGGATGGAAAGGTTTCCAAAAGACCAACAGGAATAAAAAAATGTTTAACAAGTTAAAGATTGTACCTTACAGATATTAATTTTATAACTGATATATATCAACAGAATTTTATCAAGCATTTTAGCAAATTCCAAAGGAATATAGTTGTTATTAGTATATAATTGATAACAATGACAAAATTTCTCTTGGTGAGGGTAGAACGAAAATCTTGGGTATAATCATTTGGGAAAATATTTCTTTGTGAATTTTCTTTTGGGCCAAATACCATTATGCAAAATAGTCTGGTCCCATAGGAAATTATTGAATATAATTATAAATTTAAGGTTGGAAAAATTTCAGTGTTTGTCTTTAGTGATTGTATTATTATTCATATCCCTTCGTTTAGATAATTTGAAGCAAATTCCTTTGACTGGGTTTTCTTGTTATTTGAGCAACAAATCCTTATGCAGGGATACTACACAAGAAGTAAATATCATTGACATTGAATAAAACAAAAACTATTTTTGGTACCTGGAGGCATTTGACATTTTGTAGAGGAAGTCTTGGGAATTTAGGTTGTGAACTCACTAATGTTCAATGTGGGATTCCAACCTGATATATCCCACAACTCTTCTTTCATTTCATTTATATCATGAAGAAGTGGAGGCACTGTCTTTTGCAAATCCCCACAGAAGTGTTACATCGAAATGAACTCTTATCTGTGTCATGTGATGCAGCGATCATGCATTGAACATTTGAGAGTTCAGTAACCAATCCAAGACTTTCTCTACAAAACAGTACAAAGTACTTCCAGGTATAATAAATAGTTTTTGTTTTATAGAAAAGTTGTTTTTCTTTTGTATTTTCTTTGTATTAAATGTTGTGAGCTACTTTTTGAAGCTAAATGTTTTTCTGTTTACAGGCGCAGGAGCCACTGACAAGTCCCGGTACCAATGATTACGTATAACGCGAAGTGCTGTGAGGGCGGACTTGCATGCCCTGCAAAAAAATAAAAGAAAACTGTGCCAAAGTTCTTTTTTTTTTCTTTCAAAATTTACTTGATTTGATTTCGGTGAGGAAAGAAGTGTTCGGACAGTGTACATAATTGGACCATATGTGGAGTGGACAGTCTGGAGACTGGAGTCCAGGTAGAGTGAAGATTGAAAATCAAATGAAGCGCTTCCTTTAATGAAGTGCTAAGTCTCAATTACTGCTATATTTAAATGTACATATGTGGTCGCCCACGTAGAATGCAATATTTCTCGTATCTTGGTGTTAAAATCATGGTCCTGCGGATGAATGTGCGTGTGAATGTGAGTGCAAATGGATTTAGTAGAGCTTCATGCATGTGATTTCAGTTGTTTTTTATGTAAAGTTGTAAATATATTATAATTCATATTCATTGATTGTCAGATGCTTTAATTTTAGATGTTATTTGGATTAGTTACATAATAGTAAAATACATTACTGTACAAAATTTACCTTTTCTTTTTATCTCCCATTTGTAGATCCTAATTTACTAGTTCCTCAACCAATTAAATCTTTACCCAAGAAAAAGAAGATAAAAATTTTAAAAAGCTCTGGGCATAAGAAGATGTTTTATTACACTGCAAACCTGTTTATAAATAGATAAATAAATAATAATATTAATAATAAAAATAGTAATATTTCCAAATAGTTAGTACTTTTTCTTTAAGAATGGGTATATGGAATAAAATAGAAAGCATTTTAACAATTAAAAAACTTACCTCACCAGGAATCGAACCTGTAACCTGTTGCATACAAATAAAGCCACTTAGCTAAGCTTTCGCTGCCTTGTTGTGTTTAGAAAGAATGCTCTTGAAGGAAGAAGGGAAACGTATTGTAGCTCTATTGTGCTATTAGTTAACTTGTGTGAATCGCGCGTTAGAACTTGAAATATTTGAGATCAACAGTCGGCCCATTCTTTTTGTCACTAAGTGTACATAAATATGTAGTAAAAATAGTTAAAATATGTAATATCACAATTTCAATATGTATATCAAATATTAATAAATTAATGAGTCATTTTAACATCTTACCTCATATTTCATGTTTTTCAAACACGGTAACTATAGTTTTCAAATGATCTTGTCATTCATTTGAAAACTATAGTTACCGTGTTTGAAAAACATGAAATATGAGGTAAGATGTTAAAATGACTCATTAATTTATTAATTAAGAACCTCATAATGTGTTTCCCAATTTTAACTTTGAATATCAAATATTGTTTATTTTTTATTATTTAACTCACCTCATACTTCATATGAAGTATGAGGTGAGTGAAATAATAAAAAATAAACAATATTAAAAAACCTCATAGTGTTATTTCCTATCTACATAACTTAATGTATATCAAAATTTACAATGCTATTATAATATACTGAGTTGTTTCTTTGTCCTAGTTTCTTTTCTCATATAATGAGATATTTGCTTCTTAAAAATAACTAATTGATGAGAATCTTGTAGTTAACATATTTTTTTTACCAATAATAAAGTAACAAATATCCAGAAGCATCTTCATGCAAACGGGTATATTTAACATATTTAAGATATAGGTTCTAAACCTAAATTAAGATATTTATCAATTATTACTAAGAAAAAGAATACATCTTAGAACAGAACTGTATATGTAACCTAAGAGTTATTTTCAATTAAATTCACTTATATTTTTAGTTATTTATATTATTTTATATATAAAATACAGTACTTTACAGACTTCTTACACTTCACCATTATATGTTGCACAATATGCCACAAGGTACATTTCCAAATGAAATTTTGTCGGCGATCGGATAAAATGTTTTATATGCAGAAAATGATCTCTCTACATCGCAAGAAGTAACAGGCGCATACATTGGCAGGTGGAAGTGGTTGGGAGAAAATGTCTTCCAGAGGATTCACATTTTCGCCATTGAGAATTTGCGAAACTGCTAAAACACTATTGTAACCAGGATTTCTTTCCAATACAGCATTCATTTTTCTTTTAACTTTTTCTCCTGTGTCTCCTCGGGAAGCGAGCACCTTCCTCTTTGCATTCTCTATAATATCCATGGATTCAACTAGGGGATGTCCAACAGATTCCAGGTCTTTAATAATTTTAACAGTCCAGATGAAGTTGCTATCTATATAAGTGATATCACAAGCTAATTTGGAATAACTGTTAAACAAGTTTTGAGCATTTTCAACTGACAGAGCAGAAGTTGATGGAAATGAGTCTATAACAGATTTAACTTCCTGTAAATGTTCATTATAGAAATGAACTGCCTGTATCCAAGTGCCCCAGCGAGTTAACACAGGTTCTGGAGGAAGTGGAACATCTGGTAATTTCACCCTATAAGCTTGTACACGTAGTGGTGCCTTCATGAACACTTTTTTTGTACAAGAAATAAGTTGATTGACCTCAGAAAAATTAGCTGTTACAGCTTCTGCAACACATTGAAGGACATGGGTTATGCAAGTAAAGTGAACCATGCGAGGGTAAAACACTTTAAGTGCATTAGCGGATTTTTAACATATACGATGCACTGTCTCTGCATAAAATTAAAACTCTTTCTTCCTGGACACCTCCTGGCCACAATATTTTAAGGCCATCATTGACAAATCGAGCAATAGTGGAATGACTTGTGAAAGGTAGCAGTTTGCTTGCAATTATGCGCGGTTTAGATGGAACATCAGCCGACAACTTCCCAACCATTAAATTTGCTACATACCGCCCCAAAACATCAGTTGTTTCGTTTACTGAAATCCAGATGTAAGAATTGCTTATTTTTGTCCTGATGGTCTCTAGAGCTTCTTTGTAGCAAACTCTAAGGTATCCTTTATGAAGAGTGGACTCGTCAGGAATTCGACGACCACAATATTTCTCCAGGAAAGCGTGGTACATTGGTACTTGAATTTTGTTCCAAGGAATGTTTGCCACTATATCATTGCTTGGCACATTTCTTTAAAAAACTCACTCACTGAAGAATTATGTTCCATTGACAATTTGGGAAATGATATTCATTCAGAAGAATAGATATCGATCTATGAATTTCGATATTCCGGTGGATAAAAATTTAATTACAAAGTTTATAATCCCAACGAAAGATGGCAGCACAAGAGGTGATGTCACTAAAGAAATCAACAATCACCGGAATTTCATCAGTGGACGCCATGACTGAAGAAGGACATGATATTGTCTGAAACCGTTGGTATCAAAGAAGTTTGAAAATGTATGAGGTGAGTCGATTAAAATATGTTCTCCACTCACTATTAATGGTATAACCTCATAATGTTTACTTCCTAATATTAATTTAAATATAACTGTATTATCTTACCTCATAAAACGAGCTTATTGAATATGTTTCAATACGCCTGTCCTCACTATTAAATTTTATGTTGTTGGCCCTGAATGTCGACTCCCACTCCATCGTCTGGTAGAATGAAAAGCTGCAAATCAAATCCTTTTCAAATTTTAAAATTGATGATTTTATCTCTATTCTTCTGGATGTAGATCTTCTCCCAAATGGTGAATTCTTTTGTATTTTTTAACTATTTTAATAATATTTTAACATGAATTTTATGTTATTCTGACCAAACATGAGCAGCTACTGCAGATTTTTCTACTTCTCTATTTTTTACATTTCTAATGTGTTCCTTCATTCTAATGGTCAAATTAGTCTGATGTGAGATTTATTTTAGTTTTTCTTTCAAGAAGCAGACTGGAAGAGTCAATCTCTTATTACCACAGCTCATAGGTGGGTACATTGATTATTAATTCTGATAATTAAGTTTTATTTATACAGAGCATTAGCAGCTCGGCTGGACCGCCCTGCGGCGGCCCTGGACTGGGCGAGCACAGGAGTTGCAATTTATTCATTACAGAATACAAAATAGAATGGAAAAACTTTTGGACCCACAAGGGAACTGTTAACCATTGCTTTCCGAAACCTACCTTGAAATTTCTTCCAGAGAAGCATTGTGTTGTACCAAGAATGTGTCCAAAAAATTGTCATTTTTAACTGCAAGACACTACAATTCAGTGCTAAATCTCCCATTTAAACTATGGGGAAGTAATACAACCCCCAAATTGCTAAATTGAATAACCCTCACTATCTGCCATCCTGCTGTCCTCACTCCACTCTTACTTAAGCAGGGAGCCCTTATGCTCTGTACAATGGGATACAATTGCTGGATTGTGGCTACGATTTCTGTGCTTTGCAGTTAAAACTAGCAGTTTTTTTTTGGACATGCCTCTCTGGGAGAAATTTCAAGATAAGTTTCGGAGTGCAATACAATGGTTGGCAGTTTCCTTAACAGAAGAGTATGAAGAAATTAAGTCATATCCCCTCCCCAAAATTATTAGAAATGTGGAAAAAAATTTTAAATATTTTAACAGAGAATGAAAAATTCAAATTGAAAGTAGCAACCAAAAAAACCCAAAATACATGATTTGGCTAAGGTTCATAAAGTATGCAGTAAAATGAGACCTACTGTCAACATCATCATCCAAATTATCTAATATCAAAATGGCTAAGTAGTAATTCTAAAGATTTGCTAGATTTTGAAATCCTCGCAATAAAAACTCATTTCAACTGATGGAACAATTTTTAAAAATATACAAATATATTCTTCTGAAAGATTAGTTTAATTTGATGTTACTTCATTGTTTCCTAGCATTCAAAAAAAAAAAAACATGAATTTTGGATAATTGGATAGTTAAAAATAAGTTAGACCTAGAAACTAGAGAAGAATACAAGAAATTATGTTAAAATGACAAATTTTAGTCAGGGCTTGCAATGGGAAACCATTGTTCCCATTTTTAGGAATCATTCATGGGTAATTTTATGTGCAGTTAATGAATACACATGGGGTATAGCCAGCATTGGATTAAGGGGGGGGTGCAAATTTTTTTTCGACTGTGTATCTTCTGGGTACAAATGAACAAATAAAAAATACCACCTTTATTTTTTAAAATAACCTCAATATATTTTGGAAGAAAACTACAGCGCTATTGAAGAGGAAATATGAAGAATAATAGTGAAATAATTGCAGAATTTTTAGGCTTGCCGAAATGAATTTTTTGTCAAGATTACTTCTTCATTTTTATACGTAATTTAGTGAAACTATTAGCTATATTTTAGCTACTAATAAAGTACAACTACACACACAGTTGAACTCGCCTTTTCGTTTGAGAACATTTTTTTAGTATATTTTGTTTTAATTTCTCACTATCATTTTAATAAGTTTTTTTGTGCAGACTGAGTATACACAAGCCATTGGGTGATTATCTGTCATTGTAGAGTACCACCATGTTTTCACTCTTCTTAGGGTACTAAAAGTGTGTTCAATCGATGCCATAGTGCATGGTAAAGACAGGAATATTACAATTGCTTTTTTGATGGATGGGAAAAAATTGCACTTGTCCATGATGTTAACGAAATCATCTTCTTTATCCTTGTCACTTTGTTATATCCATATATGGTGCTATAGTTCAATTTTGGTGGACAAACCCTCGATTTTATAATACTCTAAAATTTTGCTCGCCGTTGCTTGGGCATCTTTCAGAGATGTTTTTAGGTTCTTAGGGTGCAGCATTTGAAGTTTAAAAGCAGAACCCTGTTGTTCTCCAAATCTATCTGACAAAGCTGTGTGAAGGGAATCCAAGTAGGGAAGATGGCCACCTTGAAGTAATCTTCAGGATTGGACTGTGGATAGCTCAATGTGTCTGCTTATTGGATATTCTTGGTAGTGTGATTTCTACACCTAGGTCAATAGCAATAGTCTCCACCTCTTTCATGATGCCTTTGGAGATCTCATCACCTTTTTTGTGATGATCTATTACCATGTTTTAATGCTTTCAACATGGCTCTGAATTTAATTAAATCTATAGTCACGGCTTGCAGCGAATTAACGACAGGTTCCAAATAACTAGAATATCTTGTTATCAGGCACAAACGAAATATGAAAGTACTTCTACTTGCAGCAACATGCAACTGATCAGCTTGTTTTCGGTTTGGCATGTTTCTTTCTACGACAATCAATTTCAGGCCATTCATCAATTCCAAAAAGTGTTTTTTAAATATCCCAATATTTTTATATTTTTGTGACCAACGTGTTTCTCAGAGCATGGGGATGCTTTGGACATGTCTTCTCAACACCGACTCTTGAAAAAAGTTTATAATATCCTTAATTGTAGCTATCATGTTTCTCACCTCGGGCACGCTATTCAAATCATTTACCACAAGAATGATTTTGTGGCTTGTGCAGTGGAAGTAAATACCTTTGGAAAAAAAAATTGCGCAGACGTTTCTGGACCACATTGTCTTTTGCTGCCATTGTTGAGTGCCGTCAAAGCCCTAGCAGACACATTTGTGCAGGTCAATGAAAAAATCCCAATTTCTGCAGCAGTTGATTGAGCATCCATTCTTTTCAGTTCAACAAAGCCCAAAAACTCTTCTCAAATTTTATTTAGTTTCTTATCAAAAAACTGCACACCAATGGACAATTGCTCCTTTCCAGAAATGTCACAGCTTTTATCAGCTAAAATACTGTAAGCGCTGGGATTTTTTACATCATCTGCAATCATTTTTTTTTACCTCAAGTCACATAATTCAATCAATTTGTTTTTAATCTGTGGAGAAATGCATTTAAATGAGGTTTTAAACTTCACTGGCATCAATTCTCCCTGAAGATGCCTTTGTCTGGTGTTTTACCCCTTAAATGCAAGTTGTGCAAGCCACAGAAGATAATGGTATCCTAGATGGAAGACAAATATTTTAAGTTACCCACTGCAATCGTCTTATAGCCGCCTACAAATTTTTGGCTATCAGGGATCTCACTTAAAAACAAGCGTACTGACTGCACAGCTTCCACATTCCATATTCTTTCTTAAAATCTTCCTTATTTAATGGAACATTTAATAATCTATGTATCAAACTGTTGAAAATTGCATGTTTATGCGCAATATGATTGAAACCAATTTAAAGAAATTCAGACAACAAAATAGATTAAAAGAATACACTACCTTGCAATCTGATTCAAAGAAAGGAAAACAATTTAAGAAAATTACTTATCGTCCTGAAATACATAACAAATTTCAAAAAAATTTCAAGAAATGTAATATTACATTGGCACCGATAAATAAATTTAGCCTTGGTAATCTATTAATAACTAATAAGAAATTGAACACGCCAGATAGCAAAAAACTGGAATTTATCAAATTAATTGTAAGGATTGCAATAAAGTATATATAGGAAAAACAAAAAGGAATTTGGATACTCACACTAAGGAACACTTTAGAAATATTAAAAATGGTGAAATTGAAAAAGAAGCCCAACTTTTAAAACATTTGGAAAAACCTTAGGAATTGACAATTTGGGAGAAGATATATATTCAAAAGAACAAAATTTAGATCCATGAATTTTGAGATTCCTGATGAACGTGACCTCATCTCAAAGTTCATCAAATCAACACCAGATGGCAACATTATTGATGGAGATTCCGACGAAAATCTGGTAGTCATAATGTCGGTTGAAAATGAGAGAGATCCTTCTCTTGAAAACTAGTTCCCGTGTTTAAAGAAAGTAAAAATATGACTCATTAATTTATGAATTAAGAACCTCATAATGTTATTTCCCATATTTAACTATGAATAGAAAGAACAATCTTTGAAATTCAGACGAATATGAATTAAAAACTAATCCTCTCCCAAAAGTAATAAAAACAATAGATAATAGCTTAAAATATATCACAAAACAAGATAAATATAAACTAAAAGTACCAAATCTAACATCCAAAATTATATGATCTTCCAAAAGTACATACAGATGGAAACAAGATTAGATCCATAATTAACAATATTGGCTCTCCGTGTTACAATTTGGCAAAATGGCCAACAAAATAATTTTAATGATTTTCCATGATTTAATAATAACAAAGGTTTTGAATACTAACTAAAATTAGTTGAATTGAAAAAAATATCTTACTTGAGCATAATAACTGATTGGTTTCTTTTGATGTTATTTCTTAGCATCCCAATTAATAAATTATTAATGGTTAATTTGTTTAAAAATAAGAACAGAAAAATACAAATTAATATTAATAGTAATGTAGCAACTATAGCCACAAACAAATTTCCAAAGTAATTTAACAAAAAAAAAAATGATTCTCTGTAACAGAAGAGTATATGAGCGTAACAAAATTTTATATTGACAAGCCTTCACATTCAACAAAATTTGATAGACTCTCAGGTTTGACAATGGGTAATTCACTTTCTCCATTTCAGGCTAATTTGTTTAAGTGTTACCTTGAATGTGTGGAGAGTTTATATCCGCATGGCCATGAACCTATGGGTTCAATAAAGCCAGTGAGTTAGTTACCTTGAATGTCACATCAGTAATGCTTGCCCATGAGTATTTAAGTGTTGTTACTTATATGTTGATGATATCTTCTCAGTAGTAAATCCCAAATATATAAAAAAAGTTAATATAAATATATTTAGGATACACTGAAAAGATGAATCCATGAAATTTACTATAGAATTAGAAGTGAATAATCAAACCCTCTTTTTTATCTTTATATAATTAGGAATAAAAAGCAAGAAACTATTGAAATAAACATCCATAGAAATATACTCACACTGATAATAACATTAAATATTCAAGTTTAAATCATGTAGCACATAAACATGCAATATTATACAGTTTAATATATGAAGAGCATCGTTTCAAACCGTATTAAAATTTTACAGGAAATGCAAAAAATGCAGTACTCTTAAACGATGAGTGTTATATAAAAACTGACAAATCTAAAATAAGATATCCAAATACTTAAAAAAATTGAACATTAATGTGGTGTTTAAAACTAATAAAACTTTGCAAAATATTTCATTCATAGTGTTCTGCTCAAGAGCAGGTCTTTCACTGCAAACTCAGCATTCTCCACTCTTTCTTTAACTCAGTTTTCCTTTTTTGTATCTGCATACAGACTATTTATTTTAATATTGTCTATCATCTGACGTCTTTTTCTGCCTCTAACTTTCTTTCCGTTGACCATTCCTTCTAAGGCATCCTTCAGCAGGCAGTTTCTTCTTAGCCAGTGGCCAATCTAATTTCTTTTCCTCTTTATGAGTTCCAGTATTGTTCTTCTATCACCCACTCTGTCTAGCACATCTTTATTTCTTACTTTGTCTGTCCATTTTATACGTACCATTTTTCTCCATATCCACATCTCCACGCAAAACACTTCACAAGCCTCTTCCATAATTCTTTTACCAAAGGTCCGCAGAAAATGCTTCTCTTCTTATTGAAAGCTTCTTTTGCCATTGCTATCCTCTGCTCTTTACTTCTTGACTGCAGTTCATATTACTACTAAAATTACAACCCAAGTATTTGAAGCTCTCCACTTGCTCAATGGCCTCATCTTTAATCCTCTTGTTTATCTTCCTTGGTTTCCTTCCTATAATCATGGCCTTCGTTTTATTTATATTTATCTTCATCCCATAATCCTCGCACATATTATTTAGCTCCATCAGCATGTTCCTCAGTGTCAATGGATCTTCTGCTAGCAAAACCATATCATCAGCAAATCTTATACACTTTATTCTTCTTCCTCCCATGTTTACGCCTCCCGTATTGCTGAAGCAGTTCTTCATTAAGGTCTTCTAGGTAGATGTTGAAAAGGGTAGGTGATAGAGGACATCCTTGCCTAACCCTCCTTCTAATTTCTCTTCCCTCTGACATTTCTTCTCCTATCTTCACTTTTATTCACTGTTTCATAAAAATACTATTTATGAGCCTCCTCTCCTTCCAGTTCACGCCAATTTCCTTCAAGATCTTCAGGAGTTTATTCCAATTTACTCTGTCAAAGGCCTTTTCTAGGTCAACAAATACTGCATAAATGTCTTTATATTTTTCTATATACCTTTCTCCTATTGTTCGTATCAATCCAATTGCATCTCTTGTACCCTTTCCCTTCTTGAAGCCAAACTCTTCTTCTTCCAATTCGCTTTCCATCGTAGAACATAAACGTAGATTCAGTACTCGCAGGAGAATCTTTGCAGAGTGTGATATCAAGCTGATAGTCCTGAACTCCTTACATTTCTCTGCATTGTTTTTCTTCAGTATTGGTATTAACACTGTCTCTGTCAATTCTTCGGGCCATTCATCTTCTTTATAAATCTTCTTCCTTCCAAGTATTAGGCCAAGGCCTGTTACGATCCTATAGAAAATTTTCCCTCCAGTGTTTCATAGGACGGCCCAGTGATCTTCGTCCTCTTGGTATATAATTATAAACAGCTTTGGGGATCCGATTTGAACTCATTCTTTCAAGATGGTGTTTCCAATTTAGTTGGTACTGTTTAATATATTCCAAAATTGGCGTAGTCTTCAATTCTTTTACGATATCGGTGTTCCTTTTCCGATCTCATCTGGTGTAACCCGCTGTTCTGCGCATGAATCTCATTTCACAAGCCGTTATTCTGCTTTCATGTTGTTTTCTTAGTGTCCATGCTTCACTACCATAGGTCAACACTGGTCTAGCCAAAAGTGTTATATAAACGTAATCTGGTGTTTTTTTGTACAAGGGATGGTTTCATAACTTGATTAATAATTCCTAAACTTTTATTATAACTAGTAACTTTTTCAGGGATATCCTTTTCATCCCAGATAGAGACATAATATCCAAGATATTTAAATTGATTAGATCTCTCTAAAATTTTATTCTGGAGACAGATTTTACTTTGTATGGGGTCCTTCCCATGAAATGCCATAATTTTAGTTTTGTTAATTGATATTTCCATATTAAATTTGGCACCTATTTTTTGTAAATTATAAATTGATCGTTGCATCTTTATATATCTTGTTGCATAAACACAGAATTTCCTTCTTTCCTTCACCCAAGCATTTAACCAATTCAGTGGGGATTCCATCTATCCCTGTTGCTTTCCCATTTTTCATTTCCTTAATTGCTAGTTCAATTTCTTCCTTCAGAATTGAAAATCCTTTTTCATCTTCTGATACATCGTCTTCATTTTCTATATCCAAGTTAGCCGGACGATTTCTTGTCTCATATAGCTCTTCTGCATATTTTTCCCCATGTATTCATAATTCCCTGCTTGTCTGTTATTTCTTCATTATTTTCATCCTCAATCAGCCACATAGTTTTCCTGCTCTTCTTTCCATAGTCTATGCCTTGAACTTCCTGGTGCATTAAATCATATTTTCGTTTCCTCTCCAGATTCTCTAGTTCTTCACATTTCTGCTTCATCCATACTTCTCTTGCCTTGTCAGTTTCTCTTCTGTCTAGTTTCCTGTAGTTTCTTTTGGCTCTTCTGTATTGCTATTTTTCCATTTTCTTCTTTCTTCCATCTTCTCTAACATTTTTTTCTGTGACCCAAGGTTTCTTAATATTCTTGCTCTCTTTGTATCCTATTGTTTCCTCTGGAGCTATCTGTATTTAGGTTTTCAAATGATTCCACTGTTCCTTGGTATTGCCATATGAGATTTTCATGGTAGAGGCTTTCCCGTGAAAATTTTGTTGGAATTTTCTCCTTTTCTCTTCAGTTTTGAGTTTCTCCAAGTCAAACTTCTTTGTTGCCTGTCTTTCTCTTATCTTCTTTAGACAAATATCTACTTCGCCTATTAGTAAGACATGGTCTGAATTGATATCTGCTCCTGGTAGGGTCTTCGCATTTTTCAAGCAATTTCGGAATCTTTCCTGTATCAGTATGTAGTCGGGTCTGGTATCGTTTGTTGTCCATAGGGCTTATCCATGTGTATCTTCTTCTTTTATGCAGTTGAAACATTGTATTTCCAATTATCATGAATTTCTTTTACAGAAACTCAACAGTGATTCATCTCTCTCATTCCTTTTTCCTAATCCTTATCTTCCAATTGTACTTCCATCCTGTCCTTCTCCAACTACAGCATTCCAGTCACCCATTAGAATATCACATGCCCCCTTCTTCTCTCTCTCTCTCTCTCTCTCTCTCTCTCTCTCTCTCTCCTCTCCTCTCTCTCTCTCTCTCTCTCTCTCTCTCTCTCAACAATCTCTTTTATCTTGTCATATCTTTCCTCCACTTCTTCATCTGCTAACCCACTATGGGGCATGTCAATTTGCACTATCACCAAGTTCATTTTTTACACGCTTTATATTAGCTTGACCTCTATCTATCTATCTATCTATCTATGTACCTGAATCTTTCAACGCGATTTTCACCCACTTAAAATAATTGGATCAACTTGAAATTTTGTATACTTGTAGAGGACCCGTGACAATACAATAATTTCATATTTATTTTCTAAAATCCTGGCTAGAATCATCAGAAAATCAAGAAAAGTGTATTTGTATTTATGTAACGGAATTTTTTAACACGATTTTCACCCACTTGAAACATAGGATAGACTTGAAACTTTGTATACTTGTAAAGGACCCGTGACAATACAATAATTCCATATTTATTTTTTTAAATCCTGGCCAGAATCATCAGAAAATCAAAAAAAGTGTCTTTGTATTTATGTAACGGAATCTTTGAACAAGATTTTCACCCACTTAGAAACATTTGATCGACTTGAAACTTTGTATACTTTTAAAGGACCCGTGACACTACAATAATTTCATATTTTGTTTCTAAAATCCTGGCCAGAATCTTCAGAAAATAAAAAAAATTGAAACTGGTATAATAGGTTGCGGACTTGTCGACTTTTTAGTCAATCGTTGTAAGAGCTCAGTTGGTAGAACGGTAATCCATAGTAATCCATAGGTCGCTGGTTCAAATCCGGCTTGGGAGGATTTTTTTTAGAAGAGTAATACTTTTAGCTCATACTACAATAGTATCGAATTTAAATATGTTTACATTTTTATCTTATTCTGTAAAATATTAAAAATAAAAAATAAATAATAGTTTTAAAAAACTAAAACAACACGCTTTATTAGAAAACCGAACTAAAAAATGAAAAATAATTTTAATTTCCAACACGCTTGGGATAAATTTAAAGTGGTCAACAAAAAAATCATCTCCAACACATATAGAATAAAACTAGAATTATCAACAAAATGAAAATAATTTTACCATCAAAAGCGTGGGGTGCTTTTTATGATTTTTACATTTTCTTGTTAGAGACTTTACTTTTACCAATATCTGTTTATTATCAAATATATTAATTGATATAGAGCACCCCACGCTTTTCATGGTAAAATTATTTTCTTTTTGTTGATAACTCTAGTTTTATTCTATATGTGTTGGAAATGATTTTTTTGTTGACCACTTTAAATTTATCCCAAGCGTGTTGGAAATTAAAATTATTGTTACGCGGCAGGTCAGTTAAGCCCCGCCGTATTGATAGCGTGGAGACCACTATTGTTTAAGTGGTCTTTGGCCCGAGCGGTTGGCCTTGGTTTTGGAGGAAGAGTTCTACATTTAAACATGTTAAAACACAGTAAACGAAAAATTAACATAATTTATTAAAATAAAGTCAAACATAAAGAGATATTGGATCAATAACATATAAAACAAGTTATTTAAAACAGCTGAAATCGCCACTTTGTCAAACGTCAAAATATTCAAAATATTAAAGTGTTTAAAATTCAGAGAGAGAGAAAACAATCAGTTTAAAATATTCAACTTTGTTCGTTATTCTGAGTTCCTTGGACCATTTGGTCCCTTATTTAATTCTAAGTCTTAAAATGACCAAAGCATGATAAAAAAGGAGTATTATTACCAATGTAGACGCCACCCCCGCTGGGGGGAACGCAATCGGTCCCGCTGCTGTTCTGCCTTTTCCACTAAAAAAATCCCGGCTTTTATATGATTATCTTTACCTTTCACCATCCCCTAAAGCTAATTGAAGCCCTATTTTCTTGCCCCATCTGTAGTAATATTCCTAGTATGTCATGGCCATGTTATATAAGGTGTTTTTAACTTCTTATCCTAATGTGTTTGGGTTATATAAGGTTTCGTAAGAATTTCCTATTTGGTTGAAACTAATAAGTTGTTTTTGATATTATATAAGATTTCGTAAGTGTGTCTTCATTGTTTGACAAATATGTGAAATAGTCATTTTATAATAATTTTTTCCTTAGTTTTTTATCTATAAAACACTTATGTATATTTGGATTGAGATTTCAATCCGCATTTAAAGGGTGAATATTTATGCCCTATTTTTTGGTATAATACACATGTATATGTGTCTATCCTTTATCGCTTTTTATAGTATTTTATTATTATTGCAGTTAGGCCCTAGTGTCGTATAACAATTATTTTTCATTTTTGAGTTCGGTTTTCTAATAAAGAGTGTTGTTTTAGTTTTTAAAAATATTATTTATTTTCCTTGTAACCTCACCATTATCATCCGATTATCCACATAACGCACTAATATCACTTTTTCTTTCGCACGTGGTCCTAATACTACACCGACACCATGATTTCCTTTAGAATCACCACTGTGAACCGAAAGTGTGTTTTTCGGCTCATTATTGTAGCGTCGTTCTCCTCCCTACACTGGAATATTTATGAACTATGCCAATATCCTTTTCTCCTGGTAGTTACCCCCACTCTCCCCTCTTTACCCTTCCTGCCGCGCAATGTCTACGGCGCATCTCCCCTCTACCTCGGAACCTTCATATACGTGGTGCACTAACAGAACGTTATCATTCGATCATTCAAGCAGTCATCGTTTAGTTGTTCAAGCAGATTCAAGGTTTGAATCCGCATCCAGTTCGCCATGCGATTGGAATTTTAATGGACAAGCTAGTCTGAAGCCGAGAAGAGGCGTGGTTTAGTTAGTCCGGCAGACCAGGGAAGAAGTGTCCCCTGACTCGGACGCAAGTATGAGTGTAGCGTGAGGTATGGTGTGGTTTTTTCTAATGTAAGAGTATCGTCATTTATTTATTTACATTTCTATTTTGGTTGTATGATCGGAATAATTTTTCTGTTAATTTATTTTTAATTCAGACAACTTGTTTATATTAAATGTCATCTTTTAAACAACTTATCTGCTTCTTCATTAATGTATACGTAGTTGTTTACAATCCTGTACGGAAAGTCACTCAAATAGGAAATTATTTCCAGCTCCTTTGCTATTATGCTGTTTAGCTTTCTTGAATGACAATTATTATCTTTTTCACTCACTCTATGTATTTGAGAATTATTATTTTTCTATGTCAATATATCAGAGAGAGAAAGACGAATCAATTGCTGCCTTCTATGGGCCCAAGGCAAGCAACTTCCTGATTGGTAACCTTGCAGGAAATCAGATCCACGTTAATAGAAGCAGCAGTAACAAAACCCGATCCCGGATAAATGGTAGCAGTCTGCGTAGTTTTTAAAAAAGCTACAAATGATAGCAGTAGCGTGGTTCTCTTGCCCACAAATGGTAGCAGAGCGTGGTTTATTAATAGTGGTTTGGGTTTCCTAACCCGCACAAATGGTAGTCAGAGCGTGTGGTTTTGTTTCTTTCGGTTTGGAAAGATATGCTGTATTCTATTAGCAGTGGTTCAAGTGGGTATCGATTCGAAATTTTCAACTTAAGTTCTGGATTCAAGGGCCAGAACAAGGGTATATACTCTGTATGGTCGTAAATGATTTTTGGAATTAGAAAACATTCTTATGTCGACATTTTTTCAGAGGTATTACGCCGTGGATAACTATTTGTTTTCGATACTTAGTATCTATGTAAAGGTTATTGTAACGTACTTATTTACGTGTTTGAACTGTTAAACGTAAATAATATTGATTCATCTCTCTTTGCATGTAAACATAGAGTGACTTATGCATAAAGAACTACGTTCTCTTATAGTTGTTTACATCTTTTGTTCATTGTGTATTGTAAACATGCCTAGTTGGACTGATGTTGTATCCAAGGACAATTTAGTCCGAGAATTGAGCTTGCTAGGTATTGGCATCGAAGGTAATGTAAACATGTTACGAGATCTATATTCTAGAGTATGTTTCGGCGTAGTTCGTTTGTATATTTGTTTTGGATATTAGGAAAGCTAGTTTTTGGACATCGGTATATGGGCTGATTGAGCCATTTTCGTTTGTGGGAGATCCTTGAGTGAGTTTCGGTATATGTGGTCCAGGTTTTGTTAATAAGACGCAGGCTAAGTTCTAAAAATCAAGTGTAACTAGAAATTAGTAAGCGTCGATGGCCACGTCATAAAACAACACGTTAGTGAAAATATGTTCTGTAATGGATTAAGGCCACGGATGTTTGTTGGAAAAACATTTGTACTATGTTATATGTTATGTAAGAACGTTTGAGGTTCCGTTTTTCTGTCTTCGCCTGTTTTTTGTTTCAGTTCACTCTTCCTTAATATTGGCATAGGAGAGCAGCCTGGAATGCTCGGCAGTCGAGCACTTGGCGGATCCGGCCGACCCCGAGTGCCCAGCTGACCGAAATGGTGGTTCTGTAACTACAGATTCCTGGATAGCGGTTGATCGGGATTGCGACCCGGCAATTCAGTTATGGTATCGTCACCCTGTTTTTCACCTGGAACACCGCGGAGTCTTACTATGGCGGCTGTGTCAAGATTGGAATTTATTTACAGCGCCTGTATAGTCGATGTAGAAGCGAGTGTGGTGATAGTGATTCTGGGGACGATGAAATTTGTGATGAAGTTTACCGCTCGGAATCTGATAGTGTTAATGTGCCCCTCCCAGCGTGGGATTTTCTATCTGGTATCTTTGCAACATCGTGATGGTGATTTAAGTCTATTAGACTTTTGGGACTTTCTTGCATTGTTTTGAAGTTTATGGACTGTTTTCTTTTTACCCGGAGGGCGCAGGAGGAGATATTGAACCGAAAGTGTGTTTTTCGGCTCATTATTGTAGCGTCGTTCTCCTCCCTAGACTGGAATATTTATGAACTATGCCAATATCCTTTTCTCCTGGTAGTTACCCCCACTCTCCCCTCTTTACCCTTCCTGCCGCGCAATGTCTACGGCGCATCTCCCCTCTACCTCGGAACCTTCATATACGTGGTGCACAGGCAGAACATGATCATTCATTCAATTTTCAAGCAGTCATCGTTTAGTTCTTTGAGCAGATTCAAAGATTGAATCGGCATCCAGTCCGCGATGCGAATCAAGCTCTAATGGACAAGCTGATCTGAAGCCGAGAAGCGGCGTGCTTTAGTTGGTCCGGCAGACCAGGGAAGAAGTGGTCCCTGATTCGGACGCAAGTATGAGTGTAGCGTGAGGTATGGTGTGTATTTTTCCATTGTAAGAATATTGTTATTTATTTGTTTATATTTTGTTTTTCTTGAATGATCAAAGTCTTTTTTTTGTTGATTTGTTTTTAAATCAGACAACTTGTTTCTATTAAAGGTCATCTTTTAAACAACTTATCTGCTGCTTTATTGATCTGCACATAGTTGTTCTCAATCCTAGACGGAAATTCACTCAAGTAGGAAATCATTTCCACCTCCCTTGCTATTATGCTGTTTAGCTTTCTGGAATGACAATTATTATCTTTTTCACTCACTCTATGTATTTGAGAATTATTATTTTTCTATGTCAATATATCAGAGAGAGAAAGATGAATCAATTGCTGCCTTCTATGGGCCCAAGGCAAGCAACTTCCTGATTGGTAACCTTGCAGGAAATCAGATCCACGTTAATAGAAGCAGTAGTAACAAAACCCGATCCCGGATAAATGGTAGCAGTCTGCGTAGTTTTTAAAAAAGCTACAAATGATAGCAGTAGCGTGGTTCTCTTGCCCACAACTGGAATAAAACATTCTAAATTCATCACTCACTAATTCATCAGTTTGTTCCCACCTCACTTTTGATATTCCCATCACATCCACATTGTTTCTTCTCATTTCTTCCTTTAAATGTTCCAGTCTCCCGCTTGCAGAAGAGTTCTAACATTCCAGACTCCAATCCTTAGTCTTATTTTCTTCTGTTGTTTTGACTGCATGATGTTTCTTTCCGCAGTATTCCCCTCCCGGACATCCGAATGGGGGGATAATTTACGTCCGGAATCTTTTACCGTGGAAAGACTCATCATGCCATGTTTGCAGCTTTACTAGGGATATATAGGTGTGGTAGCTTCCCGTTTCTTTCCACACCTCACTCTCTCTTTTGCATCTTAAAATCTTATATAATGAAATACAATAAAACGAAAGTAAAAAAAAGAACAATTATCAGGTGTATATACATTGGAGTGTGGCACATGTGACAATTTATATATAGCACAAACTGGCAGACCGTATATTTCTCATATAAAAGTAAAGTGATCCCACCACAGGCCTCAGGAGGCCATTGGGGTAGTAGGAGGTTAAGGCTTCCACTTTTTCTTGACAATCGGCACTTGATGTTAGCCGGGTTGTCAGCCGCCTTTACCCCAGAACAAGCGTCTGGTACTCATTTCAGTTAGAGGCTGAGTCGACCCCAGGACCATAGTGCCGCCAGAAGGTTTGGGTCAGTTTAAAAATCCTGACCCCACCGGGACTCGAACCCTTGACCTTCCGGCTTGTAGCGCAGTGCCTTAACCACTACGCTACGGCGTGCCCCCTATAAAGAAACATTATATAATGTTGATATTTCGAAGTATGCAATACAAATCATTGTTTTGATTCAAATTTTAAAGTTTTACATGTTTATGACAAAGGGAATTTTTTTTTTTTTTTTAGAATTTGTAGACATAAATAAATTGAAGAATAGCAATAGGTTGTTAAATTCCCTACTAGATTTAAATGAATCGCGTCTTTTAAATTTATAATAAGAGATTGTTAGTTTATATTCAGTTGCATAGTTACGTTTGTTATGTACTGGAGTTTATATAATTATAATACAAGAAGTACCACGACCCAAATGAAAAATGTGCTTTGTGTGGCCTCAGATGCGAACGGTACCACATACTTTACTAGGGATATTCAATGTCTATGAGATATAGCAAAAACTTTTTGAGTTTCTCTTTTGATTGTCACCAATTTCATTTAGATACGATTATCCAAAGCGACGTAGTAGTAGTTTAAAGTATGATATTGTGGACACGGTGAAAAATGTCTTTTACCTGTAATTAGAAACAAAATTAGTTTTCCTTAGAGAATAAGATCATTGAATAGAATGTTAAAAAAATGGAATGTAAGTCGAAGAGGAAAGTTATAGTTGAAAGAGCTGATATCCTTCCCTGATGCCATCATTACTTGACGAAAATAGATGGACTACTTCATTGTAAAGTGGTGCGATATGAGTGATTGTTTTTGTAATGCATCCATCCAATGGCTGATTGGCTCAAATTCGAGCTTTGGCCTCTCTTAACGTCTGCCCCTAATCATTTCTATTTTGCGCGGGTAGCCTCCAGATGCAACACTTAAGTAGGTTTGCAGCATCTCTCTTAATACCATCCTCCCATCATTTCTTTGGTCTTCCAAATCGCCTATTCCCCATAAAACTTGCTGTAAGCATCTTTTTTGGTGCTCGGTCTGTTGAGAGCCTTTGTACATGACCAGCCCATTCCAATTTCTTTAATTTAATAAAAGAGACAAGGACAGTTTCATTGTATGTATCGTATAATTTTTTTTAAATGTATGCTACATTATAATTCCTAACTTTCCTTCCTTCAATAGTGTCATTTAACAAACCCCTCCCACATGAGCTGTGGTACCAATAACACAGGTCGATGGAAGAGCTGTCCTATCATCTACTCTGATTTTGAACTTTGTGAATGGATTAGATGTTAATTTCTCAACCTTCAAGTGCGACATTATGTTTCAAATTTATTGTGTTGTTTCAAGTGTCATTGGTTTGGCCATACTCAGCAGCCGTGTTGTGTTATTATGTTGAGCATGGAGGTTAGAAAGAGTGAATGTTTCTAATTCTAGCGACTAACTAGCTAACTCACTGGCACTATCAAACCCATAGGTTCATGCCGCAAATACATAAGCTCTCCATACATCCCTATTCTGAGCTAATTTCTTCCCATCACCTCACTCAATTGTGGATAGTGTTATTCTTTCATCTTATTCTTGGCATACCTGGGTATTTTTGTTCTGGTTTTCCTATGAGGAGTTTCCAAATTCTAGCAACTGGCACTTTTATACAGTGAAATAAATAATTTATTTTTCGTCTTGGGATATGTATCAAATATTAAATGACTTTCAATGTGGATGTATGCAATTAACATCCGGATTTTTTATTTTATATATATATATATATATATATATATATATATATATATATATAAACCATATATGTATGTATGTATGTATGTCTGTCTTTTTCTCCTTTATGTGCTGCCATAGCGTTCATCCGATTATGATGGGGCTTTTTCAAAATGTTATGGAGTTTCCCGGGAAGGTTTTAGGCTATAAGAGAGTTGTAATACTCAACTCCTTCACCCCTAAAAATCAGCCTTCGTAGTGAAAAACGTGTTTTTCGGAAGTTTTTGGACGCTTAATTGACTTACGCTGCTTAAAACCATAACATGTAGCCTACACCAAATTAATGTACACAGAAGTGAATATTAAAACAAACAAAAAAATCTACAAGAAAGTCCGCGACAGCACATGTCTTTCTTTTACGGATAATTCTCAATAACCATTTTTGTCTTTCAGCTCATTTATGCCAAGAAGAACGGGATAAGTATATTCCCGGACAACGCCGCACAGTGTGCTATTTTAACAATCTAGGGCGATTTAATTCAAAATTCCAAGGTTAATTAATAAAAGTGATATTTTGTAATTTGTATGCAAACAAATCTGTTGGCATATATGTGTAATTATTTTGTTCCTAAGCATGCGCAGGGACTCATAGATGAGGTCTAGACACAACAGCAACAGTCACGCGCATATGCGTAATCTGTCTTATTGAGTACAGCTCGAGACCAAGCTCTGTGTGTTTGCGAGGAGAAGTGTGGGGAGTGGGAGGTGGTACACTTCTATGCTTCTCATAGTACTAACAGCTGAGACAGCAGATTCCTTTCAGACACACGGAGCTGGGTACAGAGCAGTAGGTTGATCAGTCGAGCTGCTTTGTGTAAAGAATAAAGTCGGTTTTCGTGTTATTGTGATGTTTATGTTTAGTTCAGGGTTCTGTAAGTTATGTAAGATAGATTTCATCTGTTTATATTTACAAGAATGTTAATATAAAATAAGACTTTTAACTCTGTTCAAATTTAAGTTTATTATCCAGATATTTTAGACTAGAACTTTCTTATATGGACGTATATGGCCTTCTTAATTGCATTATTTTCATTTATTGACATCCCTTCTGTTGAAAATAGAAGAGAAAAATTGCGTTCATCTGGGTTTCTTTAGCTTATTCTTCTTTGTAATATAATGTACGGTTAAAAACTATAAAATAGTTACCTTGTAGGTCCGTCTCCTCAACTTAACTTGTTTAAAACTCTGTAGGCCTTTCGGGACTAGTCCCATCATCAGCAGAATGCATTAGGTCCGTACTTGTTGACCATTGTTGAAGCACTGACTTGGTTGTGAGAATTTTGTACAGAGGATTGTGTTGACTGGGTGTGTATTCATTAAGAATCAGGTTGTTGTCGATTTCTCTAAGGATTGCGATTTCCTCCAGTATATTTATCCTCGTTGGAATGTTTTCTCTATGTACTATTGTGAGGGTGTTATCGATGTTATGCATATGGTGTCCAGCCTGAATTACGTGTTTTGCGTAACTTGATTTTCCTCCATTATAAATGAAATCTCTGAAATATTCCTTGAATCTAATGTTGCCTACAGGCTGGACACCATATGCATAACGTCGATAACACCCTCACAATAGTACATAGAGAAAACATTCCAACGAGGATAAATATACTGGAGAAAATTGCAATCCTAAGAGAAATCGACAACAACCTGATTCTTAATGAATACACACCCAGTTCACACAATCCTCTGTACAAAATTCTCACAACCAAGTTAGAGCTTCAACAAGGGTCAACAAGTACGGACATAATGCATTCTGCTAATGATGGGACTAGTCCCGAAAGGCCTACAGAGTTTTAAAAGAACTTAAGTTGAGGAGACGGACCTACAAGGTAACTATTTTATAGTTTTTAACCGTACATTACATTACTGTGAACTAATGCCTCAATGGAAACTTACCATGAATTTTACTAGTATCGATTATTCTTCTTTGTTTCACAATGGTTCCCCTTACTTCCCGGGACGCAATTTTCGAAGTTTGGTCCGGAAATAATAAAAGTGAACGTTGTGATGCAATGTATGAATATGTGTTTAAACAAATTAAGCATGCGACGGTCTCCGATGTCGTTATCATCATCATCATCTGCCTTTCAAGTATTAGGTCCAGTGGCCCGTTACGGTCTCCCCCATCTCCGAAAAGGTCGACCCACAAATCTTCTGCCTCGAGGAATGTAGTGAAGAATTTGTTTTGGTATTCTGTGACGATCCATGCGCTGAATATGGGCTAGCCAATTCGTTATTAAGAATATAAAGACCTACATGAGAAGTGTGTGTCAGCAAATTGAAGTAAGATGGAACAAATGTTATCGGCATCGTGGCAGATTCCTAGAAAATTAATCAGACTGACTACATGAAGATATTAATTTTCCTATGACCGATTGTAAATCTCTGCCTTCTACTTCTAGTTATGGTAGGTCATCAAAATCATTCGAAGAATATTGTGAAAAGACGAAAAGGCGGAAGCTTAGAGAATTCGTTCGGTCAACAAGCCTAGAAGAAATATCTACTGATGTTGAAATTAAGTTGCGTGATAAGGGAAAGAAAAAGATTCTGCTGCAATTGTCAAAGAATCACCTTCACCAGAATGAGAAAGAATCGATGGCTGTTCTTAGATAAACCGAAGAGTTTATCAGCTGATCGAGTCCGAGCGATGGTGATAGATGCCAGTTTTTCAATTCATCAATATATATATATATATATATATATATATATATATACTAAAGTTGAGAACAGGAATAAGAACATTCAGAACAGATTCAAGAATGAAACAGGCCTACTGGTGGATATGCCAAAACAACAAGTAGGAAATACGAATAATGGAAACACTGCTCGTCGATTTTTCAGAAACGCCGAAAAGATTGCCCAAATAACAGATGTCAATTTTGAGTCAATTCGCCGTTTTGATGTCATATTAGAGACACTAAGTTGTGGTTTTTCCATAAATGCTGATGCTTTTGAAAAGTATACTGATGAAACTAGAAGTCTGTATTTGAAAGAATACAGTTGATTTTATATGCCAAGCAGTGAGCACAAAATTTAATGCCACGGCAAGCTTGTTATTGCCTCTTGTATTGTTTCGATTGGTCAACTTTCGGAAGAAGAACAAGAAGCTAGAAACAAAGATAGTAGAAGACATCGGGAACATTTCACAAGAAAAACTTAGATTGTCGATACAAACACCGATATTTCCACAGACTTTTGATATCTTCTGATCATTTCTTGGCCAACTTGAGGCACAATCCTAAAATAAAACACGGTATAATTACACAGGAAGTTCTCTCATTGCTCTCAGCACCTACTTTAGATATAGAGGCAACATATTCCGATAAAAGTGACTCAGATTATGCAGATTAATATTTTTGTAAAACATTACTATCTGTCTTTTTTCTTTATATGTGATAAATAATGAGAATAAAACATTCATAACATTTTTTTTTGTAAGAAATGGAAAAGCAATTTTATTTGTTTGTTTTAATTTATAGAATGACAATATAGAAATCATAATATACTTTCTAATAAATAGAATACCCATTTGTAAAATCCATCCATCCATAGTAATTCTGCCCGAGGGTAGGTCTTTCACTGCAATCATAGCATTTTCATGCTATGCTTTGCAACTTTACTAGGGAATTGTAGGTGTGGTAGCTTTCCCGTTGCTTTCCACACCGGTGACGGATGATGATGATGATAAGGATGATGATGATGACCATATGATTTCGGGGACCGTTTGGGCCTTAAAGTTTCCCCGACATTTGTCTTACAGGTGAGGAAAAACCTCACCCAGGAAAACTCTCCCGACCGGCCCGCTGCGTGACAAGGAGCACGCTACCTCGAGACCACAGCGGTGGACATTTGTAAAATAATGAAATTAAAAAATACTTAATAAATGTATATGTCCTTAGAAATATAGAATCATTTGTATTTTTTATAATTGTAAAATTATTAAAAAATATGGATTTTGTAAAAAAAACAGAATAATATTTAAGAATTTTTAATTTGAAAAATGATGATAAATAATTCATAACAATTATATGTTTTGTGCATGAAATAAAATATCATTTGTTCCCTATAATATGTGAAATGTTTATATTAAAAATATATAACACGGAAAAAAAATAATAGGCACATGTGATTTTTTCTTTGTAAAGTAGCGATAAATTAAAAATATTTGTTTTTGTAAGAAATGCAATATATTTTTATAATATGTAAATCAATGATACATTATTCAAAATAATACATTTAATGTTTTGGTAAGAAATAGAAAATCATTTGTGTTCATTAATTTTGTAAAATATTGAGAATAAAATAATACATAACAAAAATATTTTGTATGGAAAATATTAGTAGGAATAATTGAAATTTGCCAAGAGTGTTATCCAAATAATGTTACAAGTGGCATAGAAACAGTAAAGACTGAAAAATAGTAAAATTATCGAGCCAAGAATTAAATCCCCCTAGAATCGTCAAATATCACACTGTGCGCCGGGTAATCAGCACGGGACATCTAAAAATAATTACCATATAAATTTATATTTCTTTAACTTATTCAACTAAACACAATTAATTTATTTAGGCATAGCAGCGCACGCCGGGTATTAGCTAGTTAGTCATAAAAATAAAAATTTATAGTCTGTTAACTTTCTATGATCTAAGGAGTGCAGAAAAGTCGTTGTTATGACTACACTGACCTGTATCCGAAAATCTGAAGCCATGATAATTATAGCAGCAGTTCTTTACTATCTCCATTTCAATGTATTCATTTCCTCATTTCTAATATCTTCCTTTTATGTCATCTGAAAAATATATTAATGAAAAGTGTTAATGTATTAATTTAATAAGAATGACACTAATAAAGATAAAATTATATGGGTATTTTGAGATATCAACAATATTCAATTAACATTGATAATATTGCATAACACATAATTGATGGGTAGTTGATTTGATTGCCAATTAGAAAAAAACATAAGAACTTATATTATCTTAAACCTTATTTATTATATTCGTCTTAATGACCTTCAAGATTGGTTATGTACTAACTTGTCTTTTCCATGCAAGTCTTAAGTCCTTTTTGCATTGAGGTTGATACATTTATCAAATGTAATTTTCATTTAACACTGTTACACTAATATGTGTCTTATTTAAATTCCAAACATGACTTCAAACTTACATTGCAAGTGTTACAAATCTAAAGCTATAGAATACAAGTATGAACCTGGAGGCTAGAAATACGTTTTCTAATCAGGTGGAGGGTCGAAGATTGAAAATAAATGTATTCTTAATTATAATTAACAATTACCCTTAATTACTACTTGTGGCACTATTGTTAAGGATTCATCCGTTGGATGGGGACGTTAACCCTTAAATTGGAAATGTATCGTGTAATATACATTGATTTAATTAATTTATTATTGTATATAAAACAATAGAAAAACAAATGAGTAGAAATTGCTTAAATGTGTGTCAAGTTACACAATAATGTAGAAGAATAACCTACAGTTTCTATGATTTTGTTTTCATTGCGGTCCGAAACATTTAAATAACTGACACGAGAAATCATCGTGTCGCCAATTTGAGGGTTCAGCATGATGGCGACCTTGTTACTTTTCAACAGGAGTAACCTACTTGTCGGCACCCGGTTTCAACTTCTCCCTTCTTTTCATTTTCGAATTCAGATGGAGATTGTTCTCATGAAAATATATTTTTTACAGATGTTCACCGACCATACCCAGTAGACACCGAAAATGACCATGACCAATATAATAATAATAATAATAATAATAATAATAATAATAGCTTCATTTTACCTGGCAGAGTTAAGGCCTTAAGGCCTTGTCTATCACTCAACCAGGTTTAAAAAATACTAAAAAATAGTCTTACATCTAAATTACAATATAATATATATATATATATATATATATATATATATATATATATATATATATATATATATATATATATACGGTTACATGTTATGAATACAATACAATTAATATTTATAATGTATTTTGATTTACTCTAAATTTAACGAATTAAATATATAATATGTACAAGATATATAAAAAAGAGGAAAAGATTATTAATGACATAGTATAAAATTAAATAAACACAGAAAAATTAATTATTAGACAACAGGTAACTGTATAAGCGTGACTTAAAGGTGCCAAGTGTGCGGAAACCCCTGATATCTTGAGGAAGGAGATTCCAAGAGCGGGCAGAGGCTACTGTGAAGGAAGTAGAATAGGAGGAAGTGCTATGAAGAGGAATTGTTAGCAGACTGCTATCTTGTGACCTAGTGTCAATATTGTGGTAAGAGGATAACTTCTCAAATCTGGAATGTAGGAATTCAGAAGCTTGAAAAGTAGTGAAAGAGAGTGCAATTTATGTCTGTCAGTAAGACGGAGCCAAGAGAGGTTATTAAAGTGTTCGGAAATATGGTCATAACGGCGGATATTGAAAATGAATCGAACGCAAGCATTATGAACATGCTGCAGTCTCTGCGACAAGTCATAGTTTAGATCATTATATATATATAATGTCACAATAATCGAAGTGTGGTAACACAAGATTCTGCACAAGGATTTGTTTTAACGAAACTGGGAGAAAATTCTTTAAACGTCCAAGATAATGTAAGATGGAGAAAGTCTTTTTACATATGTGTTTCACTTGTGTTTGCCAGGTTAAATTTGCGTCTAGATGTAGTCCAAGGTCTATTACTGAAGAAGAATAAGGGATAATTATTATGTGTGTGTGTGCGTGCGTGCCTGTGCGTGACCGTTAACGCTTTAGCGGCCGCAATTTTTGTTTTATCGAAACCAAACTTGGAAATTAGCAATTAATTTAAAAAAACGCAAGGACCAATTTGTTAATCAGTAAAATCGGACCATTAGGTGTAAGGGTTCATCTGAAATGAAAATTTAAAAGGATTGATTAGTTAATGGCGGAAAGTGACTAGACGTGTTGTATGTCGCTCGTGACCAACATATTATTTTGAAGGTGTGAACACATTCTAAGTCGCTTAAAACATCATAACTGATAGTTTGTGTTATATAAAACAACTTGGCTAAGTATAAACTTATAAGATGGGCCCCAAGAAGAATAACTCAATGGAAATACAAGAGGTGGTGAAGCGCGTCTTGCAAGAGTCGCTACAAGATGCTACCATGCTGTCAAGAGTTGCCAACGTAATAAAGGAGACTGTTGCTTCGGCGGTTATAGAATTAAAAGTGGCATTAGAGCAAAGTCACGCCTTAATCAGTGAACTCCAGAAGTCTATTCAGGACCGCGATAACAAGATAGTGACTTTGGAATCTAAGATTGATAGCTTAGAACAATACCAAAGGCGTCAGTGTGTGCGTATTTTTGGCATTGCGGAGGAAGAAAACGAAGACACAGATGCCATCGCCTTGCAGGTAGCAGAGAGAGTTGGTGTTTGTCTCCAGGTCAGTGACATTGATCGTAGTCATCGTGTAGGTAGAAAAACAGATGGTGGACGACCCAGGGCTGTCATTGTTAAATTTGTGTCCTACCGTAAGCGAAGTGAGATGTTTCGCAATAAAAATAATTTGAAAGGCAGTGGAATTACGATTCGTGAGGACCTTACTAGTGCTAGGCATTAGTTACTTCGCGAAGCTATCAATATTCATGGCGTAACCAATGTCTGGACCCAAGATGGCTCTGTCATTGTTAATGTAGGAGACAGAAAAAAGCGAATAAATCATCTATCAGATCTCAGGTCAGAGTGATAATTATCAACTCAGAAACTTTTGTAACTCGTTATTTTTTGTAATTTATTGCTATTAGTATTTAATGATTTACTGTGTTCATTTTTTTTTTTCATTTTTTCGTGTATAATCTATTTTTTATTATTTTTAATTAATTTACACTAAGATAACTAATTTTAATTCAATTTTGTACTTCATATACTAAACACCAATTGATATATAATATTTACGGTTTCTTGTTTTAGTTAGTAACATTTCAACCACAGATTTAAGTAATGCACCTGCAGCCCCTTTTCGGTCTTTGGCAGTACCATTGTCCCCATCTCAACACACCCCTTCCACCTCAGACCTTTTAAAATCACATGTCTCTTTGAACAGCAATACCCTCAAAATAACACACTGTAATGCACAGTCACTCCTGTCCCACTTCTCAGAATTCCAAACTATATTTTCAACACTAAATCTGCATGCCATTTTAATTTCTGAAACATGGCTGAAAAATACCCTTCCTTCTTCTCTTGTAAACATGTAAAATTACACCTTGATAAGGAATGACAGAATGGGGAAAACTGGAGGAGGAAGGGCGATGTATATACGTTCCGAACTACAACCGAAAATTGTATCCCATTCGCCTAGTGAATACTCGTCTCGACCCGAATACCTATTTATAGAAATTAGAGCAAAAATGCAGAAATTTTTATTAGGAGTAGTTTATACGCCCCCAAATGTCGGTCACCTGCATGCCATTGAAACATTCTCCAAAATCTGATACCATCTTATGAACATGTAATGGTACTAGGAGACTTCAACACTAACCTATTAGCCACAAATTCTTACAACACTATACAACTACAGACAATGTTCCAGTCTTGCAATATTACAATACTGCCTTCAGAACCAACCCATCATACTAGCTATTCTGACACACTACTAGACTTAATTATAACAAATAATCCTCAAAAAGTTATAACTAGTGGACAGATAGAAGCTCCAGGCATCTCTGCACATGACTTAATATACATTGAATATTCACTCCTTTGCTCTAAACGTAGACCTAGACTTGTAACATACAGAGACTTGAAACATATAAATTAATTAATTGATGACGCTGCAAAACTACCTTGGAACAACATATGGACACTTAGGACTGTAGACGAGAAAGTTGAAAATTTTAATGACATGATTTTACAATTGTACGACAAACACGCACCTATCAAGACTAGACGTATAAACAGACCACCTGCACCCTGGATGTCTGATAATATCCGCTTGCTTATGACTGAGAGAGACGCTGCATACAGGAAATACAGGAGGAATAAAGAACCGACAGACTCTCAGACATACAAACATCTGAGGAATAAAGTCAACCAGACTGTCAGGAATGCAAAACTAAGATATGCCCATACTATTATTACACAATCTATGTCCAACTCATCTGACATGTGGAAAAATTTAAAATCAATAGGCCTCTGTCAAAATAAACTACAGGTAGAAACAGCAGACCTACCACTAGATGAGTTGAATGACCATTTTACCCACCTCCCTACTGACAACAACTCACAACACAAACAACAGACAATAGATGAACTAGTGTCATATTCCCAACCTACCCGAGACAAATTCTTTTTTTCCTATATCTCACCTGATGACGCCAAAAGAGCAGTATTACGTATTAAATCTAAAGCACAAGGAATAGACAATATAACAATAACTCTCCTACAAAAAATAATTGACATCATTCTCCCAACAATAACCCACATTTTTAATGCCTCTATAATGACCGGGACCTATCCCAGACTCTGGAAAATGGCTCTAGTTCGTCCTACACCGAAATCAAACACTCCCACAACACTCGATGATTATAGACCAATTAGTATTCTTCCCTGTTTATCGAAAGCACTGGAACACATAATACACTCACAGTTAACAGACTACCTCATCACACACGACTTACTTGATGAGCATCAGTCTGGTTTTAGAACAGGACTTCATACAAGTACTGCACTACTTGACATTGTAGAGGACATAAGAGACTCAATGGACAAAAGCAAACTCACCGCAATAGTCCTACTCGACTACAGCAAAGCCTTTGACACAGTAGATATAGACTTAATGCTAGCGAGACTAAAGACACTACATCTGTCGGAAAACTGCCTTGATTGGTTTAGATCTTACCTCACTAATCGTCAGCAATCAGTTTCTGTTAATAATCGCATTTCTTCCTGGCGCTTGGTGAGGAAAGGGGTACCTCAAGGCGGCGTCCTCGCTCCTCTTCTCTTCTCGATTTATATTAATGTCGTGACCAAGAAACTACAAAACTGCAAGCATCATCTTTACGCCGACGACTTACAGATTTGCACACACTTTAGGCCTGACGAAATTAATGCATATATTGACAAAGTAAACACTGACCTCAGGTATATATCTTTATGGTCCAGACAATATGAGCTCAAACTAAATGTAAACAAAACGCAAGCAATAATTATCGGACATCCAAGACTATTACACTCCATAAACAATGGCAATATGCCGGCTGTCATATTAGATAATGAACAAATTCCTTATACCGACGTCGTTAAAAACTTGGGACTTTACTTAGATTCTAATTTAAATTGGCATGTGCAAGTAAAACAAACATCTAAAAGGATCTTCTCCATAATGCATTCCCTAAAGCGACTTAAACATTTTCTTCCTACAGCTCTTAAAAGAATTTTAATCCAAACCTTAGTGATGCCGCATTTTGACTACTGTGACGTTCTACTAACTGACATAAGTGACGGATTGTCGGACAAACTGCAGCGTGTCCATAATATGTGTATCAGATTCATATTTAATGTTCGAAAATACGATCACATTTCTCCATTATTCCACGAATTGTCATGGCTACATCTAAAAGAGAGAAGAAAATCGCACTGTCTAATTCTCTTATTTAAGATCCTACATACCTCGATTCCCAATTATTTATCATCCCGTTTCCAGTATCTATCCTCAAACCATAACTTAAACACAAGATCACAACATAGTCTCTTGCTTAATATACCGCAACATAGGACATCACATCACTCCATGTCATATACCATCTTCACTTCTCGCAACTGGAATTCCCTACCACAAGAAATAAGGGGCTGCCGGACATTGGCATATTTTAAAAGAAATCTAAATTTATATTTGCTCTAACCTCGACTTCATTATTACCCAGTGTAAGGTATATATATTAATTGGTGTTTCTCGTATAATTTATCATATTTATATTATTATTATTATTATCTTATCTTATTATTATCGTATCATTATTGTTATTACCCTATAAAATGTTTTTTGTACATGAAATTTACATTGCTACATTTATTGTATCTTTAACTGTTATAATTAGTATAGTGTATATCTATATTTGTCAAATATTTATTTATGCTGGTTGAGTGGAAGAGAAGGCCTTATGGCCTTAACTCTGCCAGAATAAATAAAGTGTTATTATTATTATTATTATTATTATTACTATTATTATTATTATTATTAAAAATAGTTCTAGAAGCAGTCGCATTTTCTTTTCACAACGAAACTCAGTATATGCTATTAGTACAATAACTCGAGGAAGATATCCACAAAAATCAGCGAAATCCGATCACTAAAAGTGGGGTTTACTTGAAAACCGAAATTAAAAATTAACTCTAGTACCCACCATGTTTGGTTTTTCCCAATGTATACAGTACAATTTAATTAACCCTCAAATTGGCAATATATCCATTTATTTATTATGTTAATAAAGTAATTAAAAAAATGAATGTTGTATCTATTATTTAAATCGGTGTCACATTATGAAATGTGGAAATAGGTAATAAGTAATAACTTACTGTTATGCATGATTTCTTTCCAATAGAGTTCGACGTTTTTAAATAAGCTGGAATCTGAAATTTCGTTTCTCCAATTTAACAAAAGAAATTCCGAAAGCGTATATATTACGTGAGCTAGTACAATTAATCAGCTATTAAATGTCCATACAGAAAAGGATATTGAAGAGGTTAATTTACAGACGGCAGAAAAGTTAGTCGCAGAACCAGGTTTAAATGGCGATAGAAAAATTGAAGATGTATAAAGCATGAGTTCAGGTGAGATCGCAGCAGAACTCATAAAATCAGGGGGACAAAAATTGATGGTTGCATAGTAAGATTTGGGAAAAACAACCTCTTCCAGATGAATGGAAAGAATCGATTATCGTACCAATTTGTAAGAAAAGAGATAAAACTGATTGCAACAACTAAAGGGGCATCTCATTAATTTCAACTTCTTACAAAATTCTAACAAATATATTGGTAAGCAGACTTACTCCCTATATTGATGATATTGTAGGAGATCATCAATGTGGATTTAGAAGAAACAGGTCTACAACAGATCACATTTTTATTATAAGACAGATTTTAGAAAATAAATGGGAATATAATGGTACTGTACATCAACTATATGTAGACTTCAAAAAAACATACAATTCGGTTAAGAGGGAGTATCCTGCTTGAGTTCGGAATTTCTAAAAAAGTTAGTTAGACTTATACGAATGTGTCTACATGGTCCAAGAAGTAGGGTGCGTCTAGGCGAACAGTTTTCGGATACTTCTGAAATTCACAATGTGTTGAAGCAAGGAGATGCACTATCTCCTCTACTATATAATTTTGTACTAGAGCATGCCATCAAATCTTTGAGGATGAAGAAGGTCTACAACTCAATGGTATTAACCCATTCGCCTCAAAAGACGAGGTAGACTCGCCAGTAGTTAAATGGTCTTCAACTCAGAAGACGAGTTACACTCGCAGAACTCTGTTGTTATATATTTTGCAATATTTTGCACATCCCTTGGCAGGGTAATCTTTTGTTAACATTTATGAATAGTAGAGGAATGTGTTTTGGCCTTCACCCTTATTGTGTTCTCAAATACCGTTATCTTTTGTTTGTTTTGAATGTCTGAAAATAGACAATATAATTTACAGCAACTTAAATCTGGTGTCTGGTGAAATGCATCGAGCATTTAAACCTGAAGCGAATGGGTTAATAAGCTGTTAGTTTATGCTGATGATGTAATATTATTGGGCGATTGCGAGGAGATACTATTAGTCAACACGCACACACTATTGAGTGAAGCTGGATTTTAGTCGGGGGATAGTTTTGATTGTATCCAAGGATATGGATTCATGGATATTGTTGCTCCGGACTAGTTGGGTTCAGGTTTCGGTAGAACAATGGACTTATTCTAGGGAATCCGTGAGAAAGGACATTCACTGGGGATATATATAGTAGAGTTCCTGTGATCAATTCCACTGGATGATGCAGTTTTATTGTCGCTAAGGCTTACAGTTGTCGTATTAGACGACAATTTAACACGAAGGCTGTTGGTGACTGGACACTTGTTATACACGGCACGTGTTTAAATAATTATTTATAACACTGAAAAAGTGCGCTCTGCGTGATAGCGCCGAAACTTATACAAAATGCGCTTGCGGCTGGCGCACAAGCTCGTAGTTATCACTTGGACAAAGCGATGTGCCGTCTCTACTGGCACATTCGTCACTTCGCAAGTCGCAACTGCAACTGACTCTAATTTTCGCTAAGTAAAAATATTTATTATTTCTGAGTGGGCCGGCATCCTCCCTTCCACCAAACGTCTTAGCGTCTCACAAACATTTTAGATGTTACAACACTTTTGATTTGTAATTTATATCTTGAGGGCGTTGTCGGGGGTGTTAAACTTAGGCGTTTTTGGTCTTGTCCCATCCCTTTAAATTAGTTGCACCCTAACATCAAATTCCCAAGGTTGACCATATTATAGTAATATTTACTAGGGCGGTTTTCGTTTGTCGGCATCTACCTTATGCCGCCAAAGGAGGCACCTTCTGTTAGCGACATGTCCTAGTTAAAATTGGCTTGGGGACAACTCTTTCCACAGTTTACCTAGGAAACCCCGGTTGCATGTTTGCAACTGCCCAGCCTTTTTTATGAAGTTTTTGGATTTAACTATTGTTATAACAATTTAATAATATCACAGTTTGTAAGTCTCTTCAATAAAGGAAACTGCAGACTTTTTCCCCATTGTATAAGGGCTTACGGTTCCATTGTATGATGTTTACCAGTGTCGTTCACCACAATAGCAGAGGTTCAGGTCTATGACCGAGCGCTAATCGCTTGGTACTAGTGTTTTATTTATTGCATATGAAATTATTTTGTGGTAGGTTATATAATTTTAATTTTGTTACCGATGAATTCCTATTTTAATTACAATTCAGTTAAATATAAATATGCCCTACATCTGATAATAATTACATGTTAATAAATTATTCACCCTTATTGAAAGTACTTATTTCTGTGTAACGGAGGCTGAGTGAATGACTGGGTGCACGAGTAACACTAACAAATTGAGACTAGAAGTAAATATCAATGAATCTAAATATATGATCACACATAGAAATACATTATATAATGGGAATGGATAGCTAATGACAAATGAGGGAAATTATGAAGAAGTGGCTGAATTCAAATAACAATAATCACAAATAGGAATATGCACAAAGAAATTAAATATGCTCAATTCTGGAAATGTATGCTATTATGTATTACAGGGACTCTTGTCGTCCCAACTCCTTTCAAGAAAACGTTAAACTGAAAATATATAAAATTGTTATTCTACCAGTTATATGGATGCGAAACGTGAACTCTAATTTTAAGGGAGGGAAGGAGATTACGAGTATTTGTTTTATTGGATCTCCAATAATATGCACCATATTTCACCATCCGGTATGTTAGGGTTTAAGTTAGAATACAATTAATTATTTACAATAATTTAGAGTGTGGTTAATTTCTAGCGTTACATAATAATGTAATACAGTGGAGGAAATTGGTATAAAGGCGCTTGTTAAAAGTGTTAACACAAGTTTATTTACTCTTTCTTTGGCATTTTTCTATATTAACTTAGGAGGTGATTGAGTATAAAACACACACAAATAATGTCAAAATTAATTATCCATTTCCGTCCAAAAAAGTACATGAAAACTGC
Organism: Diploptera punctata; assembly: GCA_030220185.1. Taxonomy (NCBI): domain Eukaryota; kingdom Metazoa; phylum Arthropoda; class Insecta; order Blattodea; family Blaberidae; genus Diploptera; species Diploptera punctata. The sequence continues at coordinate 43,956 of JASPKZ010010284.1, read as the reverse complement.
AAACACTCTCACATATGGGTGGAAATTAGTATAAAGGCACTTTGTGTATTTCACAGATTAAACCAAAAAGACTGAACGCAAAGTTTACAACAAAGTTCTAAAATTTAGTTGAACCTCCATTGTTGTTAATTACTTGGAAGATTCTCTTTGGCATTGACTTGATGAGGGTGTTTATTTCTTCCACTGAGATTGAAGCCCACTCTTCCTGAATAACATTTTTCTGCTCAGTCACTGTCCCAAACTGCCGTCCATTGCGATACACACGCCTTGCCAGGATCCCCCATAAGTTCTCAATCGGATTTAAATCAGGACTTCTGACTGGCCACGTCAAAAGTGGTATTTCTTTCTTCCTGAACCACTCCTATGATTTGGCAGACACGTGAATGGAAGCATTATCTGGCTGAACAATTAGATTTTCGCCAAATTCCTCATAGATTCGTATCAATTAGGACTCCAGAAGCTCCTCAGTGTAGGACTCAGAATTCATCTTGATGCATATCCATGCTATTTTTGATCTTCCTTTAAAGCAGAATCCTGCCCAAATCATAATGCCTCCATCACCTAAGTTTCTACTCATTCTAACTTGCTCTTCAGTACGGAGGTCGTTCCAGTAATACTGAAGGCCATCAGGCCCGTCCAGATTAAACTTCTTCTCATCACTGAACACTACTTTATTCCATTCTGAGGTCCAGGACATGTATTCTTCAGCAAAAGTCATTCTAACTTTCTTATGTGCATCGTTCAGAGGTGTTTTTTTTTTTAATTTTAGGTTCTTGTCTTCTGACAGAATTTGTCTTACTCGTCTGGCTGTTTCTGGCAACTTCAAATCAGCCTGGATTTGAGAAGAAAACATACTCTTACCTGACGTTTAGTGCGCTCAGACAATTTTCTTGTCCGTCCATATTTCCCGTTTTTTTTTTCCATATTGTGTGCCCAGTTTGACAAAATTATCAATGACACATCTTGAAGCCCCAAATTCGTATGTATTTGTCTATTGGAAAGGCCCATCTCCTTGAAGGCACTAACTCTTGATTTCTCTTTATTTGATAGAGGTTTTCCACGTGGCATTGTACGTACTACTGACTTGTAACTGATGAACGATACTCACAGACACGTCGTCTCCATGTAATTGCAGTGTTTTGTTTACATTTATGTATCTGTAAGAGCCAGAAGTTGACCTGCCTTTATACTGATTTCCACCCCTAGGACAGCGTTTTTCTTAGATTTTACGTATTATTTACATATACATATATAAATACAAAATGAGGAGACCTGTATGAAATTATGTCCAAGATAATTATATGTAATCTATGACACACATATGGTATTTGCATAAATATTTCAGGTTGTTTTACTACTAAAAGTTAGTGGCTTTATACCAATTTCCTCCACTGTATGAACAAATAAATATATTAATTAACAAACCCAAGAAAAAACTAACTCAAAGTCTCTTAAAAATATGATGGATAAATTCACACAGCTTTCTATAGCAATATTTCTTATATAAAATATTAGACAAAGGCAGTTGAAATCTATTATGTTAAGATTACGAGTATTTAAGAATAAAGTTGTTAGGAAAATTTTTGGGCCAAAGACAGATAAACAGACAGGAAATGGGGAAGACTACTTAAGAGTGAACTACATGGTCTTTATAGGAAGCCAGATATCATAAGAACAGTTAAGTCTCGTAGACTGCGATGGGCAGGACACGTGCCACGAATGCGGAATGAAAGACGTGCATGGAAGCTTCTTGTAGGAAAACCAGAGGGAAAATGCCCAGTTGGTAGACCAAGAATGAGGTGGAAGAATAACGTTAACCATGATTTGAGGGATGTAGATTATACAGGGAATGATTGGAAAGTTTATAAATTATGGCTATAGTCTTGTATCAAGAGAAGCATTAATGACCATAAGGAGAAGAGACGATACTAATTATTTACATAACATGGTGATGAAAGATTTGTGGTAAATTACAGCAATAATTAATACATAGTTACTTAACAGTGTTTCTATAAACGGAAAAACTGCACTTAAACTAGCGTGGAATATTTTCAAAGTCCAATAGAACAACAGTGCGTATATGTCAGGTTTTATAGAGCCAGCTATAACCCACAATCTAACCACATATCGATTATCATCCTCGATTACTATCCGTCGCTATGAAATTTAAATTACTAATATTTGCAATATTAAGAGAAAATAGCATATTGGAGAAAATAGCATCATAATATTGTCTAACAGTGTCATAATATTGTGATTTGCATATTTAAATAAATACTTCAAAATTGTCTAATAATGTTATAAAAATTGTTTGAAAAAGTTTAAAGCATTAAATAATGTTAGTTAATACAGAAGAAGAGTTTACAACAATATAAATGAAAAATCAAGCGCTAGTAGAAGTGTAGTTGAGCCCTATACCATATGTATATTTTTTACCACAGTCTCAACTTTTAGGCCAGGCAGACCTACAGTATTACGTGTTATGCATATGTGTATCTATTATCAAAGAAGGAAAATAAAATGCACCATCAAAAATGGATTAATAACTTTGTATTTATTTGATGTATTAATATAACGTGGTGATGGTAATTTCTTACCATGTTCTTAAAATATTATCTTCATAGTGTAATTTTGATAATGGTTTTCTGTTAACAATTACAACAATAAATTAATACATAGTTACCTATCAATGATTTTATAAACCATAATAATAAATTATTATTTTGCTACAATCTCGACTTTTATGGTTAGGCCTACAAAATTATTAGGACCTATAGTATTACCTGTTATGTATAAAGGTATACCTATAATCCATAAAGATAACATAATAAAATAAAATAGACCATCTCAAATGGATTACCAATACTGTTTTTAATTTTATATAAAATAGATCACGTATATTATATTAATTTGGTTTGTTGATATCCCATAACGTACGCTTTTCTCCATCACAATACACATGTATAAAATATAAAAGCTGTGGAATGTTACAATTTGACCTTTTATACTCTTTTACTATACTTATCAATATTATCAATAATATAAGCCTATTCAGATAACTAATTTTATAAGGGATAACTGGGCAATTATATATTTTTTACTTTCATTGTTGGACATTTCTATATGTAGGAAATCCTAATTTTGCCATGAATACGTTTTGGTTACACACATATATTTTATGTTTAACCTCAATCAGATTCTATTTCCTCATTTTTGTAATAAGTTTATTTTATTTTAGGCAAACAATCACATTCCCATAACCTATAAAATTGCAGACGATTTTTAAAAGACGCCATATTTCACAATATCATATGGATTATTTCTCTATGCATTTTTAAAATCATTGCCAACATGCGCATTTTTCCATCTCGTCTCCATCTCGCCTGAGATAGAGACGAGATGGTTTCATGAATACCATCTCCGACTCAACTTACGGAAGTAAGAGAGGTGGGGGAGAGGAGAGTTGGTTTCAAGAATACCGGCCTAAAAGGTAGCAGCCCTACCACTGGACTACTTAGCGTCGGGCCAGTAACCTGTCCTAAGGAACTTCAAAACTACTTTCAAATCTCAACATGAAAAAATCCAGAAGGAATTGAAATATGACGACCCATAGCAAAGAAATATGGTTAAAAGAAAACGGCACAATGATATTGTAAGATATGCAACCTGGAATGTCCGAAGCATCCATGAAAAAGAAGAGGAACTAGACAGTATATTTAAAAATAGAAACATTGATATTGCAGTAACTACAGAAACTAAGAAGAAACTTAACGGAACGAAAGAAACACAAAATTATGTTCAAATATATAGCGGTGTCGACAGGAAAACCCATGGACAAGCTGGAGTAATGATTTGGATTAATAAAACCATAAGAAATAAAATTCAACACTACACTTACTGGAATGAAAGAATATTAGAGCTTCGACTGAAAATAAATAGAGGTAATTTGACAGTTCTTGGTGTATATGCACCAGAGGAAGGCCGTGAAGAAGACAATGAAGAATTTTATAAAATATTGCAAGAAATTTATAGCAAAATTAATAGAAATGATTACATTCTCATAATAGGAGATTTAAATGCCAGAGTGGGCAATGCTCAAGTCAACAATAATATTGGAACATTTGGCGAACCAAGCAGCAATAGGAATGGGACAAGATTAACAGATTTTGCTATCTACAATGAACTGAGAATAACGAATACCTTTTACAATCATAGAAACATACATAAGTATACCTGGCATCGTCAGGACTCAAAATCAATCATTGATTATTTCATTGCAAATAATAAGATTTTTAAATGTTTCTTGATGTCAGAGCCTACAGAGGATATGATATTGGTTCAGATCACTACCTAGTAGAAGCAAAAATAAGATTTCCACCAAGATGATTAAAAAAGAAGAAACAACAACAGAGCATAGAACAAAAGTACAAGGTAGAATTATTTTATGATGACAGCATTAAATGGTTATATTCGAGAAGAATTCAGCAATATATGGCTACAACTCCAGAAAGTAATGATGTCGAAGAAGAATGGGAAAACATTAAAATGATAATTCAAAATGCAGCTAATGAAACTTTAGGAAAAGTAAATATACAACAAAGAAGAAATAGAACTCTAAAAATCTGGGACGATCAAATAAACCAATTGATTGAAGAAAAAAATGCAGCTTATAAAAAATATTTGAACACAAAGAAAGTAGAAAATGAAATAGAATTCAAACGCTGTAGAGCTATTGTTAAGAGGGAAATAAGAAAGAGACATAGGAAAACATGGTTAAATTTTGTTACACATTTAGAATCAGATTTGCATAAGCTCCAACCTAATGCCTACAAAATATTAAAAATTTGAATAAAGATATTAAAGAATCTACCAAAATTAATTGCGGAGTAACAAAAGAAGATTTTTCAATTATTATAAAAGTCTTTGGACTGACAATAGCTATGAAGATACAATTTTCCGAAATAATAATGAGACAGATTCCATAATATCATTGGAAGAATTGAACAATAGTTTAAAGAAATTAAACAAATGGGAAGGCAACTGGCACAGATTTCTGAATTCTGAATTGTACAAATATGCAGGCAAACAGTTCATGAAAGACTGTTGTCCTTCTTTAATAATGTATTCAAAAATGCAGATATACCACAAGAATGGAAGACAAGCATTGTTATACCCCTGTTCAAGAAGGAGACAAGAGAAAAATGGACAACTATAGGGGAATCAGTTTGTTAAACACATGCTACAAAATGTATGCAGACATTTTAAATGGAAAATTGAAAAGTTTCAGTGAAAAATTCGTTATGGAATGTCAAAATGGATTTAGGAAATTACGATCTTGTATTGATATCAGCATTTTCTGTTAAACTATTGCTTGAAAAAAGAAGAGAATTCAACTTAGAAACACATTTTGCTTTCATAGATTTTGAAAAAGCATTCAACACAGTCAAGAGATCAAAACTCTTAAATATATTGGAAGACAGAAATATACCAAATTTACTTCGGCAGAACATACAAAATATTTACAAAGACAACACCATAAAGATTAAATTAAAGAACAGATTTTCTGAAGAAGGAATTATAAATCGTGGTGTGAGACAAGGCTGCCCCCTATCCCCAACACTCTTTGCAATTTATATCAATGAAGTAATATGTTGCTGGAACAAAACATATAAATTTGGAATAAGAATATCAGAAAATAGAAAATTAAACACCCTATTGTTTGCAGATGACCAAATAATAATAGCAAATTCCGAAGATAATCTACAGAAAGGTCTGTATGAACTTAACAAAATTACAGAAGAATATGGATTAAAGATATCTACAGAAAAAACAAAAATGATGGCATTTCAAGGTGTAGATCCTGTCAGAAGTAAAATTGTACTGGACAATAAAATTTTGGAGCAGGTGAATAATTTTACATATCTACGATGCAATATCTCATATGAAGAAGAAAAGGATGTAAATGCAAAAATATCTAAATTTTTAAGAATTTTAGGGTTAATAAATTCTATCTTCAAGCCACAGTTAGTCCAAAAGCATTCAAGACTGAAAGTGTATAAAACACTGGCTCTTCCAACTCTTTTGTATGGTAGCGAAGTATGGACGTTGAAACAGAAGGATATACAGAGACTTAGATCTGCTGAAATGAGATATCTTCGGAGGACTGCAGGATACACACTACTAGATCACAAAAAAAATGAAGAAATCTTAGAAGAATTACACATGGAATCTTTAGAAAACAAAATTTCTGATTATAAGTCAAGATGGATGCAACATGTTCATCGAATGGAAGATCACAGAATACCCAAACAAATGTTAAAATGTCAACCTGCAGGAAAAAGAAGACCAGGACGTCCACTCAAAAGACTTCTGGATGGTGTTTCTCTTGAGGCCAACAAATGGCATAAATTCGTGAATGTACTATGATGATGATGATTTACAAGTCCATTGTTATGGTTTGGTTATGTTGTCGGAGACGAGTTGGTGAGTTATGCGCAACTGTCGTCTAGTTATGAAGAAGTATTCATGTTCGCGAGTAATTGGTAACTAACTAGAAGTTGCTTTTTCGTCTATTAGGAAAATTAAGTACACCCCCTCCCCGTTTGTATCATCATGAGATCATTACCTTATCGTAATATAACGACCCTTTTAATTGAAGAATCATCCATTTCCTAAATATGAGGAAGGGGTTGCCAGTATCTGATAGGATATGACGTCACCAAGTCTTGGTTGTATTCGCCCTTATCGCATTAGGTGCAGTTTTACCATAAGCTCGAATCAGGGAATCCCGATCTAAGTCTGTTTTCGCCTTCGTGTCTAATCTCGGGACGGTTCGTTGACCGTACTTGCGTCTCTCCAGTCTTTCGCGCTTAATTTGTTTTTCTCTCTCTGTAAAAACACCTGTGTGCTGGGCTTACGAAGTTTCTCGTAAAGGTACGTACACATATGCGCGCCACGAACACGCGCGGCGCATGGGCGGCGCGCACGCCGTTCGTGTTATGATCGTCGAAATTATTCATTTCAACGAACCTCCTGCTATCCATAGGAAACCCACAAACCTTCAGTAGACATTTTGCAGAGACAAAGGCCTACACTTGGTTATTCCATGTCTCCTTATTCAATTATTTCCTTTTATCAAAATTATTTATTTTGTTCTGGATGGGATACTGAGGAATTTTTACCTGTATACCATAATACATTGTCAAATAATTTCAAAACTACAATCACTTCAGAAATGTTTTTAACCAATTATTGAAATTTTATTTTTAAAAAATTGAAAAATATGAAGGAATATTAAATTTTTACTAAAATATGAACATTTCGCCAAAATATTATGAAATATGGAAAAAATATGTTGGTCTTATTTGATTCTATAGATTATAAAATGTAAAGATACTCTATGGAGCAACAAAATTTTTTATAGAACGCAAAAATAGTATTATAATATATTAATTTTAATATCAACATAAGTAGGCCTACAATTTATAAATGTAATACATTACAAAATTATGTATAGTACCAGTATTATTTTATTCTTTGGCATATTTCTCATTTGAGTGAATTTTTTAAGTAGATTGCTGTCGTTGTTTAAAAGGTCATGAATTTTTTCACAAGAATTTGTTAAATTATATTTCACACATAAAATAACTTTCAAAGTCTTAACACTCAATTGCGATTTTTTTATGTCCACACTTTATTTACCAAACAATGGTGGTCGAATCAACAATGTAAACTTTGATAAGCAGTTCTCAACAATGATTTGTTATTATTAAAGTTTAACATTATAAAATTAACAAAAATAATATAAAACTCATATCCTGGCGAAATAGCTACATGGGCGCCAAAAACCGTATATTCCCTTTCCGTTCTCCCGCCGTTCCCTAGCTTGTCGTGCATTCTTTCCCAAAAATCGGGACTTTTTTTAAAATGCCGCGGGACGCGGGACAAATTGTTAAAAATCGGGACTGTCCCGCCAAAATCGGAACGTCTGGTCATCTTACACAATACGCTTATTACTGGTATGTGTTTATATATTCTATTGTTTTGTGATACTTCATACATAACATTATGAAATGAACGTGTTTAGTACACACGAAAAAAAAATCACATAACATTGAAAAAAAAAACAGGCATGCTGTAACAATATTGTGAAATCATTTTTTTTTTTATTCCTTAGATTAAAAAATATCGATAGACATCAACGTGCAAATTGACCTGACGATCTTCACTATTTATTGTAGCGCTAAACCAACAATACTAAGTTATGTGTCAACAATATAACAATATTTTACTTTTCTCTCGCCGGTAGGAAGAAAGTAAAGTAATTATCTTCTTCCTGCATGTATCCGGAGATATATCCATTTTATCTCCTATTTCCCTCCAGGCATCTCCTTTCAATGATTTTTTAAAATGATCCTTATGTTGAGGATCCCACAATAATTGTTTGTTTCTATAAAGATAAATAAGTTTTAACATTATAATTACAAAGAAATAAACGTTATCTCAATCAAAACATAAATTTATTGTGTCGACGTTTCAATCTCCTTATGTGAGATCATTTTCAAGACATGGTTGTTTATAAATTTACATGTCTTGAAAATGATCTCACATAAGGAGATTGAAACGTCGACACAATAAATTTATGTTTTGACTGAGATAACGTTTATTTCTTTGTAATTATAATATTAATTACTCTCAGTGAAAAATAATTTTAAAAAAGTATAACAAGTTTTAACATGTTTCCCTCTGACCACTCCATACTCAAAATAATAATAAGGTGCGCGCCGAAAACAACAAACCTCTCAAGTACCCGTCCAAATCGAAACAGCGAACCATCAAAGTGTTCGTGGAAAAAACCGACAATGAGTGGATCGTGGTGCGCTGCATGTGCGCGGAGCGCGCGCCGTGCGTGCGCACCTTAAAACCCCGTACAAATCTGACGAACATGTTGCGCGCGCGCGCCGCGCGGCGCGCAAGTGTGTACGTACCTGAAGTCCGCTCGTCAAGCTGTCACTTGACAATGGGAAAGATGTCTACCTACTTAAATGTCTTTCGTTTTTAATAACTGATTATTTGTTACTTGACTTTCAATTTCTCTGTATCACTTCATTCCTACTTGATAATAACAAAATCAAATTGCGTTTGATTTCCCGAGTGTAATGAGTATATGTCCGATATTTACTTCATCTAACAATGTGTTAACCTATTTGTGATTTTAATTCCCGTCTTAGTTCATTAACTATTTGATTATTCATTTAAGAAGACGCTGAGTGACACGATTCGCTACACATACTAATTTCGAGTTAAAACAGACTTGCGTAAGATTTTACTCCGCCGACTCCGTTTATTGGGGAACCGAAGTACTACTTTTAATCGCCATATGACTGAATTGTATACGATAGAAACATTGTTCTAAGGCAACATCGTATTAGGGAAATGAGATTGAATACAACATAAAATGGTATCAATAATTATGAACTTCCTTACTTACTTTTACTTTTGAGGGCCTCTCCACTTTTCAGCGGTTACCCTGTATTCCCATTCGCCATTCTTGCCCATCACGCCATTCATCCTCCTCCAGACCTCGGTCGTTCATCAATCTATGGATCTCTCCTCTCCAAGTTGTTCTTGGCCTGCCCCGTTTCCTTCTACCAGAAGGTGACCATTCCAAAAGAGTTTTGGGTCACCTATCATCCTCCATTCTCCTGACATGGCCATACCACTGAAGGGCTCGTCTTTCGATCCTTTCCACCACTGTCTCCTCCATATCCATCATCTGCCTCACTTCTTCATTACTTCTTCTTTCCAACCTGGACACCCTGGCACTGCGTCTTATTACATCCATCTCCACTGCCAAGATCTTAGTTTTTTGTCCCTCTACCACAGTCCATCCCTCAGCACCATAAGTCATTATGCTTTCCACAACAGACTTCAAAATCCTCTTCTTCGTGTGGTTTGATATGGTCCTACTCCACAGTACTCCATTCAACATTTTTATGGCTCTTCGTGCTTGTACTAACCTGATATCTACTTCAGCTTTACAACTCCCTGATTCATCAATAAGTGATCCCAAATATTTAAATTTTTTAACAACTCTAATAATTCCTTGGGATAGGGATATATCTCGTCCACTTCCTCCTACTACAAGATATTCAGTTTTTTCCATGTTTACTCTTAATCCTCCTATTTCAAAAGCATTTAGAAGTTTTCTCATCATGTATTTCACATCCTCACGACTCTGAGCTATCAACACTTGATCGTTTGCAACTAATAAGCAATGTATTGTGCAACCTTCGACTGGTACTCCCATGCCTCCACAATATCGATTCCACTGCTCCAATATATGCTGGATGTATATTTTGAACAGAGTAGGGGACATACTACAGCCCTGTCGCAGGCCTTTAGTAGTTCTGAATGGAGAGGGTATCATCTTACCCACTTTAACCGAAGCCTGACACTGCTGGTACAACCGTCGGACAAGTGAAATCGTTGGTAAATCGATACTAACATCAACCATTGCATCCCAAAGTTGGTTCATTGGCACTGAGTCATAGGCCTTTTCTAAATCAACAAATATCAAATGAATTTCCTGGCCCTTAGCATGTGATTTTTTCTGTTATCTGTCTCAGACTAAAAATATGATCCATGCATGATTTCCCTCTGGTAAATCCTGCTTGGTCTTCCAACATTCTTCCTTCGATAGTGTGTTCAAGTCTGTTTGTGATGATACTGCTAAAAATTCTACTCATGGATGACATCACACTGATTCCTCTGTAATTTCCAGGGTCTTTACGATTTCCCTTTTTATGAATATATGTTATATATGACATACACCAATCCTTTGGTATTTCATCACCCTCCAAAATCTGATTAAACATTTTACAGATAAGTCTTTTTTAATAAGGGCGGTCCATATTTCCATAATTCTCTCATTATTCCACTAGGTCCACTGGCTTTACCATTCTTTGCTTTTTTCAGTGCCTGATTTATTTCTTCCTCTAAAATAGGTTCCATACGTGATGATATATTGTCCATATACTCCAAATTTTCACATTTTTGTCCCTTCCTTTTCTCAACAAGCAGATTTTTAAAGTGCTTCTCCCATTGTTCCATATTCACAAGATTCAAGGCTGGTGATGGATTATTAACTGCCCTCATCCTCCTTATAACTCTCCATGCCTCTGCAGATCTTCTGTATCCTAATGAATGATCGATTTCAGCACATACTTTTTCCCACGATTCTTCTTTACATTTTATTATAACCTTCTTTACCTTTCTCTTGCATTCTCTATACTTCTGTAGGTCTTCTTTACTCTTAGAGCTCAACCACTTATAGTACAATTTCTTTTTTTCATTAATAATTTCCAGTGCTTCCTCCACTTTTCCCCTCCCTTCCCAAAACTTTCTCAGCTACTCCATGAACACAATGTTTTAAAAAAACATACAGGCCTTCAGCATTCAAATCCTCCTCTACTACTTTCAGTCTATTGTTCAGCCTTTCCTGATATAGATAGCGTACACTATCTTCCTGTAATAGATGCACCAAATATCTGGGGTCATCTATAATAGTCATTTCTTTATTTTTCTGAGTTTTAGTTGTTTTTAATTTAGTTTTCATTGCGAACGCAATTTTTGATATAACAATATGATGATCCGATCCACATTCTATCTTCCTCCGTACTCTAACATCTTGTACTTTAATCAATCGTTGCTGTCTTACTATTACGTAGTCTATAATAGATTTCAAATTCCTGGAGTGGTTTACCCAGGTATATTTATGTATATCCTTGTTTAAACTTTGTATTCATGATAACACATTCCTATTCCTTACAGAATTCAATCAACCTCCTACCATTATCATTTTCTGTATCTTCTCCCCAGGCTCCAACAATGTTACTATTAATTTTTCTACCGACACGTCCATTAAAATCTCCCATTAGCAAGAGCCCATGTCCATTCACACAATCATCAATTACTTCTCTCAAATCTTCATAAAAAGCCCTTTTCTCATCAACTGAATCATTGTTGGGGGCATATACCCCTATTACTTCCACAGTAGTTTCATGAATGCCTATAGTTATCTTAATTATCCTGTCACTTATTTCTTTCCAATTAACTATTCCAGATTTCCATTTCTTCTTTATGGGGATAGCCACTCCTGACTTTGCTCTCTCTGATTTTGGCATCCCACTCAAGAAATGTACATAATCCCCAACCACTTCTTGTCCTTGTCCTTTCTTTTTTGTCTAATTAAAACTACTATATCCATATCCAGAGTATCTAGTTCTTTAACTATTTCTACTAGTTTTCCACTTATTCCTTGTATATTCCAAGTTCCGCAAACCAAAATCCGTTTACGTAGCCAAAGTCTATGCTAATGAATCCGTCCGGCTAATTTCTTGGGAAACGTAGCAAGCTTTGTTTTATAGGATCGGGGTGCTAACCCTCTGCCTATTTCTGACAACAATTATATATGGGCCTGCCTAATTAGACGGTTACGCTTTTTCCATGATTTCAATAGCTAGCCTTTATTTACCAGAACCATTTCATTATGAGCAGAATTTATGTTCCATGCTGTCTCACCTGTAAACAATTCAACTGTTATTTTGACCATATCCTCAATATAGACCGGTCAAAATAGACATTTCAATTTACAAAAATTCGCATAGAGCTGAAAATTGGTACGAATATTGGGAACACCATTATAAATGAAATATGAAAAGTTCCCATCGGTACACCGTCTGCAAAAAAAGTTATTCAAGATCAAAGTTCGCGAATATGGGTTTTTTTGCATTGTTCAGCCAAACGGTAAGTTTTATCATAAAAATAGGCCAGACAAAAGTTGCAGATAATGCAATTGTCTACACAAATTGTTCTTATACTTTTTTCATAAGAATCGCCATTCTTGAGATAATGCGATTCTAAAATTTGAAGAAGTCGTATTCTATATAATATGCACACATTTCCGCACCACCTGAGGTAGTGTACTTGCAATTTTTTTAATGTGGTGTCTTCGAAAGGTATACTCCACGATCTATTGTGATTAAGTTTTATTAAATAATATTCTATTAATTAAAAAATGGTACTATTGGGAATGATTTAAGTGACAAAAATTATTCTTAATTCCGGCTAATGTTAATCTGACTGATAATCTTCGAATTCTACTACGACAGTAATATCTTCTTCTTCGATTTATTCTTCTTCTTGCTGCATATTAATTGTTTTGAGAAAGATGTATCAGTTGTTTCCTCATTGAAATCATATAAATCTTCATTTGTTCCATTTGATTCAACATTGGAGTAAGAATGGCCCTGACAATTGGTACATACTGGTGAACAAAATAATCCGACTTTTTTATAGCCACATTTTGTACTACAACCCTTTTTGCAATTGCAAAAAAATGGTGTTAAGAATATTTGTGGAGCAGTCGCTTTAAAGGAAGTTAGGTAGCCAGGAGAAGGTAGTCAGGAATCAGGAAGCTTTGCATTATACTACGGGGGTGCAGAAAGACCCACATTTGGAACGGGTTTTTTAGTCAGAAGGAGAATCCTATCCGCTATCCGAGTTATTAAGTTTGTTAGTGATAGGATATCATACATAATTCTAAAGGGTAAACGACATGATTTTATAATTGTAAATATACATGCCCCCACAGAAGGTAAAGATGACAAGATCAAGGATGAGTTCTATGAAGAATTAGAATGCTTATTTGATAGCCTTTCACGATATAATATGAAAATTGTCTTAGGAGATTTTAATGCAAAGGTGGGGCGGGAAGATATATTCAAACCAACAATAGGCAAATTCAGTCTTCATGAAGATAGTAACGACAACGGGGTTAGATTAGTCACCTTCGCCACATCGAAGAATCTCATTGTTAAGAGCACAACATTTCAGCATAAGGATATTCATAAATACACCTGGACGTCCACAGATGGAGAAACTCGGAATCAGATAGATCATGCCTTAATGGATAAACGCTAGCACAGTAGCATCATCGATGTTAGATCAGTTAAAGGGACAGACTGCAATTCGGATCATCATCTGGTCAGAGTGAAAATCAGACAACGGCTATCGCTTATGAGAGGATCAAACGCTAAAGATGATTCTGCAAAATTTGAATTAAAAAACTTGATAAATGATAAAATGCGGCAAGAATACCAAATTAAAATTGCTAATAGATTTGAAGTACCGGAATCTTCAGATGACAATGTGGCAAACGAAGAAGAAACTGAAATAAATAAAGAATGGGAGGCTATAAGAGATACTATTAAATTGTCAGCATCAGAAAGCATTGGTTGTTTAAAAAAGAGGCAAACAAGAAATGGTTTGATGAGGAATGTGCCGACATTGTAAAGAAAAGAAAGCTAGCAAAAATGAAATGGTTACACGAGCCAAATGAAGTAAATTTAGAGCAATTGGGTAGTATTAGACGGGAAACCACCAAGTTACTAAAGAGTAAAAAGAGGGAATATTCGAGAGAGAAGATTAATGATCTTGAAATGAATGCAAAAAATAGGAACATTAGAGAATTATATCAGGGAATTAGTATAGAGAAGAAAGGGTTTCAGGCTAGAAAAACATAATTCGGAATGAAAATGGGGATATGATTGCAGATTCCAGGAATATATTAAATAGATGGAATAGTTACTTTAATCAGCTATTAAATGTACATACAGAACAGGACATTGAGGATGATAATTTACAGACAGCAGAAATGCTAGTCGCAGAACCAAATGCATTAGAGGTTGAAATGGTGATTGAAAAATTGAAGATGTATAAAGCATCAGGTTCAGATGAGATCCCAGCAGAACTGACAAAATTAGGGGGAGAAAAATTGATGGACAAGATACGCTGGTTGCTTAGTATGATTTGGGAAAAGAAGCTCTTCCAGATGAATGGAAGGAATCAGTTATCGTAACAATTCATAAGAAAGGAGATAAAACTGATTGCAACAACTACAGGGGCATCTCATTACTTTCAACTTCGTACAAAATTCTTACAAATATATTAGTAAGCAGACTTACTCCCTATATTGATGCCATTCTAGGAGATCATCAATGTGCATTTAGAAGAAACAAGTCTACAACAGATCAGATTTTTAGTATAAGGCAAATTTTAGAAAAGAAATGGGAATATAATGGTACTGTACATCAACTATATGTACACTTCAAAAAAGCATATGATTGAAGCAGAATCTTTCACTCCGACTCCTAGATTAATAAATTAGAATAAATAAATTAATTAGGACGTACATTATTATCATGTTAAACGTCTATAGGACGAAATAATCGTCGCAGATATATGAAACTTATATGAAATCAAACCGTGAGAATTTAATCAAACGAACTTGATAGAATTAGGAATAAACTATCAGTTAATAATTAAGGAAACCATTTAACAATTACATGGTACCGCTTTTCTTAAGCGACAGGCTCTTGATGCGGCTACAAAAGAGTTAAAATCTAAGAAAACTTATTGTATTAACGGATTTCTGGACATTGCTTTGTGGACCAGTAATCCAAGATCTTAAACCGAGCTTCGCTGACAGGTCATAAACAAAGCATGATTTATGGCTTGGGAACTACAGCGTCGAGTAAACAACCCATTATAACGAACTGGACAAACCGCGAGGACGCGAAGCCTAGCAAACAGGCGGGAAAAGGCCACTGACCCAAAGGAGTGTCCATACAGGGAACATAGTGGATCCTTATCCACTATGACGGCGATTCCTTCTTTGGTACTAAGGAATCGTTGTCAACCTATATAATAAAGTGTTGTATCGCGACAAGATAATGACCTCATGACGACACGATGACAGAGAGAGGGTAACGAAGTTTACCTTATACCTAACAATAATTATGTTAAGTCAGTTCAGTATCAGTTCGATAGTCGTAGGAGCAGCGACTAGCGAGTGTGCCAGTGCAGGGCACACCGCTGTCGATAAGCGAAATAAATTAAGTTACTAACGCGAATGTGCCAGTAGAGACGGCACAATCGCTTTATATAAGTTTCACAGCACTGTTTCAGTGGTACAAATAATTATTTAAACACGTGCCGTGGAGAACAAGTGTAAGTTCCGGCCACCAAATAGCCTTCTCGTCAACTCGTCGTCCAATACGACAATTGTAACATTAACTACAATTAACGTGCATCATCCAGTGGAATTGATCACAAGGAAGCCTACTGTTGTTCCCAAGTGACATCCTTTTCTCACGGAGTCGCGAGATATAAGTCGCTTGTTCTACTTCTAATCGAACCTGAACCCAACTATTCAGGAGCCCAATTGTCCATGAACCCTATCCTGGATACTTATAATCAAAACTATCCTGGACTACTAGCCTTCCTTTATATGGCGCCCAACGTGGGGCGCTCGAATATTCGTCTAAGTATTGGTGATAACAATGGGGCACGCCGTAGCGTAGTGGTTAGGGCACTGAGCTACAAGTTGGAGGGTCGAGGGTTCAAGTCCCGTTGGGGTCAGGATTTTTAAACTGACCCAAACCTTCTGGCGGCACCATGGCCCTGGGGTCGACTCAGCCTCTAACTGAAATGAGTACCAGACGCTTGTTCTGGGGTAAAGGCGGCCGTCACGCAGGGCTGACAACCCAGCTGGCATAAAGTGCCGATTGTCTAGAAAAAGTGGGAGCCTTAACCTCCTACTACCCAAGGGCCTCATGAGGCCTGTTGTGGGATCACAAAAAAAAATTGATGATAACATATCGAAACACCAACAACGTACCGACGAGAAATCATCCCACTAAGGCAAGAGATCCTGGACTGTGAAGCAGATGAAGGGACCTGGAAGCTGACCTGGAGGACGAGGAACGAGCAGACAGCCCTGGAGAGAAAGCTGAATGACAGTAAGGACTAACACCAGCAAAAGGTAGAAATGCATCTTTTCTTTTAAATACTCGTGTGAAATTAAAAACATTATAAGACATAACATACATTCAAAAATAGAAACTCAAAATTACATGAAAATGGAGGGAGAACTTAATGCAGTACTCACTTGCAAAATTTTAGAACTATTTACGAAACGATTTGAAAAAATGATCGAGGAACATAAACTAGAAAGAATGCAGAAAAATAAGGAATTGCATGAAAAACTTAGGGCAGGCATCAGACTAGAAAACGAAATATTATATGAAAAAGAAAGAAAAGAAAGAAGGCTAAGTATCGAAAAATTAGATGAGAAAATGGTCGAGTTGAAACAGGAAATTCTTTTAGAATCATTGAAACAGGATAAGAAAGTAGGAATTAAAGAAATAAAACCCGAAATTATTGTAAATGATTCGAGCCAGGAAAGTGAGTTCGGGGCCACCTCCGAAAACACAAACATTTGTGAAAATAACAAGAGTGAATTAGTACAGGAAATTATTATAGAATCAGTAACAGAAATACATGAGGAAATTAGAACTGTAGGAATAGAAATAAATGAATCAACGGGTGATCAAACAAAAGAAATCATTAGGGATCAGGTTGAAAATACCTAAAGACGTGTTAGTGAAACGTAAAGTAATAATTGAAAATACTGAGTGTAAATGTATGCATGTTTCTAATTGTAAATTGTCGGAACAAGATACACCAGAAATGAAAGATCTTTTTTTAGCCGGTAGAGAGATTGCAAATAAATCAAGCGTGAATTTTGAAACGCAGGTAGCTCGCAGAAGACATTTGAAAAGTAGATGTTCATTTAACAATTACTTAAAGTTTTTGACATATTTGAAAGATCCAAAGTCAGATGTATCTTGGTTCGGTGCATGCGGGTTAGAACAAAGAACCCAAGCATTTGCAAAACAGATTTTTACAAATAAATGGGTTACAAGCGAACCTTCGAACAAATTGCTAATAGCCAAATAAATGTAGCCACAAGGCGAAAAAATAGGCGCGATTACGATATGAGTAACGCGAAGTCATCGCAACCATACCGCATAATAATATTGGATAAAAGCGCGAATAATCTGTGTAACTTTGACAAAAGGTTGGCCATCTTGGATAACCATAACATATTTATAATACAATCTATATTTGCTCAGTAAAGGGACAATAAATACATGAACCAGTATGTAGTCGAACCCAGGACTAATTGATACAAGAAAATAGCTATAAGTGTAAATTAATGAGAGAATAATGTTAAATAATTATTGAAGTAAGAAAGTTACCAGAGTAATCTTGCATATTAAGAAAATAATTATAACTAAATGAGAATACCGACACATCGCGTATTTCAAACTCAATTCAAAAGATGGCGAGATAAGGGCAGATTTTATCTAGCTAATAAATGAAAGAACAAGGAAGATTGTCAATTATTAATTATTAATTAAGAGATTTTCGTTTATATATATTTTTTTTAGACAAAGGATGGTAGACAATTTATGCATACCAATCTTACAGTAATAATGACGAATGATAGGTGTAGGAATTTTCAAATGGAACTGGGTTAGATTTCATTTAATTTTGGAATTTGATAAGCAACATGGACCTGTGTAATTAAAAATCATGAGAAATTATTTGATAAATATAATGAAATACAATAATGTTGACCATGATGATAACAATCATAACATATAAAGATTAACCTTTCATTAAATAATTTTATGTGAAATGAATTCTAATAATGAGAATGATTTACATTTTTTATATATACCTTTAAATACTTATTTCTTTAAACGCTCCAAATGCGGACTCTATAAAATCCATAACGTATTATACTAATTTGGATAAAAGCGATTTTATTTTACGCTAAAGTTTATTATGATTATATAAAAATGTACTTGATTATAAAAATAAAAGGCACCTAAGGCATTAATAGAATTGATGAGATGTTGAAGCAGGATTTGTCTTAATGGCGATCGATTAGCTAATAAACAACTAACTGCACGAATTTTAGTATGTGTTGAATTACATACAGGGTGATATTATTGAGAAATCGACTAGGATAACAAAGGACCTCAGTACGACTATTCTTTTGTTTATATGTAAGCTAATGGAAACTTCGTATAATTTTCTTTATGTGTTGTATGCACAGATTTAGGGCAGTAGAACCCTCAGCGACGAGATATTTGTTTATACGTAAGCTAATGGAAACTTCGTATAATTTTCTTTATGTGTTGTATGCACGAATTTAGGGCAGTAGGACCCTCAGCGACGAGATATGTTTTATGATTTATGAAAGAGAAGGATCGACGATTATGATGTGTTTTATGACTGTATTTTTATGAATAATTTGTGCAAGCCAGATAATATGTTAATTGATATAAAATAAAGCGAGCTTTGCTTTGATTGATTGGAAAGACTAGAGATGCCTAAATGTTATTTAAATAAAATATTGAGTATAATAATTTATCAAAATAATGATTAAATATCCACACCAAGAAAGCGTAAATAAGAACGCCTATAAACATCAATTTAATTTTAACGCTAGGAGCGGCAAATACAAATATAAAAAAAAACTAATATTCAAGCTAACCGCAGATTATGCAACATTTTTCATTTTATAAATAATTAATGAATTAATTATTATTGTCTGAGAACATAATAATATTTGACCAAGAATATACATAATAAATGCTAATGGCACTTCTAATGAAATACTGTGAACGTACGTAACGATTATTAAAATGAAAGGACATATAAAAACTGTTTTATTTGCGACCCATGTAGGAAAACAGGTCCATATACATAAATATTTACTTTTATCATGTTATCATTATTAATTGTTTTGTTGAAATTTATTGAACGCAGATTTTTGCAAAAGAAAATACTGGTTCATAGCATAGACAAAACACGTTCAAACCTGCATATCGGTGGACATGTCATAATAATTGTAAATTTTAAATTGCCTCATTTTTTTTTGGGATAAGAATTGCGTGTGAAGTGATTTCAATACCCAGTTACGAATCCCATTATTTGCGTGTGCAAACAAGACTGTGATTTGACACTATTAGTTTTTAAATTGTTGACAAGCAGGTACATTGTTTACTGATCGAGAAGACACTGCATCAGATCAACGAACCTGTCATTGTCAAATCAGGTAAGAAGGGTAAATGTAAAAGATAATTTGTTGTTATGTAAACATATGTTTTGAATTTATTTATGTATAACAAGGTTCCACCAAGACCTGATAATATATATAGGCGAGATTTATATAATTAATAAAATTTACGCAAGCATAAATTGATTATCAATTATATAGGACACTTGAAGCAGAATATTTCACTCCGACTCCTAGATTAATAAATTCGAATAAATAAATTAATTAGGACGTACATTATTATCATGTTAAATGTCGTCGCAGATATATGAAACTTATATGAAATCAAACCGTGAGAACACGAGGATTTAGATTTTCATACAATTAAATAAAAATAAATTGAATCAAACGAAGTTGATAGAATTAGGAATAAACTATCAGTTAATAATTAAGGAAACCATTTAACAAATACATGGTACCGCTTTTCTTAAGCGACAGGCTCTTGACGCGGCTACAAAAGAGTTAAAATCTAAGAAAACTTATTGTATTAGCGGATTACTGGACATTTCTTTGTGGACCAGTAATCCAAGATCTTAAACCGAGCTTCGCTGACAGGTCATTAACAAAGCATGATTTATGGCTTGGGAACTACAGCGTTGAGTAAACAACCCATTATAACGAACTCGACAACCGCGAGGACGCGAAGCCTAGCAAACAGGCGGGAAAAGGCCACTGACCCAAAGGAGTGTCCATACAGGGAACATAGTGGATCCTTATCCAATGGAAAGACGGCGATTCCTTCTTTGGTACTAAGGAATCGTTGTCAACCAATATAATAAAGTGTTGTATCGCGACAAGGTAATGACCTCATGACGACACGATGACAGAGAGAGGGTAACGAAGTTTACCTTATACCTAACAATAATTATGTTAAGTCAGTTCAGTATCAGTTCGATAGTCGTAGGAGCAGCGACTAGCGAGTGTGCCAGTGCAGGGCACACCGCTGTCGATAAGCGAAATAAATTAAGTTACTAACGCGAATGTGCCAGTAGAGACGGCACATCGCTTTATATAAGTTTCAGCACTTTTTCAGTGGTACAAATAATTATTTAAACACGTGCCGTGTAGAACAAGTGTAAGTTCCGGCCACCAAATAGCCTTCTCGTCAACTCGTCGTCCAATACGATAATTGTAACATTAACTACAATAAACGTGCATCATCCAGTGGAATTGATCACAGGAAGCCTACTGTTTTTCCCAAGTGACATCCTTTCTCACGGATACGCGAGATATAAGTCCATTGTTCTATCGAAACCTGAACCCAACTAGTCAGGAGCCCAATTGTCCATGAACCCTATCCTGGATACTTATAATCAAAACTATCCTGGTCTACTAGTCTTCCTTTATGATTCATTTAAGAGGGAGAAGTTATATAGTATCCTGCTGGAGTTCGGAATTCCTAAAAAGTTAGACTTATACGAATGTGTCTAAATGGCACAAAGAGTAGTGTGCGTGTAGGCAAACTGTTTTCAGACACTTTCGAAATCCAGAATGGGTTGAAGCAAGGAGATGCACTATCCTAGAGCATGTACTAGAGCATGCCATTAAATCTTTAGAGAATGAGGAAGGCTTACAACTCAATGGTATTAATAAGCCGTTAGTTTATGCTGATGATGTAGTATTATTGGCCGATAGCGAGGAGATATTAAAGGACAACACGCACACACTATTGAGTAACACTAAGAAATTAGGACTGGAAGTAAATATCCGTAAAACTAAATATATGGTCACACGTAGAAATTCATTATATAATGGAAATGGACAGCTAATGACAAATGAGGGAAATTTTTAGGAAGTGGCTGAATTCAAATATTTAAGAACAATAATCACAAACAGGAATGAGATGCACAAGGAAATTAAATATAGGCCCAATTCTGGAAATGTGTGCTATTATGCATTACAGAGTTTCTGATGTCCCAACTCCTTTCAAAAAACGTTAACCGAAAATATATAAAACTATTATTCTACCAGTTATATTATATGGGTGCGAAACATGGACTCTTACTTTAAGGGAGAAAGGGAGATTACAAGTATTTGAGAATAAAGTACTTAGGAAAATTTTTGGACCAAAGAGAGATGAACAGACAGGTGAATGGAGAAGACTACTTAACAATGAACTACATGGTCTTTATAGGAAGCCAGAAATAATAAGAACAGTTAAGTCTCGTAGATTGCGATGGGCAGGGCATGTTGCACGTATGGGGAATGAAAGACTTGCATTGAAGCTTCTTGTAGGAAAGCCAGAGGGAAAACGCCCAGTTGGTAGACCAAGAATGAGGCGGGAGAATAACTAACTATGATTTGAGGGAAGTAGATTATGCAGGGAATGATTGGAAATCATTAGCTCAGGATAGGGATGTATGGAGAGCATATGTTCATGTGGCCATGAACCTATGGGTTCGATAGTGCCAGTGAGTATGTAAGTAAGTATGTGGGAGTAACGTTTAAATTGGTTCCAAAATATTATCTATTAACTGACCCAATTGCAATTTTGATTTGAAATATCTAGGCTAACAGCAGTAATAATGTTGTGGCTAATATTAGTACATACTTACTTACTTACTTACTCACTGGCACTATCGAACCCGTAGGTTCATGACCGCGCGGACATAAGCTCTCCATACATCCCTATCCTGAACTAATGTTTTCCAATCATTCCCTGTATAATCTACTTCCCTCAAATCATAGTTAATATTCTCGCACCTCATTCTTGGTCTACCAACTGGGCGTTTTCCCTCTGGCTTTCCTATATATTAGTACATACTAGTTTTAATATATAAATTGTGTATTTTTAAGTATTACTTGTTCCAAAATAAGTCAATGACTCCGGAATATCGCTGTTAATATTTTCAAACATTCGACTAGGCGAGGGGTAATTGGTATTATCAAATACTAAATATTGAATGTCCTCTCGAACGATTGCTGCTGCAGCTTTGATGATTCTAAATAGTTCTTCCTTTTCATTTTGACATTTTTTTCTCATACCAAGCTTGGTTAAGAATAACATGAAGATTGTCAATGAAATAATTTAATGTTAATCTTCCCGGTTGTTCAGTGATAATTTTATTACCATACTTTAACTTCAATCGAATCTTAATTGTCCTACAAAGCTGGATTTTTTAAATTATTTTGTAATTCTTCCAATGAAAACCGACAGTCATCACTATAAGATGGAATTATAGCAATTATTATGGTGCCTAGGCAGCAACTAAATCATATTCGTATTGAATACGTGCAGTAACCTTATTTGCTACGTCATCAGAGCTACCTTCTGAATGGATTCTTTAAATTCAAGTGTAGCAACTTTATAAATTTTACGGCTAACATTTTTCGCTTTTTTCTTCTCAGCCTCTTCATTCGCTTCATGTCCACAACATAATTTTTAAACCAAAAAACGGGATTCAGTTACGCGTGCTCTAGTACGAGGTGGACTGATTTCAGATGAACTGACTTGCTCTATCTCATGCTGTTTTTAACTGTAGCAATATAACTCTTCCGAGTGTACATTTTACGGCACTGCACATGAATTGTAACATATTTTGTGCCCTTCAGGTATTCAGAAAACCCATCGTTTCTTTCAATACTTGAATCGATGATCGAAGTCTTCATTCCACGATCAACAATAACTGTTTCATTTTCAGTCAAAGGTTTACTACAACAAAGCAAAATTGCGAATTTTTAAATTTTTTTAACAGCACAAATTGTTTTAAGAAATATTATTAACAAGCACGTGTATCAATAGCCACGTGTATTCACTGCAGAGGAACACTATACTAAAAGTCTTTCGTTTATGCCTTCCAGAAAAAAACAGACCTATATGACTGTCGCCACCCGGACAAAAATAGAATAGTCGGCAGTTGTTGCTTAAGGTTATACGGCCCAATTAAATTAGGGACTGAGTTTCTTTTTTTTATGTATATTCTCACAATCATATAATATATAATTTGTATATATAAGTTATTCAATCAATAATTGTATTATATTAAATATGCCTTTGATGTATAGGAGGTTAACGTGCTGTTGAAAAGCTTGCATATTATTGTTTTCAGTGTTTCAAATGGTGATATCTCAAGAATGGTGATTCTTATGAAAAACAGTATAAGAAAAAGTTTTGTGGATAATTGTATTGTCTAAAACCTTTATCTGACCTATTTTATGATAAAACGTACCATATTCGCGAACTTTGACCTTGAATAATTATTTTTGCAGATGTGGAATCGATGGGAAATTTTCATATTTCATTCATAATGGTGTTCCCAATATTCGTACCAATTTTCATCTCTATGCGAATTTTTGTAAGCTTACCCCTATTTTTTGAACTAACTTGACCGGGCTAATAGTTAATGGGGATATTTTTCAAAACTATTTGAAAATATTTAAAATAATTTGTTTATCACCGCCTTTCAAATGCATAAGAACAAAACAATGCTTATTTAATATATTAAAATTGTAATTAGACCTATATATTTTAAGATTCTCCCATATAACTTATATATACATGTGCTAGATAATACGCATTTTTTATTTATTTATTTCGAGTGTTAGAGAGTGAACTACATTTTCTTACACACTTAACGGTAAATCCATTATTTGACCAATGAAAATGCAATCATACATTAAGTTAGTTTACATTACAACTGGAACTTAGCTCGGAAGAGATATAGTAGTGGTCCATTGAAAATATACTACATTAAACGCCATCTATCCATCTAGTATGGAACCAGAATATTTCACACAATGGTAATTGGCACAAGAGAAAATTAATCCAGGAATATACATTCAGGATTATTCGCTCAAACTGATTACACTCAAGAGTTTCATTCTCAGCCTCGTCTCGCCCAGGAAAATTTACAAATTGTGATAAGTACGCCGTAGCGTAACTACAAGCCGGAAAGTCGAGGATTCGAGTCCTGGTGGGTCAGGATTTTTAAACTGATCCAAACCTTCTAGCGGGACGGTCCTGGGACCGACTCAGTCTCTAAGCGAAATGAGTATCAGGCGCTTGTTCTGGGGGTAAAGGCGGCCGTCACGCAAGGATGACAACCCGGCTTACGTCAAGTGTCGATTGTCTAGAAAAAGTGGGAGCCTTAACCTCCTACTACCCCAAGGGCCTCCTAAGGTCTGTAGTGGGATCACTTTACCTTACCTTTTTATTATTTCATTACCTAGATGGCCAAAATATTGTTTTAACAATTGGAAATTCGAATATTTTGAAGGTATAAATTGGATAATTAATGGATAATATAAGTTACACTGACACGAGTATACCTTAGACTTTTTTATTGAAGTAATTAAAGTATATCATATGTTAATTTTCTCTCCCAAGCCAGGTTGGAAAAGGGTGAAGAGAAGAAGTATAACAAGCTCGTAAAAAACCAGGGCTGATAGTACCCTCTGACGGCCTCTGCCTAGGGTTATAGGTACTGCTGCCTTGCAATTAAGCATTGGTTTGTCAAGGGCTAAAGAAGAGAACTTTGATTAAAAATCCCCTGGTTCTCCAAGTAGCAGATTGCAGCGATAGGCCAACTCCCTGTCCTACAAAAAGTTAAAAATACTAAAAAGACTAAGATGATGAAGACTAGACAAAACAATTTTAAAACCACAAAGGCACCGAAAAATTACTCTGAATATAGGTCGCTGAAATATATAAAAAATATTATACTTGAATTACCTTTTTTATTTTTTTTTATTTTCTCTTAGACCTCTATTATGAGAATTCTCCGTGTGCGTCAAATGTCGAAGAGTCAAATTTTATTCAAATAAATGTTATTATTTGGGTGAAATAGTACCGAACCCGAAAAGTGTATTGGATTGCATTGAAACATGCAATTTTGCACTAATTTCAACATCCCGCCATTGACGAATATCTGAGATTCCCCAGACATTAAAGCTACAAATATATATATATATATATATTCTTGTTTAACACTTCCGAAGTACGGAAGTTACCGTTATTTCCTTTATAATTCCGTATTTGACCTTGATCTCATTTTTAGTCACCACAGGTTACTCAAAGTGGTTTGTAGAGAATCGGTAATGGATGATTAAGTACTACTCGTAATAAATCTGACTTTGCTTTAGTATAAAAAAAAACTTGAAATACAAATTTGGCAACTTTCATTCGTCCTTCATCATACCTTAAAAACAACGCCGAAATAATTATATTCAACTTTCAAACAACTGACGGAATTATTGACAAAGAAGTCAACAAACAAACAGTTCACTTAATCATCCTGCACTCTTCTCTGCATACAATACAGATACATAATATCATCTACGTGAACTGATCCATCGAAATATGAAAAATATACCATTGTAACGTCTAGCACAAAACCCAAAGCACGAATAATACATTAGGAACATATATATATATATATATATATATATATATATATATATGGTATGATAAGAAAAATAAATGCCTGGACGGGATTCGAACCCGGATCTCTGAGTCTGTACCTCAGTGTGATATATATCGTGCTTTTATAACGAATTCCAAAAGAATGAAGTTTTGTTGAAGTTGTTCTCATGAAAAAATCATTAAAAAATAAAAATCTTCATCGATTCTGAAAATGATCCTGACTATACATATGGAAAGTTCAGAGTTTTGAAGAGCGATTCACAGTGAGTTAAGTGTGCTGTATCCTTTTAGTTCAAACTGGTGGCATAATTCTTTCTTCAAGCCGTATTCGGAGAGTTCGTTTCAATGGAGAAGTCGGTAAGGTGCTCTTTTGCGACGACGCGAGCCCAGGTTCAATTCTGATTGGGAAGATTTTTTTTTAATAACGTCGTTAATTTTCATAATGGCCACACGTTACTAGGCTTTGTTAAATAAGAAAATTTGTACATATAGGGAAATAAATTAATTAAACGAAACAGGAAATATATAGAAAATGAATAACGATTGTAACATCTTATTACTTCGTTTACAAAACACAAGGCATAACAATATTGTTTATTTCCACAACTAATGCAAAATGCGTCTCATTTATTTAAACTAAATCAAGTTAATATATAATTTCAATACACAAGTAAGTTCTGGAGTATTGCATCGCTTTATACAGACAGTTTTAGCAGGGATCGTTGTGATCTATTGGAGGGGACACATATTTTTCTTGTATGAGGTCGCGAGTTCGAACCCGCAATGTTTTTTTGTCTCCTTCGTCCTTATTTCAATTCATTTTGTTTGTTTTCTTTTATTTGTTTTACTTTGTTTTATTTATAGCTTTACCGCACTACTTATTTGCGTGAAATTATTTTTCCTTGCATGACACACAACGAAATAGAACGGATTTTAGTTTCTCAAATAGCTGTGCACTTGTGGACCAGGCAGCTGACCTCTGATCGTGCTCAACGGCTTCATTTTGGGACTTAAAACATATCTGTCTGCCATCAATTCTTTCAAAGGCTGTACATTGTTTTTGCAGTAAATAATATGGCTTAGAAATTCACGTTTTTTAAATTAAAACATGAACTATACATTTACGGCCATAGGTTCCTTATATCAAAATGTTCAGCTTGGTGCCCCCTATCATATATCCAATTTTAACTCAAAAGGTTGGAGACACCCTGCATATTTTTAAAAATTAATTATTAACTGATTATTTATCATAAAACGAACCGTAACAATGGAAACACAATTCATTTTGCCTAAAAATTGATAAAATCTCTACAAAGCTCTAGACAAAAAGTATCATCTAAATTCGTTTGACTAGAACGTTACCAAAGTAACTGGCCGAACTTCAGGAATGTGTATGTGTGTTTCTAATGCCGCCCACTGCACTTGTATGCCAATCCAAATTTTTTCGTTGAATTGTCTGACTCGTTGGCAGAAATAAAAGATAGGTTTCCGGAAGCGGGAATAATAATTTTAGGGGACTTTAACTGTAGGATTGGGGAGGAAAATATCACTATAAAATCAGATGATAATGAAACACGAGGTGAGGGTAGGAGAAGCAAAGATAAGATTATAAATTCAGAAGGAAACCAATTGTTAGCTTTTTGCGATGCATTTGAACTTGAAATTCTGAATGGGAAATATGGGGAAGATAAAAATGGAGAACTGACAGTTATTAATAAAAATGGAGGTAGCGTAATCGATTATTCAATATGCACACAAGACATGATTCCAGTCCTAAGTAATTTCTGTATAGTTTTCAGAATCGAATCACATCACTTCCCAAACAAACTTATTTTAAATATGAAAGGTATTAGTGAGACAGTTAATGATGAGGTGGCAACAATATTGCGGCCAATTACACGTTTCAGGTGGATCGAGGATCGAAGAGAAGAATTTATCAGGAGTTTGGAAACGCTAATACAGGATCTGCAATTAAATGATCTAAGCGGGGAGGAAATTATTAAAACTTTGACAGAATCTTTTCAAAAAGCAGGGGAAAAGTTCAAGGTTAAATACGCAATGAACCAGAAGGACAAATGGTGGTACAATAATGCATGTAGTAAGAAGAAGAAGTTTGCCGAAAGTAGTCTTTTAAAGTTTAGAAAAGAAAGCACAGATGAAAGCAGAAAAAAATTATGCGCAAGAGAGAAAGGAATATAAAGAATTATTGGGAGAAACAAAACTAGCATGGCAAAATAAGAAATCCGAAGAAATGAGAGTCGCGACTGAAAGTGGGAACATTGCGGACATATGGAAAGCGATAAGGGAACTCAAAGTAAAGTCCATAAATCGGACGAGAATAACGCCCGGGGAATGGAGAAGTTACTTTGATAGAGTGCTGGGAAATGAGAGGTTAAGATATAATCAAGGAAATATAGTTGAGATCCCTGACCCAATTCATATTCAATTACTGGATCAGGATATTTCGAAAAAATGAAGTGGTTACTTCCATTAAATGTTTAAAGAATGTTAAAGCACCTGGAATTAATGGAATACCAGGGGAATTCTTGAAAAATAAGATATCATCCAATAAATTATTAGACGTTTTGAAAACTGCGTTCAACAAACTTTTTAATGGAGGAGATTATTAGCCGGAAGCCTGGGCGACAGGTGTCAATCCAACCGCTATATAAACACTGGAATGTGGGGCACAGATACCGGAAAGTTACATGGGAATTTGTCTTCTTGTCAGTGGTCGGAAGAATATATTGTAAAGTACGTTAACGAACGAATAACACAATGGGCTAAAGAGAACAATAGGCTCTCAAAATATCAGGCAGGTTTTAGAGAAGAGTACTCCACGGTGGACAACGTATTTGTTCTGAGAACATTAATTTATGACAATCTGAAAATGAAGGGGGGTAAATTATTTTGTGCATTCATTGATTTTAAGATGGCATTTGATACTGTGGACCGAAGCGCACTTTGGGAAAAATTAAGGGCCGGTTTCACCAACACAGGTAACAGTGTTACCGGTGAATAAAACGGCGCGTTTCCCAGCTTCACTACAATTTGCGTTTCACCAACAACAGTAACTTTTCACCGGGAGTTATTTCGTCGTATTTCGTTAGTAAACCGTAACCGAACGAATTTGGTCGGTAGAATCGGAGGGTGATATATAACGGAGGGTGATTCCTATATTAAAATGGCGTGTGAAAGACTGGACATTTTTAACATTGAACGTGAATATGGTTGTAATTATTATTTTGAAGGCCAATTTAATCGAAAATACTCTAGTTGGGTAGAGTAACTCTGTGAATAGTTTGAAAATTACGACTACAGTGATATCGCAGACTTTCGAAGATACCAGGCCTGTCTACCTGATAGGCTGCTGTACATTTGGTTCATCGGAGAGGTAAGTTTATTTCATTATTGAAACTGACTTTATTGATGTATAATACCAGTACTTTACACAATGAATTACTAATTTTATTCACTCATGCTTATATATTTAAAACCAAGTTAGTATCGGTACAAAATAATGTGAGGGTTATGTTTATTATTTGACTATTTTTTGACAATATATTTAATTACTGATTACAGAATATATTTTAGAAAGTATTTGAGTTTTATTTGATATTCATAATATTTTGAGTTCTTAAATACAGTTGGCCTATTTTTGTTAAAATGGTTAGCAAATAATATAAATCTAGTATGAATACTGTCCTATTATATAAAACAAGTCAGACATAAATACAAGTAAGTTTAATTCGTTAATGAAAATTATTTTATTCATGTATAATAACAGTACTTTACACAATGAATTACTAATTTTATTCACTCATGAATACATATTTAAAACCAAGTTAGTATCATTACAAAATAATGTGAGGTTACGTTTATTATTTATGGACTATTTTTGAACTATATATTTAATTACCAATTACAGAAATATATTTTATAAAATATTTGGTTTTATTTGACATTCTTAATATTTTGGGATATTAAATACAGTAGGCCTATTTTTGTTGAAATTGTTAGCAAGTACCGTAATTTAAATCTAGTATGTATATACCTATTATATAGAACAAGTAATGAGATCCTAGGTCTAAATACAAATATTTCTAGAGATAATTTCCAAAAATGTGTTAATCTTAAATGCCTTGTAGATAATCAGTACCGGTAATATATCTGACATCCAAGACAATTTTCCTGTTATTTAACGTTAGAGCAGTGGGAATTATGCTAAAATTGTATAGTGGCCTAACATATATTGTCATTAATTGTAAGATCAAGTATTTCTCTGAAAACATGTTCCAGAACAGAACAGTCATTATATGTAATGCAGCAGTTTTCTCTATTATTTGATTTTATTATTCTAATTCTGTAATATTACTTTTCTTTAAATAATATGTTTTGACGAGTCTTAATATTGTAGAACTAAACACCTGTAGCACTAAAAATAATTTGTGAAGTAACTGCAGATCAATGATAACATTTGATATATCAGCATATGCAAATCTATGATACACAGAAGTTACAAATTGTAAGAAATGCAAGTTACTAAGCATACAGGGAAAAACTGCACTTAAACTAGCGTCAGATATTTTCAAAGTCCTATAGAATAACAGTGCGCATGCACCAGAGTTTGTAGAGCCACCGATAACCCACAATCGAACCACATATTGATTATCATCCTAGATTACTATCCGTCGCTATGAAATTTAAATGACCAATATTTGCAATAAGTCCCCAAATCTATGTTATAAAGATATATTAATAATATTAAAATTACCAAACTTTATTAAAAATGGGTGTACACTTACTTATCGCTCCCTAACGCTGATCCAACCAGCGATAACCCAAAACAACGATAGAAAAATCATAGACTAAGTAATATACTCTGTGGAGAAAATAGCAGTTAGCATCACAATATTGTCTAACAGTGTCATAATATTGTTATTTGCATATTTAAATAAATACTTCAAAACTGTCTAATAATGTTATAAAATTGTTTGAAAAGTTTAAAATAATAAATAATGTTAGTAAATACAAAAGAAGAGCTATAGTTTACAAAAAGAAGAGCTATAGTTTACAATAATATAACTGAAAAATCAAGCGCTAGTAAAAGTGCAGTTGAGCCAGCATACAGTAATCCTTATGTATTATACACCAGTGGTATACTATGTTGATTGTGAAATCTACAATTTTAATTATTGATAAAATAACTTCAGCTAGTTATGAATAATTTACTTGTACTGCTATGTGCGTGTATTATGTGAGTTGATCTGTACAACACAATAAGTTAATATTACATATTGCTTTTTTTTTTTTTTTTTAGAAATCAAGCCATTTCTCCAATAAATCAGCTGCTCCTGGCTTTGGATTTGGACAATGATTAGATAAGGGTTCATCATTCAGGAGGGGTCAGGAGATCAACAGTCCTAAGATATTGTCTGCCGAGTCAGTTGTGCCATTGCAAGTTCTCGACTTCAAGCTACATCCCTAAAGACCGGAAGTTCAATGGATTACACAAACAAAGAATAAAGATCTGGTGATGGTGTTGCAGAATAGTTCAAGTAACTTGAAATACTACTTCTCTTTAAAGTGAAGGCTATTTGTAAATCAAATATGACATTTTGTGACATCATTGCTAGGTGAAGAACAATTTATGGCAAATTATAACATTTGCAACTATTAAGTCTAACAGTTATAAATATTTATACACATCAGTCTTAAACTTAGAAAAGCTTAAAAAAATAACTCACCCTAGCTTACATTTGTCATATTGTAAAATGTAACGTTGTTAGTTACGTCATATAACTTTGTTATAATTTATCTATAAATTATTTTTTTCATAATTGGTTTGGAGAGATGGATTTCATCATCATCATCATCATCATGAACAAATTCGTTTTAGGCCATGTGGCCTGTACGGTAAACCTAGCGAAGATGGTCTTGATCTTTCCACCGATGTTTTGGTCTTCCTTGGTCCCTATGTCCAGTTGGGGTATATTGGAATGCCAATTTTGGAAGTCTATTTCTTGCCATTCTTCTCAGATGATTTTTCCATTCTTGTTGGTATCTTTGTATATCTTCATTTAAACTTGTTACTCCAAGTTTTCCTCTGATAGTAGTGTTCCTTTGGTGATCCAGTCTATTAACTCCTAACAATGATCGTAAGAAGCGCATTTGGCTTACTTGAAGTTTATGAGAGTTTCTTTTATTTAAAATCCAAATTTCACTTCCATATTTTAGGGCAGCTTTTGATGTGATGTTATGTAATCTTAGTTTTGTCTCTGTCCTCATCTGTTTACCAAAATGTCTTCGTATTACCCCATTCATTTTATTATATTTTTGTAATTTTGAATCAATGTCACTCTTATACTCTGCAAATACACTTCCTAAGTAAGAGAAATCTGACACTTGTTCTATAATTTTTAGATGGATTTCAATATGATATATATGTTGAAACAAATGTCCATGTTAATGTATTTCTGTCTTCTTTGTTACACACTTGCAGACAACATGTACAATGAATCTTAAATCAGAATGTTGAAGGTTACTGAGAAGCTCTTCAGTTCTAGGAAGTGATGTAGGAATTAATTTAAAACTGATTAATGAATTTCATATCATGGGGCTACTGATGTTTTACACAATATTTTTAGATATGCAGGTGAGCAAGTACTTCAGAATGTTCTTAATCTCAATTTAGTTGCATTATTTGAGAAAGAAAAATATAATTTTAACCGAGACAACAATGGTGTAAAGTGAAGCTCGTCAAATCCCACTGTAGAGTAAATTGTTAATTATAGTTTTGTTTCTATAATATTTTAATCAGTGATGATACTGTAATAATTTTAAAATATTTTAGATTTTTATGTGATTTATTGTTATACATATATTTTCTTAATTAGCTTGGTGTTCATAACATGCAACTAATATAAACTACTCAAAATAATAGTCAGTAACTTTAAAATGTGCAGTACAATTTTAAATATTTTACTAGAACTGATTGCCTGTGAACATTTGAGAGATGCTGTAGAATGTTACGCAGTATGAAATTATAAAATGAGTAAATTATATACATGTTCCTCAGTCTTATTGTTTTGCAGTTTGTTATATCTGATAGAAACAATAAGATATTTGAAGCAGTAAATAATAGAGTTGATTTACATGAATTATTGTATAATTTTGAAAAATATTAAATAAAATATAATTTCCACTAGTGTTTTAAAGTCATTTTCAAACATATTCCTGTATTTAATGTTTTATTTTAGGAAGTAATATTTTGAGGTTCTTTTAATTAAATTATTAGGAGTCTGTTCATCTTACCTCAATATTAATGTTGATTTGTTCTTGAACATGTTTCGATTCTAGCATATCAATGATTATGATATAAGCGAAACATGTTCAAGATCAATCAACATTAATATTGAGGTAAGATGAACAGACTCCAAATAATTTAATTAATATTCCTGTATGTTATGTTGGAGACTATCTTTCCTTGAGTAAATGCAGTGATGGAATTGAAGACTATAGGGAAAAAGAGAGGTAAGTCAGTAAATGTGATAAAAAATCAGTTAAGGGCACATTCATATAGCTTGAGCAGTGAATTTTATATGGGCTAAATTACGGAGAAATAGTAAGGCTAGTCACTGAGATTTTTTTTTTTACAAATGCCCCAGGTTGTCCTTCGACATTCCTGGTGTTCTCTCCTGGCATAGCATACTTGTAACCCACTTCTGAGGTTGGGGCGCCTGGAAGGCGGGGTTACGTTGCCCCGATGATATGATGGATGATGATAGTGGTGCACCAGGAGAGTCCCTAATCCCAAGCTTAATCTAAGATGAATATGAATGACGATGATTGCGATGGCCATATGATTTCGGGGACGGTTTGGGCCTTAAAGTTTTCCTGACATTTGTCTTACAGGTGAGGAAAAACCCAGATAAAAACCCCACCCAGAAAAACTGTCCCGACCGGGGATCGAACCCAAGGCCCATTTGATAGTGAAAAAAAAAGGTAAGTCTATAGTGAACAGGGGAAAAGGAAGGCAAGTCATTTTAATCTAACTGTTGCAGTGCAAGTGTAGATTTATTCATTATAAGTCTGATTTGGGAGGAGAATTACATGTACACTATTTTTTCATTGTATTGCTTCATATGTTGTTTTACTAGTAATATTGTGCGAGAAAAGTGAAAACTGGAATCACATACATTCAAAGTGAATGAGTATGCTCAATAACAGTGTATCTTATGAAAGCTGTAAGAAGAAGAAGAGTTTTTGGCAGGATGAAAGATACTAACAAAAAATTGAGAGCTCAGATTCAAGAAACTGGAGACTCCTGTAATTGTAGGTTAAAATGTTTAAAACATATTGATGTAAATCAGCAAAATAAATAAATCAACAAATTCAAAATTTACAGTGTTAGTGGCACAATCTTTATATATATTAAAATTAATATTGGGAAGTAAACATTATGAGGTTATATCATTAATAGTGAGTGGAGAACATATTTTTAATAACTCACGTCATACAATTTCAAATTTATTTGATTTAAGTCCATTGGTTTCGAATGAATTTTTCATTCATTATTTTCATGACTCCAACTGTTGAAATTCTATGTTTGTTGATTTCACCATGGTTACCTCTAATGCTGCC
The DNA here is from genome assembly GCA_030220185.1 of Diploptera punctata. NCBI lineage: Eukaryota > Metazoa > Arthropoda > Insecta > Blattodea > Blaberidae > Diploptera > Diploptera punctata. The sequence goes on along the minus strand of JASPKZ010010284.1, from coordinate 8,917 downwards.
ATCTTCGGTTGGCTTTATAAATTTTGAAATAAAATTTTTTTCTATAGGAATATCAAAATTCATTGATCAATATTTATTCTTTTGAATGAATATCTTCTCCCAAACTGTTAATTCTAATAGTTTATCCAATTGTTTCAAAAGTTTTGCATCTCTATTAATTTTATGATGTTCTAATAAACTATGTGCAGCAATTGCTGATTTTTCAATTTCACAATTTGAAACAATTAGATAAACCATTAGAATGAACAGTTTGGGAGAAGATATTCATTCAAAATAATGAATATCGATCAATGAATTTTGATATTCCTATAGAAAAAAATTTATAAAGCCAACCAAAGATGGCAGAATTAGAGGTAACCATGGTGAAATCAACAAACATAGAATTTCAACAGTTGGAGTCATGAAAATAAACTGAAGATGAATGAAAAATTCATTCGAAACCAATGGTCTTAAATCAAATAAATTTGAAATTGTATGAGGCGAGTTATTAAAAATATGTTCTCCACTCACTATTAACTTTATATGTTTGGTCCCACAATATTAAACAGAGGAGGCCAAAATAAATGAAGATGATGCTCTCCTTCATAGTAAAGTTTCAGATACAAGGTAAGAATTTCAGATGAAAATGATGCAAATGAAATAAAGATACATGTAAACAAGTTTTCAGGTTTATAAATGCCATTTCAAAGTAGAGAATTGAAAATATCCGAAAATCTATAAATACTAATGCAGAGATAGGCAAGGATATGAGAGGCAAAACACACCAACAGGCAGACCAAATTGTCCAAAACTGGTTATGGAACACACATAATTTAAGGGTCCTGAAAGCCATTATAGCATAAAGAAAACAGAAGTTTTATTTACCTGGGGAACTGTGTATTTTAACAACGTATAACATGTATAAAGACAATTATTCTGAAAACTTTATATCTTCTGAAATATATTAAACCATTTTCATAACACAGTTCAACATTTAATTTTGAATACCCCAGAAACGATTCATATAGTATCTGTGATGAATTTACTGCTAATAAGAAGTCGCTCCTGTTCAATTAAGTACCACTGCAAATGAAGAGATGAGGCTGGAGATAAAGAAGAAGGTAATGTATCTTGAAACTGAAAACAAGGTTCACATAGCAAGAACTGAGATTATTTATAATGGCCAGAGGGAAGCATGGAAGAGAAGTACTAAATTTATTTTCATGGATTTTCAGAAAAATCTCCCCTGTCCAAACATCGTATATTACAAACAAAAATTTAGCTACTTTTCTTTCAACATTCAAAAGTTGTTTGATAACAAGGCCATTTTCTATATTTATTCTGAAACTCATGGTAGGAAAGGAGCCAATAAGGTAACTTCATTTCTTATTAATCAGTATATTACAAACAACCTTAACCCAAAAATCAAGTAGTTAAATATATTCTGTGAATCTGCAGGAGGGCAAATAAAAATGACATGCTCTTTAGATATTTACACTACATTGTTCATGAGAAGACACATTTGCAGTCAGTTCTTGTCACATTCCCAATAAGTGGACCTACATACCTAGAATATGACAAGGGTATGGGTCTGATAATGTCAAACATTTTTAGTGAAATTCCTTAAGACTGGGTTGGAGTATTTCAAAGTGCAACAATGAAAATAATGAATATATGTAAGACAAAAAGAAAACTCACTGTTCTTATAATAGGTCCAGGAACAACCAAAAAAAAATTGAGCTTCCCAAGATCTACTCCAAGTTTTACAAATTAAACTAATCTGTTTCATCACAAGTTCATCCGCAGACAGGACTTTCCTTCATTATGATTACACCTGAATAACCATGAAGCACAAGGGTTAGTAATCTAGCAATTCTATGTATTGGGTTGGAGAAATGTTGGAATTTTTTTGAAGGACCTCTCATCAGATTTGTTGCTTGATGGCTCCAAATCACCTTATATATATATATATATATATATAACATGACTTGCATTATCATCATCATCATTTTGCATGTTATTAAATAATTCTTTCAAGAATGAGAGTTGACAGCAGCAACATACAATAGTAGATGGATTAGATACTTTATAAACACTAATACATGGTCCCAACCAAAATAATTACTCTTCTTATACCATTAAAATGGCTTGTTCCATGAAAACTTTTACATAACTATATACTAAAGCATTCCAATGATGATGATGATGATAATAATAATACACTACCATATTATATTATATTAATGTAAAAGTGTTTTTAAATCAATCATTAGGTTAATTTAAAAACAGGCCTAATCAAGAAAAAATATTTTTCGCCGTTACGCATGTTTTATGGATAGTTTCTTATTTCCTATAGTTTCAACGTTTCTATATTAATTTTATTATAGTTTTGAAAATCTTTCGTTGGACATGTTCTTTATATCTGGCAGATGTACCACGTGTACTATATACGTGATCTGTGGAACGTGTTTGTGTTGGTTCAATGTGTTTATTTTGGTTTCTATGGTAACGCGATAAGTAACAACCAATAGCATTTCTTTCCCCTCCTTCAAATTTGTTCCGCTTGAATATGAGGTATGAGAAATATACGATTCAAAATAATTTTAACGGTAAACCGCCCGTTTGTTTACGTCGGTGTTATATGGCGTGGTGAAACGCAAACACGCTTAGTTATTTTTCACCCGGTTATGTAACTCGTCGTGAAGGTTAAATTTCACCGATGTTGGTGAAACCGGCCCTAAATCGGAAAGGATTGTCCCATAAAATGATACATGCTTTAATGTCAATTTATAAACATGTTAAATTTTGTATAAAAGTAGACCAAGCAGTGAAGCCAATCGGGGAGAGAGAGAAGGTTGCATTTTATCACCAATGCTATTTAATCTATTCATTGATGATATTGTAGACGTAATGCTAGAAGGAGAAATTGAGGCTCCGAAAATAAGAAATGTTAAAGTCCCAGTCCTGTTGTATGCAGATGATTTAATTATCTGTTCCAAGACAATCAAGGAATTGCAAAGAGGTCTTGGCCTACTGGAAATATACTGTAGGAATTGGGGATTGACTGTAAATGTTAGTAAGACAAAAACAATGACCTTTAAAAATGGGACGGTTTATGGTAGAGCAGAGGAATGGAAATACAGAGATCAAGTACTTCAAAACGTGAAACATTTTGAATATCTTGGTACGACGTTGAAAATGAACGGGAAGTGGAAAATACATATTGATATAGCATTATTTAAAGGGAGGGGACAACTTAACAGTGTACTCGGTATTCTGGGTCGAGTGCCTGATATTCCAGTCAGCACATTAGAAAAAATGTATGGAGCGATGGTCAGGCCAGTAATGCACTATGGTAGTGAGATTTGGGGTTTCCAAAGAACGGAAATACTAAATAAGGTATATATGCATTTTCTAAAATATATTACAGGACTTAGTAAGGCCGTTTCTAACTGTGGAATTTTATATGAATTCGGGTAATTCCAGGACGACATTAACTGTAAAATTCGTGTACTCAAATACTGGTTGCGAGTAATCCAAGGTGAACAAACAATGCTTAGAACAATTTGTTACGACCACCAAATTAAAAACATAGATGTTAAATTTTGGGCAGACGAGGTTAGGAGAGAACTCCAAAAGATCGGGATATGGGAAAAAAGGGACTGAAAATCGCAAGAACGTGTGGAGAAAAATAAGGAGGATGTACTTAGATATAAACCAACAAGATACTTTCGCCGAATGTACAGGAAAACGCTCACTGTGTTTACAAAGAGACCTAAAACACGTCTGGGGAAAAGAATCGTATATATTCAACCTAGGATTTAAGGAGAGATCAGGGCTTGCTTGGTTTAGGCTAGGGGCATGGAAATTTCTAAAAATTAGCGACCATCACGATATGCGAATATGTCCAATGTGCGGGAACTTTGAAGATGAGATACATATATTAGGGAAATGTAATGATTTAGAATATTGGAGACGTCAGTTATTACCGGAAAGATTTCTAAATTCAAATCGGGAAAGATTGGCATGCTACGAGTTATTGGTAAATCCAGAAAATTGGATAAACCTCGGTAAATTTCTGGACAAAACGCGAAAAATAAGGACAACACTCATTCATGAATAAATATATGTTATCAAAATGCAATACCATTAATTCTTAACAATTATATATAAATTAATTAGTGTATAATGCTATTGTGTTATTATTTAATTGTAATATTATTGTGTTTTCTTTATGTAATTGTAATGTTAATGTTTTTTTAGTGTATAATGCTATTGTGTTATTATTTAATTGTAATATTATTGTGTTTTCTTTATGTAATTGTAATGTTATTGATTTTTTGTTGTTTATTTTTATTTACACTAGTACCAATTATTACTTTATTTAACGGACTGTCAACAGCACGTACGGCTTACTGCCCGTGCGACCCATATTTGTAATTTATATTGTAAATATCTTACTTTTTGTCTAATAAAGTCCTACTACTACTATTACATGCTTCTTGTTCCTCGCTGGACGGATAGAATGCGGTCTATTTACAATTTACGCACTACTCGGAAAACCTGTGTATTCTTGTATTGTGTACAGAGAGGTGGTGTGTAATATAATTGTAAGTTTATATTTTTGTGTTGTGTAAAGTGTGTTGTATGAGAGATGATGAAAGGAGAAGGCTAAACCCAGTTGTGGGCACGTACCCTACTCCTGTCGATAAGTACCATAATGTACCCATCCGACGGGCAAATCGCTATCACCTGTACCACATGGCTTCTCAACATATTATGTGCTGCGGAGGAATGTGCAATTTAATGCAATGATCTAGAGATAAACAATTTTACAACACCATCCCTCCTAGCCCCGATATTGAATATTTTACAATTAAATTCATTTAATTTAATCAATTTAACAATTAACATTTTAATCCCGATGGGTATCGAACCCGGCTCCGATAGTCAGGAAGCAAGCATGCTACTACCTGAGACAGCACGGGGTTTCTCACATTATGTAAAGAAGAAAAAACTTTCAATACGAATCTGAAAATGCTTGGATTTCAAGGAAGATCGTACTCCAAACCTTATTGTTTGCTAGAATTAAATGTGAGACATGTGTTATTGTATTTAAGGTGAATGGCGTAGGCTTGATATCTTAACTCTCGGAGACACATTCCTATGTTTTTTAGTAAATCAAGTTGATGAGCGTTTTCTGAAATCATACCACGATCACACTCTAAAAAAAAAAAAAAAAAAAAAAAAGGCATTTCCAGGAAATGACAGAATCACATACAACTCACTTAAAAACTACCCCCAACATCTGTCACATAATTATGTCGCAAAATTATACAAGGGGAGTGTATCTTGGAAGCGTTGGAAACATGCATACGTTCTAGAATTTCCAAAATAAAATAAAGACAAAACAAATTCAAACAATCATAGACCTTTCTCTAACATACGCAATAAATAAATAAACGAATGGAAAACATTTTACTAAACAGACTCCATACACTCCACACATTCTTTCTGACAGCCAAGCGAGCTTTAGACTGGTCTCAACTCCAAACACCTACTTGTACCCCCTTCGACAAAAAAAATGAGTCATCTCTTGTACGCACATTTCTTCTAAGTCATACTCGGCACAGCGCTGGGTTCAAACTAGGGAACTAGTCATAATTGTGTAGTCCCTGAACTACTGTGTTATGTGGCTTAAACTGAAGTCTCTTCTACGTGTCCCGATAGCTCAGCGGTAAAGCACGCGGTCACTGGTTCTGTTAATGAAGATCGCAGGTTCGCGTATTCAAGCACGCAGTTTTTTTCGTGATATTTGTATTAAAACTTTTTTGAATTAAATACATTTTATTTCGACATTTGAATAAATCTATACTTTTTAAGTTCATAATTTGTTTATACCGTTGTGGTTATAACAATGTTAAATTATATATTTTTACACGCTTTATATGAGCTGTATCTATGTAACGAACCTGTATCTATGTAACGGAATCTTTGAACACGATTTTCATCCACTTAAACACATTGGATCGACTTGAAACTTTGTATACTTGTAAAGGACCCATGACAATACAATAATTTCATAATTTGTTTCTAAACTCCTGGCCACAATCATCGGAAAATCAACAAAATAGAAACCTGTGTAATAGGTTGCGGAATTATCGACTTTTAGTCAATCGTTGTAAGAGCTCAGTTAGTAGAGCGGTAGACTGTAGTGATATATAATTTCAGCAATCAATAGGTCGCTGGTTCAAATCCGGGGCGGAGGTTTTTTTAGAAAAGTATTAAGCAATTAAATTTTCATGGGATTCCGGTTTATGACAATCAATTAAACTAAAAATTAAAAAAATAAATAATAGTTTAAAATTGTTATTTTTTATTTTTAGTTTAATTGATTGTCATATACGAGTATAATAGTTTAAAATACATGGTCTTTATAGGAAGCCAGATATAATAAGAACAGTTAAGTCTCGTAGACTGCGATGGGCAGGACATGTTGCACGTATGGGGAATGAAAGACTTGCATGGAAGCTTCTTGTCGGAAAGTCAGAGGGAAAACGCTCATTTGGTAGACCAAGAATGAGGTGGGAGAATAACATTAACTATGATTTGAGGGAAGTAGATTATACAGGGAATGATTGGAAAGCATTAGCTCAGGATAGGGATGTATGGAGAGCTTATGTCCGCGCGGCCATGAACCTACGGGTTCGATAGTGCCAGTGAGTAAGTAAGTAAGTAATAGTTTAAAAAATTAAAACAACGCGCTTTATTAGAAAACCGAACTAAAAAATAAAAAAATAATTTAAATTTCCAACACGTTTGGGGGAAAAAATTAAAGTGGTCAACAAAAAAATCAGCTCTAACACATCTAGAATAAAACTAGAGTTATCTACAAAAAAATAATTTTTCCATCAAAAGCGTTGGGTGATTTTTATGGTTTTTACATTTTCTTCTTAGAGACTTTACTTTTACCAATATATGTTTATTATCAAGTATATTAATTGATAAAGAGTACCCCACGCTTTTGATGGTATTTTTTTGTAGATAACTCTAGTTTTATTCTAGATGTGTTGGAGATTATTTTTTTGTTGACCACTTTAATTTTATCCCAAGCGTTTTGGAAAATAAAATTATTTTTCATTTTTTAGTTCGGTTTTCTAATAAAGCATGTTGTTTTAGTTTGTTTAAACTACTATTTATTTTTACCTTGTATACTACCGTCTTCCTCAACTATCTAAAATTTTCGTTGATTTCACTCTAGGCCTTTTGATGCATGCTTCATCTTCTGGAGTTGTTGTAGTAGTATTGAATTAACTGTCTGTCTAATAGAGGGTTTTGCTTATTAGGCACATTTTCGTTGAGAATGTTTGTATTCTTGGCCTTCTTGATAATTTCGATTTCTTGTAAAATGTTAATTTTTTGTGTTGTTTTCTCTGTGTATAATTTATATTGTATTGTCGATATTGTTGAAACTGTGGCCGCTTTCTGAAATATGTTTAGCGAAATTTCATTTCATTGTTAAAGGAGAAGGCAAATCAAATTTCGCTGTTCACCAGGACGAATCCAATCGAAAATGTCTGGGATAAGATGAAAATAGAGATGAACTCTAATTGGCCTTGCAGATGCACGAAAAACGAAAGATGGCTAATGGGCACAAATTCAAGACGCCTGGAATGCTCTAGCCGATCGTCCACGTGCCTGTAGAAAATGTTTGCATCAATGCCCCGCAGATTGAGGCGGCAATAGATGTTGAGGATTCATACATCCGATATTGATTTTGTTTTTGTTAAAGTTTTTCATTTAAAAGATATTATTTCCTTTCTTCATTTAATTATTAGAAGGTTTCCATTTGTGTTTTGTGTGTGCATTAAAGCCATAAAACTCAAATATAAAATTAAATATGAAACTATATTACAGGCGAAATGCTATCCTAACATTCAGTAAAAAAAAAAAAAGTAGAACGGGAATCGAACCCGTCAGGTTACGAACGCAGATGTTGTGTGTTAAACCGCTCGACCACGGAAACACACGAAGTCCAGCTCTCTCTTTTATGTTACTTGAGTGTGCACTACGTTAAGTAGCAAATACCACAGTACAATTACTGAAAACGTGTTAATGTGAATAAGGCTTCTGCGAGTGTTCACGAAGTTCTCCGATCGGTTGATATAATCAAGAGATGATTTTTTTTTTGTCTAAGGGTGTACATACACCTATATAAGAAGTCTTCCACAAGCGATACAATCAGTCTTAGTTGCGCTAGACATTCAAAAAGTATTTGATACAGTTTGGCACAGTGGAATCAGATATAAATGAACAAATATACCCATGGCTCATATAACCACACGATGGATTTCTAACTTTCTAAATAACAGAAAATCTTAAGTTAAACTCAATGACACACTATCTAATCATTTAAATACGAGCTGGTATCCTTCAAGGCAGTGTTATAAGCCCACTTCCCTACGTACTAGACATCAGTGACACAACCCAGCTACATAACCCAAGAGCAGATATCACCCAATAAACAGACGATCCCACATAGTGAACCATGTGTCAACTTCTGGTTTACTCAATACAAAACTTCAACAACACATAACACTATTTGAAATATTGGCCTACAAATGGCGTATCAAAATTAACCCACAAAATAGTTCATTCTGTGCTTTCAAAAAACGCCTCAGGAACAGAGTCCTTCAACATAAATTCATCCGGATAAACAACATAAACACCCTATTCTACAAAATAAATAATCACTTATTTAGGCATAATATTGAATTCAAAATTTAAATGTGTCAGAGCACTGAATAACTTGAGAGAGAGAGAGAGAGAGAGAGAGAAGAAAGACGAGAGAAAGATAGACAGAAAGAGAGAGAGATAAGAATATAGAGATAGAGATAGTAGAGATTAGATAGAGATAGAGAAGAAGATGATAGAGAAG